>CM055202.1:16791799-17114299 GCA_029224185.1 Karalla daura | reverse complement strand
CATGTGCGGCGCGTGCAGATGAAATCCATTAGCTGATGATCACAAGTGCTGCTTGGCTCAGCCATGTGTGAGAGTCGCTTCTGTGAAAATGAAACATATCAACATATCAACAGAGGGGCGGCCGTAACAAAAGGACAGAATAAGAGTGTCGTACTTGATGACCACTCACGTCTGCACATCCTCCTCAATAGACGGGCCTGAAAGCATGCGGCTCGGCTCAGTGCTTGCAGTAAATACGAATGCACTGTTCATTTGTCTGTTGTGTGTGACATGTGAAAGATTTTCAATCCTGCACAGCGATTTCCCCTTTCTCTGCCAGCCATGACATCCCCAGTACACGGATACAGCAAAGTCCTTGATGGGTTTTTGTAAACGCGCCTTTTATGTTATGTACCATTGCGACTCTGAATGCGAAATTCAGATTATTGTGCTTACTGAAGGTATTTTTTTCCTACTGAAGTTTCTCTGTGGATTCCACAGGGTTAATATTCCCTGTTATGATGCACACGGTGCACAGAACGGCTGCTATAAACGCAGCTGGGGAACTGATATACAGCCCAAGTGGAAATCAAATTAACCCAGGGGGAGCCGTAACGTCCTCGGTGTACCTAATAATTGCCTGTGTTGTATTTCTGTCATTACTTTTTCTTTTTTTTCTTTTTCTTCCCTCTCTGTCTGTGTATGTGTGTGAAACAGCCGCTCGGCGTGCGGAGAGGCCCGAGCGCTGGTTTGTGGGTTGATGTTCACCCGGTAAGAGGAGGTGGTGGAGGGTGTCTGGTCCTGAAGCTGAGCTGGTGATGAATGATGTGTGTGTTTGCCCCTAACGCTGATTGAATTAGGCCACCCTGCAGACCCATCGCTTTCCCGAGGAGCACTCGAAGGAGATCCTGCGGTGAAGTGTATCAATAAGCGGGTGGATGGAGTGTAAGTGGTGGTGTTGCCGCGGGCAGGCAGCCGATGATGAGGAGGAAGAAGAGGAGGAGGAGGGGGGAGGAGGCGGAGGAGGAGGAGGAGGAGGAGGAGGAGGAGTGGGGGGACCTGATTTGGTAGAGCACCGCTGATAACACAGCAGATTGGGAGCCCTCGGTGCGAGCGTCTGTCAGTCCCTGTCGTGGCGGGAGAGAGGGGTGGAGACACACGGAGCCGACCCAGAGCCACACACTGGGCCAAATTCACTTCAGCTATACCTCGCTGGATCCACATCACGGTCACTGCACATTCCCGTATTCTGGAGCAGAACACAATCCAAGGACTTAATTGTAGTTATGTGGGAAGAGAAAAGGCTCAGGTCCAAAAAAAAAAAAAACAACAAAAAATTGCAGCAGAGTTTTCCATGGTGCCGAAAAACGGCTGCATCTTTTCTCCTTTGGCGACAGGTCTGTTGGGTTTGTGCCGTGGCCGTGGGACGCCCTCAGCACTATAACCTGGCTGCGTGCGCTGCGGGCCCCTCGCCGCTCCCCGGGCCTGTCTGCAGAGCTGCGATCGGGTGACGAAGGCGGCTGTCTCCGAAGGAAAAACGCACGGCGAGCGTGGCGTTTTTGATGGCTTTGTTTTGAAGGCTGGCTGCTTTGACGAGGACCCCCATGAGGCCACTGGCAGCTGAGCTCCCACTGTGGCAGATTGATATTTGTAATTTAAGGGAAGCTGTCACACAGCATCCTCCAGATGGAGAGTGCCGCGGAGGCACGCAGTCGATTAAACACGGTTTGTTTAGAAATAATCATTTTGATGTGGGAGCTGAGGATTCATTTGAGGCGTATTGGCTCAAGGGTTCAAAATGTTCAATTATGCACAGACGCGTGCAATCACATAATAATAATAATAACACATAGATGGGGAATGCAGAGCTGTGTCAGGGAATGGAGGCTTTTCGCCTGTCTGTCACCCAGCAAAGCCTCCCGGATCACTGCAGGAAGGACAGGTCAGTGATTTGTTTCCCTGCTGCAGCAGAGGGAGAGGATCGGCTGCGGCCCACAGCTAATTCATTAATTCACCTCCTCCTGACGCGCATTCATGCACACACACCCACCCACATGCACATTGTTTTCATGGCTGGACTATTGGAATTGATATTTGGAGGAGGGTCATGTTTTAAAAGACCATCTCTTCCTTGTCACATTGATTGACAATAAAGGAACAATAAACAGGGCAGAGAGAACACTGCTTGATTAACTGCACTTGAAAATAACCTAACATGTGCAATAAATCAGGTTTCCATCTCACAAATTAGGACGATGGCAGTTATTCTGCTTTGAGGACCCTATGGTTTGAACTCTGGAGACAGAGGCTCGCCTGTAGGCCCAAGTGATAGACGAGCACTGCAGGGACACATGGGTGTTGTGCACTAATTTAACGGAAATGGTTTGGTTTCAGGACAGTGAAGAAAAGAAACCAAAATACAATATTTTGGGTCAGTTGTCAGATGTGAACAGTCCAAAATCGGTCTCTGGGGAGTCATTGTTTCAATACTGGGTCAGTAAATCATGAGTTATGAATTCAATGTCACGCAAAGGGAGACAGCAGGGCAGAGGTCTGCAATCTTTCTATTTATTCATTTTTGCAGGTGTCTAGTAGATCAGCCAGTAGCAGAACATGGAGGCTTTTATACCTACTGAAGCCTTTGCAAAATGTCAATGTATCTACTCATATTAGCCAGTTAGTTAAAACACTATTAGCTCCACAGTGCGCGTGGATCAAGTATCTATTTGGCAGTGTGCTAGGCTTAATATTGATCTCAAGTGCAATTGACTTTTTTTTTTTAAAATCAAAACCTGTAGCCTGTTTCAGAGCTGAAAGATGCAGCACACTAGAACCAAGCTCAGCCTCCAGAGCCGTCTGTAAAGATATTTAAGTACCCATTCAAAATGTTGCCCGCTCAGAATGGATCCTGGCCTCCAGCATCGCCACTCGCGCTTTTCCTCCAGCAGTGCTCGTGCAATGAGGTTCACGCTCGACTCCTCGCTTCCTGCTGGCCTGGGCATGCTGCAGCGCTATTGTATGGCGTCAGTGGAGTCAAAGACACATTCAGTGCAAAATGAAACAGGGAACGTGTTGTAATGACAGCAATGTATGAGTCCATTTGTGAGAGATCAGTATACATCCACAGAGATTCATTTTAGATATAGCATTCATTATATTTATATATATATTTAAAAAATATGTTATTTTTAGCAAATCAGAGAAATTCCATAAAAAAATGTCATTGTAAAAAGAATAATGTCCTGTGCTTCATGAGGTTGGGTTATTATTATTAGTAGTACTGGTTAAGATTGGATATGGATAGTTTTCAAAACTGTTTATATGATTTGTCTGTTGGGATGGCTTATCGAAGACTGTGAAGGCAAAGTCATTATTTTTATTGCAACAAACATTATATATGATGCTTGTATCTTTATTTGAGGCGGGACAATGAACGTAAATTAGCCATTTTGACCTGTATCCAGCACATTTATACGACTGTTTCTAAATTAATGTTGAATTAATTAACAAATACAAGCACAAAACCAATGTTTTTGTTACCTAACCCAAATTGTCTGCAGTGGTCGCTGCTTTTATCTGAATAGAAGACACAGGAAAGCTGCAGAAAATGCCTTTAAAGGTCAAATCAGAGGATGAAATGATTTGATGACTGGTGAATCTGCCAGAAACTAGACGACAGATGCTTGAAGTCGCCTCAGCCGATAACTTCTCCATATACTACCTCCGTCTTAGCCCATTGCTGAGATCCCGCTGCGTTTATAACTTTTGCACTTGCTCTTTTTAAAAACGTAACTTTCGGTCTCTCTGCCCAAAGTTCCTGCCTGCAGCGCTTTGTCAGAAAACTTCACTTCCCTCTGTTGTTTTTTGACAGCTGTCGATGTGGTTACAAAAAGTCGGGCCTGCCAAAGTCACTTTCAACAGCTTGGCTTTCTAATTCAGTCATTTGAAAGACTCCGGCAGTTGAAGTATTTAGACTCAAGTGGTGTTGATTTCTTTTTTTTCCCCCCTTTTTGCTTCGGTTTACTTTTCTCGTCAGGTGAAAGTCTCCTTTATGTATCCATTTTTATGTGGAGCTTTCTTACAGGGCAACAAATCATACAGGGAAGAGGAGTAGAAAAAGAGAGTAAACTGAAAGAAGGTAGTTGAGCTTATTTTCATTTGCTGTACAGCCAGACATGCTGAGCTCTTATTTGCTTCACTGGCTTTGAATCACTCCTTTCCAAATAACAGAGAACGAGAGAGAGAGAGAGAGAGTGAGAGATACACTTTGAAGGAGGATGATACAAAGAAAATGGCAACAGCAAAGGGAATCTTTTGTACACTGCAGAACTGAAATTTGATTCAACGTATACAAGTGCTTCACTTCTATATTCTGGAGGCTGTGTTTTATTAATGCTGGTTTCCAGCTAAGTCATTTCATGTTAATGTCTTCACCAGAGATACAGAGCATGAGGTGGTCCGGCAAAATCGCTTCACAGTATGTGTCAGTTCAACCGATGGAGCTCTGTGGTGATAATAATGATAATGGCAATGTCCTCAACAAAACAAAAGCTACATTAAATCCAGATGTTTTTATTGCCTAAACATAACCCGGAGTTATTCTCCCACTCGACAGCTAACGCAGACATAAAACACAGTTGGCCTATATCTCAGCATTTCATTCACTTCTTTATTAATTTGAGGTCATTTGTATTCATAGCGTGGCAACACAGTGCTGGATGGTTGGCACAGGACCAAGGCCCAGTTTGCATGTTCTCCCCACGTCTGCATGGGTTTTTCTCCAGGTACCCACAGCGCAAAAACATTTATGTTTAGGTCGACTGCTGACTCAGATTTGATGGTAGTGCTCTGTGATGGACTGGAGACCTGTCAAGGGTGTATTCCCCGGCCTCTCCCTACAGTATGTACACTGGTACGGGCTCCGGCAAACCTCCATGACACCATTAAGGATACAAAGCAGGTAAAGCAATGGATGGATGTATTCTTGTATAAGACACTGAACCCTGGGAATTAAACTCTTGCAGATATGGATGGACATGGCGCCACATGTTAGAAATGTGTGTGTGTATGTATGTGTGTGTAAATGGGTGAAGCCTAATTGTGCAGTGGTCAATAAGACCCGAGTGCCTGTATAAATGCAGCTCATTTAGCAGTGAGGAGTAAAAGAAATTCACAATGCACACAGAAATTTGTCTAAAAGGTTTCCAATGAACAGCATTCACAGAAATGAGTACAAATCAATTGTCTTTATACCAATTACCTGCAGGACTCATTTGAGGTAATTGCACAGTTTATCATTTCATCTGTGCCACTACTGTCATGCAGTGAAAATAATGGAAAGCATCCACGGTCAGCGGTGGTCGGTTTATTCAGTGGCACAAATGGAAAATGTTTGTCAAGCCTGCACCTCACTGGACAAGGCCCTGACACCTCATGTTGGTAACATCAGCATTATCACACTACTGAGGCTGGCACGTTTCAGCAGAAATATTGAGGAATGTCTGGCATTCAATTTTAAAATCAAACAAAAATATCAAACGAAATCTCCCACTCTTTTGATTGGAGGACACCATGTTGAATGTATTTTTTATCTTTAATCGACTCCTGAAGAACCTGGTGAGCAGGGTGTTCTCCTAGAACAGGCAACACAGGACATGTTAGACGGCCATATCCAGAGGAGCCCTCAAAGTAGAAGAGGTTGGAACAGGTGAGCAACATGGATGATCACACAGGAACCCGTCTGGTAGTTTCTCAACTAGCTGAGAGAGAGCGGGTGGAACTTAAAGACCAGCCAGATGGCGCCAGGCATCATGGGAATGAAGGAGGGAGGTGTTTCCAGGTGACCTGCAGATCTCAACAGACTGTTTTGTTCAATGGGACGGCAATTTCTTCGTAAGCCCAATTCGTATTTCCACTGTAAAAGGTAAAACTGATGATCGAATAGTTAGCAATTTAAGTTTCAAATCACCATTAAAACATTTAGCTGCTTTCAGCGATTATAGGCAGTGAAATAACAAATCACTATGTGATCCCGTCCCTGGAATGGACTTCCTCGTGCCCCGAGTTATTCTCATTTGGTCTCTCCCTCGGTGTTCGCATCCTGCCATCAGCCATGTCATAGCGCAGGGAGGGCAGGCTGCAGCAGCCACAATAGAATCATTCGCTCCGCTGTCACTTTGCATCCGTTGTGGGGGAAGTCTCACCAATGTCCCATGGGCAAACGAGTAAGAAATGGGGTATGAGCGGCTCCGACACACGTGCTCGTACAGTACGCAGGGACGGGTAGAGAAACACGACCGCTCTCTCCGCAGCCTCTTCCTGTGACACACATACACACAAGATTA
This sequence comes from Karalla daura, assembly GCA_029224185.1. NCBI lineage: Eukaryota > Metazoa > Chordata > Actinopteri > Chaetodontiformes > Leiognathidae > Karalla > Karalla daura. The sequence continues at coordinate 17,107,976 of CM055202.1, read as the reverse complement.
GTCTTGGCAAATTGCCTTGTCTTACAGAATGAAATTGCATTTAAAGGTGCAATTTAATCCTCGCGTCTTCGTCTCCTTCTTCCCCGTTTTCGTGGAATTGGTTTGGAAAGTGAATCACCGTCGTAGCGTTCCTCAGAGACGTAGATGCTGAAAATCTCTGAGCTGGCAGTTACTTGTAAGACAGTTGTCAGAATTTTCGAGATCAGATTTGCTCACAACAGTGAAATTGTAAGCCGCGATCTCTCAGCGGACTGGACCACAGAAAGGAGAGAGAGAGAGAGAGAGAGAAGGAGGGAAAGAGAGAGGGAGATGAGGGACTTTATCTCTATTCTCTGTTGCTTTCCTTGTCAACTTGTCTCTGAAATCCACTCGGATGGCCACAGCTCTGAGCTATAAAGAAGTAAAAGACAAAAACACAGATGAGGTCATGCGAGAATCGGCAGGGGAGAGGCAGAGACAGGAGCAGAAAGAGGCAACCAGAGGTGTTTCCACTCTCTCCTGAAAGCACACTCTGCCCACTTATTTTGTCAGCTGCGGCGGCCTGTGTTATGGTGCAATGAGTCCCCTGGGAGCGGGGACAGCCGTAAATATTGCACTGTGTCTAACAGCCGCCTCGGATGCGGGCTCACATCCTGTACAGGACGTCGACCATTAGCGCCGCCGGTCAGTAATGAGTGGCTGCTGAGTCCCCGCCGGCTGTCTGAAGCCTTTAAACGCTTCTCCAATCAAAGTTCATGTCGAGAACTCGGCGGCAGGCAGAGGTCCTCATTGTCTGAGAAGTCTGAGTTTCCTGGACGTGGGCAGCTCGAGGGAGACGAGCGCACGCTGCTGTTAAAGTACGTGGCGTGGCGCAGGGTCACAAGAAGTGTCTCACTTTGTCAGAGCTGTGACATTGCAGTGTGTTTGTCGAAGGTCAGTGACATCTATGTGGCTGCTCATCCTGCATATGCTTTCTCTGTGCGTGCGTCCGTGTGTGTGTGTGTATGCTTGTGTGTGTGTATGTATGTGCCCGTGCACTCTGATATGACACACAAGCCCAGTCAGTCCTGTTCTTGGCTCCGGCAGTGATCTGGCAGTTCTCCTAGGCTTGCAGCCCCTGCCATGCCTCCCCCTCTCCCTCTCTCCCTCCCTCCCTCCCTCCCTCCCTCTCTCTTTCTCTCTCTATTGCTGCCTCTCATCCTCCCTCCTCCTCCTCCTCCTCCCCTCCTCTTTTTTACCCTCTGTCCACAGACCAGTGCAGATCAGCCTGCCCAGGCCTTGCAAGAGTGTCAGAAAATTAGAGAAAGAGAGCTGACTGGACCTTTACCCAGGCTACTCCCGGCATGGCTGCTCATTTTTGGCTCTCTCCACTCGGCCTTGCTATCACATGACAGTAATATGGTGGTATTATGGACCTGATTGTAATACAGCACACAAAAGATGCTGCACACATGCCCTGTAAAGGGCCGTGGCCATTCACTAGGTGTGCATTGGACGAAGCAGTCTCCATATTCCTTTGAATATGCTCGCAGCGGACACACACAGGCACACTCAGATTCATTGTCCGACGGTTATTTTTCTTTTCACATAAATCCCATAATAAGGTTCCATCTGAGATAACCGGCCCGCTCCCCGCAGGGCCCTTTCCCCCTTCTCTGAGACCGTCAGCAGCTGCTCTGTAGGATGCACACAGCGGTGGTCGGACAGCGATCAATGATATTGGACGTGTGCGAGAACACGCGTGCATCCAGGATTTTAAATGAAGAGATGCTAGATATTAAAGTTTAACCGCCTGCCTGAATTCTCCAGCAGGCAAGAAACTTCTGTGAAATGAGCCAGGTTGCTACGGTCCCAGTGGAAACGGCCTGCATGTTATTTCACTCATACTATGGACTCGTGAGAAACAAAAACAATAAGAACGAGGGCAATATCTTGTACATTGTAGGCAATGTTACTGCATGCACAATGATAACCTATACAGTAAGCTTCATTTACATTTTAAAAACAGGCTGAGGGGCTTGTTCTTCCATTGTCTGTGCGGCTTTTCCACGACGATGGGAGTGAGGCGCTGCGGATGTGACTGCACGGATCAGACTATATGCATAACATTATGCATCGTTGCTGGGCCCAGAGAGAGGAAATCAGCCGTGGCTTGTTTAGAGCTGAGGTTTGGAGTCCCAGCGTGTGGCACGGTACTGCGTTCGCAGGGGTCGCGGCGAGACAAGCGGGTGAGCGTGCCGGGGACGCTGGAGACGGTTGAAGGTCACTGAAACGTGCTTAAAGACTGTAGTTCACACACAGCGGAGCTGGAGTGAGGTGGGGTGGCAGCGCAGATAAGGCGGTGAGCACATGTTGAATAAAACATCCACCGATTCCTCTTCTCCCCCCTCGGCCTCCCCCTCCTTCTTCCCCAGCGAGAGTGTGATAGCATCCGCTCAATAAGACCTCACCAGTCTAATAGGGCTTCACACACCTTCCCTCGCTCCCTTTGTGTGTGTGTGTGTGTGTGTGTGTGTGTGTGTGTGTGTTTGGGGCTTTCGGTTGGCTATGGCTATTGTTCTGCAACACCCACAAGTTGCTCTCATTGGTCCAGTTGCTGATGAAGCCCATATATCTCGCTCTGCCACATGTGACAGCAATCCTAGGCTCTTTGTAGGCAGCAAACTAGGAGTGACGACTTTTCCACCTCACTGCTGCCCTGTGACGGGTTTAACCCCACTTTGGTAAGTTGCTCTGCAGTCTGTGTGTTTGTGCCGTGTGCTTGAATCTTTTGTGTGAGCGAGCAGAAGTTCATGCGGATGTGCGCTGTCCTTTGATGCGTGATATATCTCTGCGGCGTTCATTTTGTAAGTTCTTGCTTTAAGTTTCTCCGGTTCATTTTCTCCAAACTAGTGAAAAGATGAGTTTCATTGATTGAGCTGGTAGAAGTAATCCAGGAGTCGGAGCCAGTTGTTTTGCTGCTGTACCTCAATGTGCACACTCAGGGACAGCGTGAGAGCTAAGATGAAACACAAGGCCACTGCTAACTCCTGCTCCACTGGGTCATTGACTCAAGTGTCTTCACTCCAAAATTACAGCTAATAAAATCTTATTATGCTCTGATGTTAGTTAAGGGTACCTTTCAGTAACAGCCAAGGACAATATCCAATTTGAAGCCTCATTCTGTAATCCAAAGAAGAAAAACATGGGGGAAAAAACGATTCTCCACTGCTCTGACCTGAAATGGCGACCGTTTTATAAGAGGGAAATAAAAAAAAGACTATAGTGCCCTGTCTTATTTACAACAGAGTGCGCTTTATTGGCCAGGTACACTGTCACATATTTGACTCCAGCTGTAGATCTCAGCACACAGTGCCAAGAACAATAACATAATGCGAAATGAAGAAAACAAACATAATATATAACCTTTAAGTGCAGGGGAGGAAGCGTAAAAACACAGATAAACAACAGCTGGGCAACATTAAGTGTCATACACACAATCCTGTTCTGCTTTGTGCAGAAATGAGCCAAGAATGTCTTAGCACAGTAATGTAGCCAACATCATCTTACCTGTACTTGTTGAAAGAAAGTGTTTCCATGATTGATGACAAAATAAAATCTCAAGCACTTTAGCCTATGTAACAGTAAATAACATGGTAAAAACACAATTTGCGGTGACACAAAGTACGGTAGTCAAGGTGTGTAGGAAACGAGCGCCACAAGCTTTATTTGTACTTGTGCTGTGGGGTTATGCACTGATATCGACTTAGCAATTGAACACATGGCTGGATTTTTCGCTTGTGCTATCTTTCTTACCTTTTGTAACCTTTCTTAAGCCCCCCCCTCACCTCCTTCTCTCTGCCTCTTTCCCCTACACGTCTTCCAGTTCTTTCTATTCCCAGCCTGTCCCTAGTCAAGCAGAGAATCGATTTTTAAACAGGCAAGACTCTGGGGACCGAGCAGAGAACCATTATTGGCCTCATTTAGGCTCCATTGCCACCACGATGGCTCCTTTAGACAATAGGATAGAGTCTGTCATGGATACCAAAGCGTAAATGCACATTCCAGATGAAAACCGCTCAGGCCAGCATTTCCTGTCTACAGGGAGCTTTGTTTCAAGAAGCCGCTGTCGGTTTGAGGGGATGGACTGCAGTGCCTCTCCACACACCACTAATACAGCCACATCCAGCACATTTCACAGCCACAGGCGAGATAGGGGCATAATATAACAAATCTATGGGCTTTTTCCCGGGCTATACAGTTTGCTGCATGCTACTTTTTACTTTCTCATCACCGTCACACTTTTCTGTGCAGTCTGCAACATATGGCAGCGTGTCTGTACTCCAAACAGTGGCTGATGATTCCTCATCAGGGGATTGCGCTTCTCTATAGCAGCTATGCGTCTGTCAGACAGCTCAAGCGCGCAAAGCCAATCACAGACCTCTTTCTCTTTCCAGGATTGAAAGGTTTCTGGAAAGCTTCTGCAATCCAAGCTGTAGTGTGTCCTCGAAAGGAATACATTATGCTGTGACCAAGCTAAGCTGACACAGGCAAAAGATCCACGGCTGGTTTGCATTACAGAGACACATATTTACATTTAGACTTACAGCTTGTGTGTAAGCACATTTTTATGATAAAAAAAAAACGCAGAATAACTCAAGGTTTGCCAGCTCTTAGGTGTCTGGCTGGATGGGATGGAAAACAACACACCACTCCACTGAAGTGTAGCATTTTGGGCTCAAATTGAAATAGAGGTTTCCTCTATACGATCGGTGGAGTGGGATGTATTTGAACTCACAAAATAGCTAAGGGTTGGTTAAAGTGTAAATTTGTTCCTGGGAGTGAGCAAACCCAACTTACCTCTCATGTAGAAATGGATCTGTATTGGCACTCCCTGTGGAAAACAAGCTTCACACGTTCAGAAAACAGTGTTGGCATTAAAACAGATTACTTGCATTCAGCTACCAATGTCAGACTGTCATTTGGCAAATGAAGGGCATTATGTTCAGTGCCTAACAAAACAAAAATCTATATAGGCTGATCAATAACCATTTTGTGGTATTTTTATCCACTTAAATTGATGGAAGAATACGTTGCAGCAATTCTAGAGCAAAACTTCATTCATATTAGTTTCAGCAGCGTATTGGGAGCCTTTTTTTGAGAATAAATATATTGCATTACCCTGTATATGTGAATCCATTGGGCATGTGCAATTCTGCTTTTGTTAACGAGATTAAGAGGATCGTACGTTATATAGGGAGAGACTTTTATTTACTTTTATTTAACTTTGCTTCATAGTTTTAACCATATTCAAAGTTCAAAGCCCATAGCCTGCAGGACATGTCTTTGGTTTGATGTGGTACCACTGATTACTCAAGACCTCAACCGCTTTGTTTACAGGGAAAACACTGAACTGAGCTTTATAGTCCGTAGAGACCGAATGATTCGATACAGAGCAGCTGAGTCGTGTTCACACCAAACCGACAGCTCTTACTCGTCCACTACTTATGTGATGCTCTGTGTTTTATTCCATGCCGTCGTTAGTCGTACTTGAGAGCAGTTTACCATCGATGCTGTTAAGGTAAGTCAACTTTCTGCAGTGAGTGTGCATCCCAATAAAACAGCATTACTTTAATTGCCTTTATAGTATAAATGCTGTACTGTAATTCTATGCATACATTCTCCCATGCATTACTAGATTAAGTTATGTTTTGAGCATTTTGTCCTTAATAAAACAAACCATTTTTAAATCATAATTATTACAAAATGAAATATCTTTAATTTAAGGACAAGAGTAACTAAAAAAGTGTGCCTTTAGGGGAAAAACTGATCTATTTATTCAAATGGCCTCAGCCAACAAAGATAATTCACCTCAAGATAATTAAAGACAAAATTTTAAGATACAGTGCAATTTTATACTATTCTAAGGCATACAAGGCAAAAAATCTAATCAATGAAGGGCAAAAGCAGAGGGACCACATCTTGTCCATATGAATGCATGAGAAAGCAGAGTGCACCTGAATGTGCCCATCGGCCTGTGTGTCTGGGAGCGCTCTCGTGTGTGACAGTGGGTTTTTCCGTCTGCCTGTGTCTCAGTGGTGGTCCGGCTGCCCCCGGTGGGGTGTGTACACTAAATGGGTGAGGAGAGTGTTGGCCCCTGCTCTCCATCAAAGGCAGTATTGACTGGAAGCATGAGAGTATCTCTGCGGCCAGTCATCCTTGGAAAGCTGACAATGGGCCCGGGCATGGGGGATATGGCTGAAAGCAATCAACAACCACTGTAGCACAATGCTTCACTGCTGGTGGAATGTGTGTGAACTCAGACCTCCACCGCTCCGCTTCAGACCCACCGCGCACAAGTGGCTGTGGTTTGCCTGGAAGATCTTTTAATTATGCACACAGTGTTGCATTTTATGTGCTTTTCAAGTGTACTTTACCCGTGTGTTTCTGTCCGGGGACAGCAGCACAGCAGGGGGGCAGACTAGCTCAGAAACGCGGCGTAATTAATCTCACTCAGTGAAGAGGTGCATGTTGGGACCGAGGCAGGGCATAGCTCACCGCGCTTGCTCGTTAACTCTAACCACCTATGGCCAGCCTCCGGAGAGTAACGAGGGCTGCCCATGGTCAAAAGCGGTCAAATGTGTTTTAACGAATGCTCACTCAGCCCACCGCTGAGCTTATTTCTTTATTCTGAGGCAGTGATTCGCATTACTGCTGCAGAATAACGCTCATGGGACCTGACTCACACTGTGACACATCTGGCAAACAGCAGAGGGGACCCGTGCACATGCATACACACACACACACGCACGCACACAAGTGGCATGGCACAGACGCAGGAACAGGTAGACATACAGTAAGGGGAGCTGCACCGTGCAGTGCCATCTACTAGGAATCCCAGCATGACTCTCGTTGACACAGTGACACATAGAAACACCTATGACTCACTGGCTTTTTATGTTTGTTTGTGTGTGAGTGTGTGTGTGTGTGTGTGTGTGTGTGTGAGAGAGAGAGAGAGCTTTCTCTGCCTATACAGCTCTTCGTTGTCTCTGGTCGATGATGTTGATGTTGGGGCACAGCAAACCGTACAGACAGCATACTATAGAGGATACCCAGGAATGTAAGGGAGTTGTGAGTGCACACAGATGTATAATAACTTGAGAGCAACGCTGACTTCCTCCTCTAATTACTGCGTTTCACTCCAGGTTTAAAATTACATCACATCACAAGTCAGCTTTTCTGCTTTTCCTAACATACTGTAGCTTCAAAGGATACTCTGTGTAGCCAGTGGCTGCACATACATATAAATAATGAAGTGCTTCCCAGAATGGAGGATGGTACATATACATATAGTGTACATATTCTCCTCTCATGACACCAGGGCTGTGATCTGAATACTGCTCAAGAGTTTTTTTTTTTCCACCTGCCCAACGCTCATTTAATATTCAGCGGTTATGACTCATGTAATATTGATCAAAACACTACTGCGCTTATAATGTGTGCGGGAGAGAAAGGTTAATTCTCTGTATTTACAGCTGTAATCCTGCGCTCAGCATTTAGTCGAAATATGATTCCACCTCTAAAAAACCAGTAAGGAACATATGCCAGACTGATTTATTTTTTGTTGTCGGGTTGGAATCTGGGGTTGCATCATCAAAATCTCATTATAGCTAAGTGCAATATTTAAGTCGCTGAAGCTGCAGTTTTCTGGCAAAGATGAGAGGCGTCACAACATGGCATTATAAATGAAACATCGTAGCGCTCCAGAAATTCTCCACTCTGTGCATTATGCTCTCCAAATATAAACAAAAATGGTTTAATACAGATGCCAGCAAAACTTTTTTTTCACTGAGAATGAACATGCAAAACTTGTTATTTAAAATAAACTTGATTCATATCACAGTATCTGTCAAAGTTTTTTGTCCCACTTCCTCATTTATTTTATGATCTGGCCATAATTCAGTACTAAAATAAACACGCCACACCTTTATATGTTCATTTAAATACTAGATGTGTCTCCTTGTTACAGTCATTCAATAGTCATGCTAAATGATCCTGAACCAAATCATGCATTAGCAAAAACACTAGATGGCATTATGTTTACTTTCAAACCAGACGAGATCGACAGGCATCATGGCTCCGAGGGAGGCCGTGAAATGCCTCACATGAATTCTCCTCCTTGCACGTTTTCACCGACTGCATCCCTGAGCCCTGTCAGGGCGCAGAGCCACATCTACTGAATGCCACCAAGACGTACTCTACCTAAGACCACTGCGCAGACTGCCTTCAAATTGGATTAAATCCCCAAATCACATGATCCATCATCCACAGCTCGCTGTGCCAAGATGGCGGAGGTTTCCTTCCCTCTCTTAAAATGGCACAACAGCGTTCGACAGTGACAGTAAAAGGGCTGCTTGTGGTTTCATGTCCTGCTCGTAATGTTTTATGAATCAGTGTGTCCTGTTCGCTTTGAGGCGATAAGAGCACAGATACACAGCACGTGCCGGCGCGCGAGCAACAAATAGCGTGGGGTGATAATTGAATTTGGGAAACATTATGGGGAGATGTGAGGAGATATGGCTACCCCGGGAAATACAGTCACAATGGCAACAGACAGTAAATTCCTCTGCTCCTTTGTCGGGCTAGAGTCGGCAGGCAGTGCGGGGCCTTGCCCCTCATTTTCTGGTGTAAAGCAGCAGGCAAGCGGCATGTGTGCTACTGTGGGCACGCTTCATGCATCGCTGAAGCGTGGATATCACGCCATGCCGCTGTGTGCGCCTCCTCAAACACACCTGCTCCCGACGCCTCAGAGGTAAAAGCTCGGCTGTACTTAAGCGAACAAGCGGCATCGCAGTGTTGCATTTCAATACGATACGTCTGCACTTCCTCGTGTCAAACCCCTGTACAGTCCACCGGCATGCCGTTTCATCAGTCAGGCACGTGTTGGATTTTGCTTTTAGAGGGTTTGGGGAGATGTTTTCAGATAGTAACCTCTTGCTTGTCGCTCCCACTGCATGTTTCCCTGGAAACAATAAAAACCTGTGCTCAGATATCTTCATACAAGGACAGATACTTGTCAGATGAGTCAGTTTTGCTGAATGAATTTTTCTTGTTTTTCTTGTGCAGTCGAATGTAGTTGATAAACCCTCCTGTGCTGCAAGGCTGTCTGTGTGTTAATGCTCTCCTCCAAGCTGTCTGTCAACCAGTGGTCCTGTCCTGGGGAGTCACGCTGACCTGCCAGCCGCTCGGGCTTAATTTTGACTTTTTTTTGGTGGTGGGGGGTTATTTTGTGTGTGGCAGCTTGTTTGTGGTGAGAATGCAGGGTGGTGGGGCAGTAAAGAGGGAGGAGAGGTGAGGATGAGAGGTGTTCTGGGTCTTTGTGAGTGGGGAGGGGGGGTTCATGCGAGGCTCACAAAGCCCCCTGTGTGTGTGAGGAGGGCGAGCTGGTGATGTCATGCCTGGCAGGAGCCCCTGAGCCTGTGAAGGCGTGACCTGACCAGGACAAAGAGGAGTGGCGCTGGTATTCTTCGGCTGAATCGGGCTGTGACTGGGGGCACCTCTCCATCCTGCAGCTACAGAAACACAGCCTGCCAATCACTCAGCCCTGCTCAGTAAATCAACTTGTACCAATAGCATCAAATGATCCTTTTTCGGAGGGGATTTGCCAATTAAAGGCCGGACAGGAAGCCTTAAACTGAGTTAAACTGAGGACACGGTGGTTACAAAGTATAGTATTTGTCTATACCTCCACTTGTCAGTGATGTTGAGCTTGATTCAAAGAGCATGAATATTTATTTCCATTTAGTTTTTTCCCTCTGAAAACTGTTCCACCATTTGAGAATTGACTCTCTCCAGTAGAAAATGACTTTAATTTTGAAGGCAAGTTGTGATTACATTTTATAATTAGTGGTTTTGACATCTTGAAAAGAGGACAAGCTTGTCACCTGAATGTAGAGCATGAGCTGGACCACTGCGGATTTTATAAAGTTTCAGCCATTTTGCAAAGAACAGAAAGTAAAACTGTCTGTGTGTTTGCTGTTTATTGGTGTGTGTGTGTGTGTGTGTGTGTGTGTGTGTGTGTGTGTGTGTGTGTGTGTGTGTGTGTGTGTGTTGTGTGGATGACTCAGATCTCAGTGAAATTCCCCAGACTTTTTAATTCTCTCCTGTTGTGTGTGTTGGTTGCCGTATTATGCAGCTGTGGAAGTGGGCTGTGGTAATGTTTACCAGGGGATATGGTCATTATCATTGAGGGCTCAATCTGCCTTCCAAAGCTTTAGGGGTCTTGGAGAGTGTTTCTGATTGGGGGATCATGTTTGCACGTAGCCATAAACTGACCGTGGGGGTCACAGCTGCAACAAAAAACACAATTACAAGTGTCGGCTCGCCAGCCCGTCTACCAGACAAAGAGAAGCCAATCCTTTCGTGGTGGAATTCACCAGAATGTTATTGGCAGCGCTGTGTTTATGGACTGAACGTTGTTAGGGGAGAGTGATGGAGGAGGACAGAGAGGCTTCTTTTCACAGCGCTCCTTGCGAGTATCATGTAAACACACACTGAGAGAAGCCCCTTTCATCAGCTATGCAAATCTGGAGTGCATGTGACTCGCCACAGACTCCTGGGTCCCTCCTGGCTCTGGCTCTCTGCGCCGTTGGTTTCTTTCTGCTCAGGCCAGGGTCCTCGTCTTCTCCTTTCTTGTTCGTCGGGTTAATTTGCTGTGTGTTGTGGTCTCCTTTTCTGAAAGTTAGACTGACAGAAACATGGATCCGGCTGTTTGGTAAATCCGCTCTCCTCCACCGTTCTCTGTTTGTTTGTCTGGTAGCAGTGGACACGTCTAACTACCCAGACTGGCAGCTTCAGCAGATTGATTGTGCTGACTCTCTCAGCCGTTGCTCCTGTGTTGGTGTCCATGCCAGAAATGCAACAAGGCAACAAGTAAAATGGCTCTATGTGCAACTTAAAGTGAAGCTTTGACTTCAAGGGAGAATTGTCAGAAGTGAGATAACTTTGCCAAGCACAGAGGGTAAAAACTGTAGGAAAACAAACCCTGCTTTGCACCCATTTATGTTCAGAGAGGCCGACTGGAGCCTGTCTCCAGCCCACGTACAGTAGAGCAAATGGAGGGTATATACCCTGGATGGGTTGGCAGTCCATCACACAGCTCACACAATTCACACTCACACCTAGGGGCAATTTTAGTCACTGACTGACCCAAACATTCATGGTTTTGGCTGTGAGAGAAAGAGAGTCCCCAAAGAAAACCTACTCCAACCAGAAATGCCTGGATATGCCTGGCGACCTTCTTGCTGTGAGGTGGCAGCACTAACCACTGTTCCACCATGAACCCCAAAATCTGCCATCAGTGCCTCGAAGGTTATTTAACTTGCAAAATCTCATTTGTTTAATCCATGCAATATTGAAGTGTAAAAACAAACGTTTTGTGCCCAAATGTTTCTTGGCCAGGAGCAGTTGCCAGGCAACAAGCAGAGTCTCCAGGAAGTTATTGGTCCCCAGTAAGGAACAGTCATGTTACATGGTGAGCTTTAGACAAGCTTGTAGCCAATGACTTTACCCGTTTTCAGGGTATTGTGCTAAACTAAGTTGAGCTTAGGTAAGTCTCTGCTGGCAGTAAGGTATTGTGGGTACAAGTAAGAAAATGAATGGAGCAAAGGAATATCTACTTTCTCGCAAATTAAACAATATTGATATAAACGATAACGTCCAACCCTATATCTCGTTTGGAAATATATCAATATAAATTTAGAATTCGTTATTAACCCAGCACTAATTGAAGCATTTCAAATTTTCCCTCATTTTACTTTTTAATGTCGTCACGTGTGTTTTTATTTCAGGTGGATAATAGTTATGTGGGGTGTTGCCATTAGCTTGCGCCGTATGCTAATAAACAATCTCCATGAACGGTATTTTCTTCCATTTAAAGTCAAATTTACACAGCAGCGGTGGCTCTATCTCAGGAGCCGGCTATTAGAGGGTAATTACAACACATTAGATTATGTAATTTACCTCGAGAAGATGAGAAGTAGAAAATGAGCCACCTCCATCAATTAACACGATACACGAGTCGATAATAGATACGGGTGGCATATTTGCCACATCTCTGCGAGCCTCAAGGTAATAACTTGAAATTCCCTTCAAGGTCTCCCCTATTTTTAATGAAGCTTGTGGTTAAAAGTGGTGTTTCTTACACGTGTAATTATTTCTTTATTGATTTGTCAGCATCTTAGCGAATGCCTTCTCATGAAATATATCCCGGCTATGATAACCTGTCTCAATTGCAATCATGAGAGAAAATCATTACAAGAAAGACCCCCCAGGGTAATGTGTAAAATGTAGATGCGAGTGTGCCTATCTGTGCATGTGTGCGCGGGTGTTTGAATAATAGCATGTGTGCTTTCTTGCCATAGTGTTCAGCTGCCAAACAACATCCTTCCACATTGACACTTGGTCGCAGCAATGAGGGACTTGATCTCAAACAGTGACTGATTGCTCTCTTTTGCTTTCTCCTGTCATGCATCCTCATCCCGGACCATGTCTCCTCTCCTCTAGGCTGTGAGGACGGGGGGAAGATGAGACCTCCCAGCCCTCTGCTGATCCTGCTGTACGTCACGCTGTCCAGGAGCGTCAAAGTGGTCTCCAAGAGAGGCTCAGGTATTTCACAGCACTACCTTCTTCTCTGGCATCCAGCACTGCACACGCCCCGCCCCCACCCCTCTCTGTGTTAATATGCACCAATAATAACTTTATGTGTGTGTGTGTCAGTGCTGTGTTTGCATTTGATGTCAAACATCAATGGCTGGCAGCATTGCTGATCTAATTTGGTGGCTTCGAGTAACTTTCCCTGATCCACCTTAATCATTTTAGTGCTGATGTTTTATGAACTTCTGTCTACAGAGTCTAGGTCTTAAATTTTAATGATTGTCACTGCAGGATTGTGTTTAGTTGGATCTTTAATTGTTATTCATTGCTGACATTGCACCTTAGGCACACTAAACCTTTTTTTTTCCCGTGATGCTGTGGGCTTCAGTGCTGTCTGAGTGTAATGTGCATCTGTGTGCACAAGCACCATGCTCTGTAATATTGTTCAGAAGGACGATAGTCAGGTAATTGCAAGGAATGGCGCCCTTCCCTCTTCTCTGTGAATTATTCACGCCGGGAAATAGGAACAATGTTGAGCAATTTAGACATAAGTGCAGCTTTTTTCCCCCCATGATTAAGGTGAAGAGCATGTGAATTAATGAGAAGATACACTGTAACTCTTTGAATTAGCTAGACCCACTTCAATCTAGAGAGACTGACAGCTCCCAAATGATGCAATTGCTCAGCGCCTGGGTCACAAAGGGTTACTGTGAAACTCATTTTGGCTCTAAATGCCAGCAAATTGAGCATCAATTGTGAACAAATGCAAAGGTCAAAAGAGAAAAAGATTGAGGGTAGAAACTTTTCATGACAGGAATACATATAGGGATCGCGGTAGTGTGAAGGCAAACTGCCATGCCATGCAGATATTGTGGTTTATATCGCAATATTAGAGCCCGACATTCTCATGAGAATTTAATACTGACACTCGCTATGTTGAAAATGTTACTTAGCAGGTAATGTTTAAATCTGCCCCTTAAAATCCATTGCCTGCATACAGGAGGGTTTATGTGTGAGTGTGTGTGTGTGTGTGTGTGTGTGTGTGTGTGTTCTTTTTTATATTGCTGGGTTTTATGTCTGTCCGTGTGTCTGGCTGTGTTTGTATTGCAGACATATGGGTGGGCATGTCTAAAGATTTAGGGACTGACCTTTAGCTAAAGGTTTTATATTGAAGGAAGCGAACTCACCAGGCAGACACGGGCACAAAGAGCAGAAGGGCAGCAGATCAGTGAATAATTGGCTTCAAGCAGGAAGGAGGATGGCCAGTGACACAGAATACAGACACACTTACCCATAGACCTACGGAGCAAACAAACCTCATCCACGACACAAACCTTTAACTGTAGTCAACACATTATTGTGATGGATCAGCTCAAAGGCTTGGAAATACTAGGAAGATAAGGTAAGATTAGATAGACAGACAGACAGACAGACAGACAGACAGACAGACAGACAGACAGACAGACAGACAGACAGACAGACAGACAGACAGACAGACAGACAGACAGATAGATAGATAGATAGATAGATAGATAGATAGATAGATAGATAGATAGATAGATAGATAAATGTTCTTGCCTTCTTCTCTAGATAATACAATTAGAGTGTCTGATTGTATGGATGTAGGTACCTCACCTTGATGATGGCTTGTTGAGGATAATCATGAAGCCTGTAATTAGCTAAAATAGGTAAAAGGCTAAGGTCATGTCGATGAAATCAACCTAACAGCCTCATCAGGCCCTCAAGACTATTTAAAAAGATCAATAAAATATCATTGATTTGGCAATTTTGTTGTCTGGAAAGCCTCTGCACAATTATTACCATTATTATTAAGTTGCTGTATAGTACATGATGACTGTGCTCACACACTGTAGCTAAACAAGCTCCCTATTATACTATTGCAATGAAAGACACATTTAAAGGAATTTGATATAATTTTTCTGCTGTATTTAGCAGCTCATTGACTACATTTTTGTCTCTTATCCTGCATTTCTATATGGGTGGTTTTGCTATTACGGTAAACAAAGCTTGAATGCATGTCTGTACCAGGGTTTGCGGTCGCTCCTGCACATTCTGTGATTGTTTGCTCGCACAAATGCCTACGTACACACAGACGCACACACACAAACAAGTACCAGCACGGATGCATGGTGTGGATGGTTTCCCTATAGATCAGGGACAGAATAGCACACCAGATCAATCAAGTGAGTCCTCTGGGACATTTGGTCAAATATCGATAGCAGCAAAGTCGATACGAGCCTCCTGCTGAGGGGTCAAAGGTGACAGAGTGTCACAGGGCAGTTTGGCTATTTAATGGCACTTTGAAAGGCTCCTCCGTCTGCCTGAAAGATTATAAATGGAAGCAAGTAGAAGATCAGACAGGCCCACATTAAAGTTGTAATCTGCGACATGGACACTGTCAGTCTCAGTGTCAGTCACCTCACCACCCACACACACACACACACACACACGCACATACACACACAGATATGTACTGTATATGTATGGCCTGAATTGCTTCCTTTCAATTTCTCTTTCAGAAAAATGCTACAAATAATGAGTTAAAGGTGGCAGCCTCAAATTAACTTCAAGTCAACTTTCATTTCAGTTTAGTTAAAATTAAATCATTGTTTAATTCAGAGTTGTACCTTGCAAAAAAAAAATGACATCTTTCCTAATTCTCAGAGCCCGTTGTCAGGTTAAACATGGCAGGTATTGTGATTTTGGTGTCACCAGTAACACATGCTGAATTCCTTCTTGTGCCTCGCTCCATTCCTCTCTCTCCAGTTCTTGCCTGTGACAAATTGAGCAGGAAGAGGGCTCGCTGTCTGTGTTAAAGATGAAATGTGGTGGTAAAGGAGATTAATTGGTGATAAAGCCCCCGGTGGGTGATTGTTTTCTGGTTCAAAGCTTTGGGATACTTGTCTTCATGTGCTACGGATGAAAGAGATGGAGCAGTTGGACTCACATGACTGCTGTTAAATTACCTTCAAAATGACCACCTCTGGCTCCTGACGTGCACCTGGGTCAAAGTCATTTCTAGGCAGTTATTGTTATTGTCGAGCGATAGAGGAAAGTTTGAGTCCAAGGCGGAGACGCTGCCTGGGCTCCTGTTCTAATGAGTTGTTTGTGGGGTGCTCTGTATCAGACGGGACTGTGCTATTGTTTCTGTAGGACTGCAGGAAGAATGGGGAATTTGACTGTACAACCTTGAATAGTTATGGGTGAAGGATCAGCTATGAGGGCTTGATTAGCTCTCAGGAGACACCAACGGATACAGCAGATATTCAATTGATTTTTCTCTCCCCATGTTCAGATGGCATTCCCAGAGTTTGCTGCACAGTGAAATCCCATAATTAGTCAATATGGAGTGTGCTTGGGCCTGTATTACCTGGACTAATGAGTTTCCCAAAGGTTTAGAGGCTGCATGTGTCTCTTTTCCCCTCTTTCTCTCCTCCACTCTTGCTCATGTTTTTAATGAGTTACTGGGTATCAGTGGGGGTAGATTGCGGTTGCTGCTTTGTGATGTCCTGCCCTGTGTTTGTGTGTGTTAGTGCACACGTCTGAGTGTGTCTGATCTGCTGCTATAAATGAGGGGTTTTACTCCAGGCACTCTGCTCAGCGTGTCCTCTCGCCTCGGTGTGATTGTGCAGTGGACTGACCAAGGCCATGCTGACACTGCGTGAGATTCACTCCCAGGGACTCTGAGCAGGTTTCTAACAGAGACAAGCTGTCAGGGTCCATCCATCAGACTCCAACTGTCCCCAACTTGGGCCGACCTGACCGAGTTAGGCCTGAGCAGGCCCGTTCAAGTGTCTCTGCTGGAGATCAGCCCATAAATATCCAGGATTTAATCAGACAAGACAAGGACTCCTTAACTGGGGCCTCACTCTGCTCTCAAACCCAATTACCAGTTTTCAGCAGGCTGTAAGCTACACTGAGAAATGATGAATATGGGTGAGGAGTAGCAGTCAAAACACAAAACTCAGTGACCTGCACACCTGCACACGATGTGGTGTCGAACATTAAGACCTTTCTTGGAGAATAAATGGATCAAAGGAAAGGAAAATGAACCATTCATTCATTCATTCATTCATCTTTATACCCACTTCATACCCGCCGGTTCAGTTTATTTTTATTGAAAATGTCATGCTTAAGGTGTTTTACAGCAACCTTTTTCTTAGCAGTTGTATACCTTGTACATCTGTGCAGGAATCGAAAAACGTGTCCTTAGTCAGTAGTTGAAGAGGAGAAAATTAATTCTTTACAGTCTGCTCGGAAAAAGGATGGTGGCTTATCCCTATGAGATGATGCATCGCCTACATTCTCATAAATGCATCACCAGTGCGCTTACATACTATTTATATGTTAACGTGCCATTTATCTCCTACTCCACGAATAAAGAGCCAGTCTGCAGCCAAATTGGACCAGGGATTGGATGTAATGGTTCTCAAAAACCTAGAGGAAATGCACTGACCCTGGGTGAAACAAAGGGTTAAAAGAAAATGCGCGTAACATAATGGATTCAAGTGGTCATCAATCAGGCATCACATTATGGCCACCGATTAATTCCTATGAAATACACACAGAGCCGTGACGTCCCGTCGGCCTGTGGGGTCAGCTGTTGCAGCTCAGTGCCGTAGCGCTGATGTTTCTTCAGCCTTTAATTCAGCCTTGACGGCTTTGTGCTCAGAGAGGCGCTGTAGCCTTTTGCGCATGGGCACGCCACGGATTGCTGCAGTCATGATAGATGAGCGTCATATGCCTTGGCGAGTGTGCGTTGGGCTGACGGTTGAGAGCTAAAAGGCCGTGGACTGATTGAGCTGTGTCTGGCCTGACCCATGAATGCATTAAGAGAGCTGTTACAAGATGGCAGCCCATATATTCCGGTGAAAGTTGTTTGCATGGTGCGCTCCCCGAAAAAACTTAGGGCTAAGTGTTGAGTCATTTCCCGGCCAAGCTGGCACAGCGGGGAGTCATCAAAAAGTTAGCTCCTGCTGCTCTGAGAGACCCAATGGAATTAATTTCTTTCCTTTTTTTTCTTGGTCTGTTTTGTCTTCAATTAATCACTGATACGCTGGCTGAGGCTTACCATTGTCCTGGAGCTTCTTGGAGTTTGTCTCTGCGCCCCCTTTTGTTACCTATATATCTGTCATGGTGTGGAATTTCATTATCAGCCACTTGCTGTGGAATATCATAGGCCTTGATAGATGGGGTCAGACTGCAAAATGATTGCCTCCTAATGCTCGAGGCTCATGAACCTGAACCTCAGACAGGCTGTGTTACTGTAGCTCAGCAGCTCCCCAACTACGCTCAAGCACACATTTATGACGCCTCACCTCAGACTGATATGAGCTCCGAGCTGTGCTTTGAGCTGTGCTACAGGAGTGTGTTTTACAGCTTGACAGAATCTATGGGGAAATGATGAGAAAGGTTTTCTCGATGGCTTCCTCGTCTACAGAAGGCGAGCGCTGTGCTGGGACCTGCGCTACCTGCCCATCACTCAGTGTCACTGGTCCGGGGTTGTGTGCGGTGCATCGTCCTGAGACTAGTCTCCGCTGCTTGTTGTCTTTTGCCCCAGACTGCCCGCCAGGACATGAGCAGACAATAGCGCTGACTATGAATAGCTCACAGCTGTGACTCTGCACCATCGCAGCCTCTGCTGCCTCTGCTGTCCCACACGCAGACAAAAAAAATAAATAAAGGAAGAAAGAAGGAATGTGCGCCATGAACACTTTGTCCATTTATACACTCCAAATGTCATGAGAGAGCCAGACAATACACATCACTAAACACATCCAAGGCCTGCTGACCGGTCTGTTAGCTGGAATAATGGCTTTTAAACATAGCCTGCAGGGATGAGTGAACATGCTGCAGTGGAAAACAACACTCTGCACTCAGCTCTAATACAAGAGTCGGAGCATCACTATGTCTTACGCCTAACCCAGTCCAGGCACTATCTTACAGTAAATACGCGGAGTGCTTGAGTTGATTCAATTGCCTCTAATGGGATTATTGACTCAACATGAAAGGTACGATGTAAACAAAAATTTGAACCTGCTCACACAGTAAATAAAGCCTGCCTATTGGTCTTGCGATCAGTTGATGGGAGCAACGCTGGATGTCTCCGTTTTTTAAAGTTTGCTGACGCTTTCCAGCAATATTCATGTTTTCTTAAGCATCTGCCGGCCCGTTAACCTTAAATGTGGCGCTTCTAAAAATAAGTGCAGACAGACAGAAAGTGTAATTGTAAAAACAGATAAGACTCAAAGCTGCCGACAGTGGCACCAGCTGTGACTGCGGGTTTAATGTAGCGTAGTGTCCCAAAAGCCACTGCAGTCAGCTTGCTGTCTACATACTCTGATACGACGGGGCATTGCTGCCCAATGATCCCAGCAGGAGATGTCAGGAGTGTACGCCTGCGTGTGTGTGTATGTATGTGTGTGTGCGTGCACGTGTGTGTGTGTCTTTGCAAGTGACTTGTGATATCCCAACCTTGGCCTCTTGCTGTTTCTCTGAGCGGGGATAAAAACGATACAGCCAATATTCTAGATGACTCTGCAAAGTCCCGCACCAAATCCCTGATAAGAGCCTGTCATGGATAACTGTAAATCTGACGCGGCCCCGAGGCAGTGTGGGGGATGAAGTCCGCGTGGCCGACGCCTGAATAGCCTCACGATAAGTGCAAGGACGGGAACACAGAATCCAAGCAGTCGCTCATTGAATTTATTTGCCAAGGCGCGCTCCTATCATTTCACAAATCATAGCGCTGCAGTTTCTCTGACGCGCGAAAACTGAAATGTGCCCGTCTATACATTTCTTCTGTCAGGCGGACGGGCTAAATGACCCGCACGAATAAGATGTAGAGAGGCCTTGTCTCTGCTTGTCATGCCTCACACCGCGAGGCTTCCTTGATGCTTGCGCAGGAAAGACGTGTAATAGTTTATTGACGGACCAACTGTCCTCATTGACATCTGTACACACTAATATACGACTGCGGCCCATCCCAAGCAAAACGATTGATCACCCCGAGCCTTGAACTCGCTGCGTCTCAGGCGGCGCTCTCCATCCAAGAGTTTTCACAGCATCCACCTTGTGCCTGCCTTTGCATCGCCGTGCTAAGCCAATTGCCTCTGACTGCTTATTAACGATGCTGCGCTCGTCCTTGGTGCCTGTTTTCGTGACGTGAGCCGCTAAGCAGGATTGTCTAAGTAAGGATGTATCGACGATAAGTACAGAATATGGCCGGCCGTATCAGCCAACGAGCCATCAATATGCAAACAAGCCAGCCACGGCGTAAACATATTCTGGGTTTGTCATCCTCTTGTTTTTTTTCCCTCTCTAACTGACACGTTTTGTAAACGTGCGTACATGCGTGCACGCCGCGCAGCGAGCCGACCGACGCGGGATGTGTTTTATACACAGTGAAGTTTTGTTCATTGTTCTGCATTGGCTGACACAACACACACAAATGCACTACAGAGGCTGTCCTGGCCTGGTCAATACCTCTCTCTCTAAATGATGAGGAATGGCCTGCGCTGCAGTAACACTGTGCCGGGAGATTGATCACATGCAGACTACTGGAGATTAAATGGCTTTCTTGTGGAGAGCCAGACTGCCTCTGGATGGTGCATTGTGTCGATAGGAAGTCTGTTTTCTTTGCTCGCTTCACAACAGCTGCACAGCCTTAGGATAGGCTAGCATATGCTGGCAATCGGGCCATAATGCATTGATTTTTATAGGTATACGGCTGCATTTTATTATTTTGTTCGCCAGACGAAAGAACAAGGAAGTTGCTGATTGCATCATCTGTCAGAGATGGGAATTGTTATGTTATTGGTTTTGCGCCTCAGTCGTGAGCCAGCGGTGTCTCCAGGCCCCTCCTAGCAACGTCTCAACGTTTTTTATGATGTGCTCCATGAGCAAGACCAAGTCACGGGTCCTGGTAGAGGGTTACACTTATGAAAACCGCATGACACTAAGTCGTTTTTTTTTTTTTTTTTCGTACAGCGGGTGTCTAAATCCCCTCTAACAGTTTCCATTTAAAGGCCATCATTGCCCGCGATATTACTCCCTCTGGTTAATGTATGCTCTGGGAAATTACATGTACGCGTGTGTGTGTGTGTGTGTTTTTGCATGTGTTTATGCATAAAGGGTGTGGTGCGTAGAGGAATGAGGCCGTATATCCCAAAGTGAAGAGATGATTACAGTCGCGTGTGCTGCTCCTCGCTGATAATGAAGCAATTATGCTGGCGAACCATTTGTGTTGGTGGCACAAGTAAATAAAACAGAATTTCAGCGTGCGCCCCGCTCTGCGTGCGAGCGCGCGTTCACGTGAGCGTTTTATGTATTTTTCTATATACTGCTGAAAATAGACTCGCAAGTAATTAAATGTTAGAAGATGATGAGGATGGCCACGAGATGCTTTTATAGACATCAAGGCAATTTAATCCACATTAAATGGCTGCGATGCAGTGGCAAGGTGTGTGCTCTGTTCATAAGTGTGCTTTGATGTCTACTGTAATTTCCCAGACGCTTCGCATGTGTTTACTGAATACCAAGTGTGGACATACATTGAAATTCCTTCGCGGAGTGTTTCATAATGGGCCACAATACCAAACATTTCGTGCCGTTTATTTTCATTTCAAGTTAGAATTTCTCAATCGGAATTTATGATTCGCCGTTATGCTTCACTTTCCTTTTCACCGGCTTTAAGCACAACTTAACACTCAGCAATATCAAAGGCAGATTTCAATAGAGGCAAACAGGCCACGACACTGTTTATTTATCAGGGGTCAGCGTGTCAATACATCGCGAGGCACAACTTGAGCATTTATTGTGAATGCAGAATATCCCCGCTCTGAAGTACTGTACAAAGCAGCTCGGCCGCCGTGCGGTATGCTCCCTCACAACATACACCACAGTATGTGCCCGTAAGGATGTGGCTCAGAGTTGTTATATGCCGGCACTTGGTGTATGGAGGTGCGTTTGATGACCGTGGTTACTGAGCCGGGCTTCCTTGCTAGAACCCAGAGGTTACACCGCAGGCGGCAGGACTACAAAGACCAGCGTTCTTAAAAAACCCCTCGGGCCATTTGAACTACAATTACCCACAGCCCTGCGCCGTCTCCTTCTGTCAGAGTGATGCGCCCGCTGCTGCTGCTGTTAGACCTTAAGAAGCGCACAGCTACAAGCACCACACACAGGAATAAACACCCGCACATGCATCCCCCAGAGTTGTGTGTGTGTGTGTGTATATGTGTGTGTTTGTGTGTGTGTGTGTGTGTATCTACCATCCCTCATTAGGCAAAAACTTACGAAAAAGTGATTTCCGCGCTGAGAATGTGGAGGAGGAATCTGAGTATGTCTCCAAATGCTAATGAGAGGAGCCTGCTTCAACAGACTGCTTTGTCTTTGTGTGTATTCACTGCTTCTCCCGTGTGTGTGTGTGTGTGTGTGTGTGTGTGTGTGTGTGTGTGTGTGTGTGTGCGCGCGTTTGTTGGATTTTTTTTTTTTTTTGCTAAGGTAGAGCACAATCTAAGCGCGGTTATTTTTACATATCATTAGTAGCCCAGTGCAGCCCCATCACCCTGACAACTTCATCCCTCCCTTTCCCTTCTGCTTATCACCATAACAACTAATCTACCGTAAATAGTGCTGTCTCCCTGTCTGCCTCTGTCTCCCCCTTTCTCTCTTTCTCTCCATCACTCTTTATTCCCTTCGATCTTTTCTGCCTTTCTCGCTTCCTTTCCACCCCTCTTGTTGCCACAGCACCTCCCTCGTCCCTCGCTGGCGCCGTTTTCTTCTTCTTCTTCCTCTTCCTCCCTCCCCCCCTCCACTCCCGTCTCGTTGTTCTGATCCGAGTTCATTTTTCTGTGCCACTGCAGATGTGGGTGGTTCTGGTGACTGCACAGTAACCTTTCTGCCGCTTCATGTTGTCAAGTGCCTGAACTCAGAAGGCAATCAATAAAAAAAAGGCAGCAACAACAAGTTATCCAGCAAACTTCCAGATCCCGTATTGATTTCACACTTTTTTTTATCTGTTACATATAGGAGCTTCTTTACGCGTGCATACACATAGATACAAACCTTTTGTGGTATTTCTATCAATGTTTATTTCAGTGTATCAGTGGAGCTATGTCGCTAGAAGAGTGTGTCCTCTCCATCCCTTTTGTGTTTGACCTGAATGTGCTATTGACGGGGAGAACGGCCTGACAACTTGATTGGTCTACTATGCTCCAGGATTAACTTGCCAGCCCGGCAAGATTTTACAATCAAAGGTCAAGCCAATGGTCTGTTTGGCTGAGTAGCTCTGGGATTGACTTAACAGCCTGATGTGCTAATGCAGAGTTATCCCAAGGTTGAGCTGCATAGGAAGGACACGCATGCTGTTCTGCGCTCTGCATAGATCCACAATCTTCAAAGAGGCACGGGACATCTCTAAAGGTGACAACAAGCACATGCCTTTGATGAGAAAGTATTCCTGAAACAAAAGCCAAATCTGTCTTTCAGTCGAATTCATCTCGCATTTTAATTCTGTTCTCTGCCGCTATTGTTTTCCTACGCCCGAGTCTTTCTCTTTCTCTTTTAATCACGGTTTGAAATCACTAATTATTCTGATTTATTCTGTTACCTTCCTCCTCCTCCTCCGCCCCTCTCCTTTTCCTGACTCAATCTTTTCATCTGCTACGTATGAGAGGTCACCTTTGCTCTGTCTTTTCACTTTCTCTCCAAAGCTCAAGGGAAGCCCTCCTGGATCCCTTGTTACGTAACAGCCTCCCCCTCACTCTTCTGGACAAGCACATGTGTAAAACGCAACGTGCGCGGGGAGTATTGATGTTGTCAATCCTGGCAAAATATTAGGATTTATCCCCCTAGTGGACAGACACCTCAGCACGGTGCAAACCTGAAAACCTGAACCTCCTCAGATGACAGCCGGGGATAGTTCCTCTGGGTCTGACTGGCAACACAGCCTGAAGTAGCAAACAAGAGAGAGGGACACATGAATGGTATTTGAAGCATAGCATTTGAAATGTCAGTTGAAAAGACTTTCCGGCTTTATTCGAAGGCAGCCCTCAACGCACATCTTGCATTCCCATAATGTCCATTCGTAAGCTGGTTCCCATACACATGCCTCAGTGACTCGCCGTATGCGATAATGTGACGTTGGGACTCTTTAGAAGCTAAAAAAAAGAAAAAAATGCCTCCACTCTCCCTCCCTCTCTCTCCCTGCCTTCATTAAGAGGTTGTCTTAAGCTACCCAGCTTAACGCTATTTACATTTTCATTATTCTACCGTTACCGGGAAGAAATGGCATGAAATCCAGCAGTGTTCAGGACATTAGACAAGCTTCATTCTCACAGCAAATGGATTTACATAAATAAGGAGGTTGATACATGGTAGTAGAGAGAAAGAGAAAGCAAAGGAGATGAGGCAACAAAAGGGAGGGGGGGCGTGAGCAAAAAGAGGGAGAACCTCTATAATGGATCAAGCGGACAGGCAACGATGCGGAGGCAGGAGGGGTGAGAGAGAGGGATGTAAAGTGGTAAATGAGAGGGGATTGTGTTGGGTTCTCTGGCTGTATAAAGTGGGCTCTGAGGGACTGACAGAGGTCCTCTGATCCACCGCATGATCAATACAGCTCTGGGTTCCCTCATTACTGGAACAGACCTCATTGTGTTTACCATGCAGTGGACTAGTGGGATCAAACTCTCTTCATGCATATTTGTCAGCCAGGGTGCGTGGTTCTAATAAAATATAATAAGGTATCTTAGTGATAGTGATTCACCTCATGTGTGAATTTAGCCTACACATAGTATAACGCATTACTTGACCAACTCACAGTCAGTATTGATGAGATTCAGGCTGCAATTGGTTTTAATTCAACCTTTTAATTAATTGTTTCTATATGAAACTTGAGAACACACTGAAATCTGTCTCTCCAGCTTTCCAGAGACAAAACTGATGTTTCCAGGTGTATTAAGGAAGTGTAAAAAAAGAATATATATCTTTATTTACTATGATGTAAGAGGGTGAAACCTGTGAATCTGCACATTTGATGCTTGAAGAAAAAAAGAAGGGTTTTGCATATTCACTGCCAAAGTGAATTAATCAATTAGAGAAAATGTTGCTGAAAAATGTTCTGTCAATCAATAGGAGAATCATTGCAGCACTAGATTGGATTTTTATCGCTTGATGTTTATTGGCTCTGAGGGCTGAATGTCTTCTGCTGTGTCTTTTTCTTTTTTTTTTTCCACAATCGAGTGGGCTTGTTTTGTGAAAAATATTCATGAATGTGGCAATCAGGCTAATGTTGATGTCTGTCTTTCTGCCCAAGTGCCAGCAGTTCCTTTAGAATGCTAATGATAGATTAGCCTCGGAGGCTTCTTCAAGCCTCACCGAGCTTCCTCTGGGAATCTCAGCCAACTGCGGACAGCAATTCCCCCTTTCAACCGTCCCAGTGCACATTCCCAAACACTCTGACCTCCAGACCCCCTCTTCAAACCGGGAATAAAGACAGAAGAATAACAGGAAAGGGATTGAAGCCCCCCCCCTCTCCCCCACTCCTTTTTTTCTCCCCTCACTTTCTCCCCATTTAAATCTTCTACTCTGAAACCCTTTTTCGATCTCACGCTCGCACTTGTTGGTGTTGTGTGTTGGGTGAACCTGTCACCCCCAGAGTTCATGGCCCTCTCAGCCGTCCAGGGTGGACCCACAGCAGCGGTGGGAGCGAAATGTTCGAAACAGAGAGCGACTCAGTGAACACATCAGAAACAGCTCATTTCCCCCCTCAGAGATGTTCATTTTAGCCAGCTGTTCCATACTGCTGTCTCCTTGTAACATATGCTCTATTGTTATGTAATGAAGGACCGTTATTGTTGTGGTGAATGTAGCCGAGCGTATTACGCTCTCGATGACTGCTTGTCGTCGTCGTCCTTTTCTATTCTTCTTTTAAAATAATGACGTCTCACGCGACTTTCTTCGCCTTGGAATGACAGATCGTCGCGTCTTTTCGCCTTATCATGAAGCAGTGCATCTCTGCCAGGGAACCACGGGAAGAAAAAACCCCGACCATAAAAAGAAGTCACACTGTACACCTAAACACCATTTATCTGTTGCTGCATCTCTGTGTACCCTGTTTGTCAGGACTTCAAATCGGGGTTGGGCACTGATTAAAAGCGAACGCCTCTAGAAACTGGAGGGTTTTCGCTGTAATAGACACATCACCTAGTCTAATGAAAGTTAAACAGCGTGAACACACAGACACGAGGCGCACCGCTGTGTACACAAGAGCTGAGCACACACGCTCCGCATCCACTCTCCAAACTTTGCTCTGTTTGAGGACGGGGGTCGAAGGTCGTCGTCTCTACACACTGGAAGATGGAGATGAGACTCCGTGTGATGAGACTCTGCGATGGTCGACGTCTGCGTGTCTCGTCTCCCAGAGCCCCTCTTGAAATACTCGATTGCAATCCTGCCGTTTCCTGACTCCGTGACTAATGATCTCTGATAAGCCCGTTTCAATCGGGGAGGGGGGGAATTGGATTTGCGCATCCCTGTTTTGGGTTTAATTTTGTCCCTAAACACACCAATCAAATTAACAGAGCTAGTTCTGCCCATATCGTAGCGGACTGTGATTGTTGAGCTGATCTTGATGTACTATACTCATCTATTAAAACAGGACATTCGCCTGATGTTGTCATCCATCATCCTGCTGAAGCACTCCCCAGACTACACACACACGCACAAACACACACACACACGCGCACACACACACACACACACACACACACAGCTTTGTTAGTGTCGGACGAGGTGCTTTCATCAACCCCTCCTGAAGCTCATCGTTGCGTGAGAGAATGGAGTGTAATGTCGTAGGTGCCGGGGTGAAGGGCGCCTCCCATCCACACGTGCTCAGCGCCCCTCCCAGAAGAGCCCTCATGGTGCATTCAGGCCACTCCTGTGTCCCCCTCTATCCTCTGCTCTTGTAGGTCTCACTCATCAATAATTGAACCCGGAGGTTTCAGCCAAATTAGTGGAATTATTTTGAAATAGCTGAACGGCTGCTTTTCACTAATGGGATGGTGCTTTCGGGCAGATGTTTTATTGAAAAGGAGGAGGTTTTAATTCACTTTAAATTTTTGATAAGTGGTGTTATACTTAGATTATAGACAAACCAATTTTCCTCCTCTAATGGATGGTAGAGCTGTTTGAACAACTGCACAACAAACACCGAATGCTCCGGAGCTTAAGTACATTCCCTGCTTCCCACAGAATAGGAAATTTCTATTTCAGAAAGATTGTAGGCGACAGTAATGACCATAATTGCCTGCCAAGCCTCATTCACATCCACAGCTCAATAAGCCACTGGTTGTATCTGCTTCCCTCCAGTGAATCATGAATTCCTCTTGTCCTTTCTGTCAGTCAGATTACATTTTTCAAAACTTCCCATCGTAATTTTTGGCCACAGCCACAGACGACCTCTCCCTGCTTCTCCACGGCTACCTCCATATTTCCTTCCCCCGACGTGCCTCCTCCATCTTGTATCTTTCACTACATGCGGTGTGTGCAGCTTCTCTCCTCTCCGTCCAGCACATATCTCTCTCTCTGCAGTTCTAGCCATATCTCAAGGCCTGCTGCCCTCCCCTGTAATGCCCACTTTAGCATCCAGTCCTCCCACCCACCACCCGCCTGACTGCTCCGCGCCTGTGATCCCTAGTGCATCGCTGGCATGACTGAGCAAGGCACAGCTGTTTGGGAGCCGGGCAGAGCGGGTATGGGCACCGGTCCAGCCTTGCCGGCAGCTGGATTAGCAGTACAGCCATTAGCATCTGAACTCCTGTAATGTGACAATATGACAGGGATTATGCCAAGCTGACAGGGACAGAGGAGCAATGAGGGAAGTGAGGTAAAAGGCGAACTAGGAGGCAGGCTGGTGTGAAGGTACAGGGGATGGAGGGGGGGGGCATCAGGATTATTGGATGCTGACTAGAGAAAACGGGCGATAAAAGAGTGAATGGCCTAAAGTTGCAGAGTGGACGGAAAAATAAGATATTGGGTGGGAGATGAAACAGGATTATGCATAACAGAGCGGAGTCCTGAATTAATGAAAGAAAACAATTGAGTTTGTGCACATGTAAGAAGAAATGTTATTGTTGGGTAATAGCCTCGCAAACTCCTGCAGATTTCAATTTTAAATTTCTCACCAAGAGATCCGTCTTGTAGCTGTAACCACAGACAGCTACAAGAAGGGAGGAAGTTTAACCAGAAAAATAAATAAGAATTTGCCACAATGCACACACACCGAAAAAGAGAATGAATACTGTTTATAATGTAGATATACTGGAATATGCAAGTCTACAATATTTTGTTACACAGAAAGACAGATTAATAATACTTGTAACATAGATAGCCGCTTATAAAACCATAATCAAATTAATATCTCAAAATCTGTTCATATTTTAAAGAGAAACTAATCAATAGAGTATTTGAAATATTGATTGTGATCAATAAATAAAGTGGAGTATCAGAGCAATGTAGAGGCTGTTCTGTTATTATGATTATTCTGTGCGGAGCAAATTGCTTTCTAAGGAAATAAAAAAAAGGTTTTACTCTCTCAGTCTGATTTATGTGATTATGCAAATGTTAATCTTAAAATGGTTTAAGGTGATTTGGCACGCAGTTTAGCCCCGGCCCAGGGATGGCTTAAAGGTCAAGTTATCAATGCATATTTGACATATACTGAAGGTATGCTGTAGGAGAGTTATGCCAATGCCAATAATGAATATGCACATGGGAAATCAATAATACTATTTCTTCTTGTGGCAGCAGCAGCAGCAGCAGAGCAAGGAAGAGACGCGGTGACAGAGGTGTTTGAAGCCTGGCTCAGAATTACACGCGGCCTGTTCCAGACCTGGACAGAAAAGCAGAGTCCTGCTCCGCAGAGATAGAGAGTAAAGGGCTTGGAGAGGCAGTTATACAATCCTGAGCCTCGGCTGGCCCTTCAGCATCATCTCCCTTGAAGGGAACTGATCACCACTGACCTCTCAGACAGAACCAGTCTCCGGTTGCTGTGGTAACCAAATCTGCTATTGGCCTCCTTGTCCTCGGCTAAGTGGCTCAGATGGACTTCAAATGGCCCACTAAGGTGCTGCACTTTTGGCTGGTGTCTGATCAGAAAACAGGGACAGAAGTCCAGCAGAAGTTTTTAACGTAGCTCGCGTTTGGGTTGAGACGAAGGGCAGCACTGTTCATCTCATTCGTTTCATTACACACAACTGATATATATTGTTAAGACACATTATTCTATTTATTTTCCCTTTTTCCATTTTGCTACATTGTGAGTTGTTTGATAATTCTCCTTCTCTGTTATTTAAGGCTCTATGCCTGTCGATTGGTCAGAGAAGTTCAGAGCAACCAGAGATGTCTGACGTCTACACTGTGATACACTCTCCTGTTTTCTCTCTAGCTGTGTTGTTTTGTCTTGTTGCCTGCAGCTTTTTCTCAAACTAAGCTTCTCTCCTGGGTGTAATAAACAACATATCCAGAAGAAAGACTAAAAACATTTGATGTCCTCCTTTGTGCTCTTATGAGAGTTATATGTGCGGAGAAGCGCAGCCCAGTGTTTAATGTGTCTGAGAGTGTGTGGGTGAGCTAGAGAGAGAGAGAGAGAGAGAGAGAGAGAGAGAGAGGCATAAAAGTGAATGTGAGTGGAGCAGAGGAAAAGGTTAGCAGTAGGTTGTCAATCTGGGAGAAAATTCACGATATAGGTCACCGTGTGCCAAGAAAAGTCTCATCTGTTGTTTCTCACCTGCTGGAAAAGTGGCGGGGGTTTAGCGTCAGACCCTGATAACAACCCTGCTTACATTTAGTACAACTGTCTGCAGGAGAAACCCAGCACAGATGGAGGGTTTAGCCACACATTAGTCTGGGTTAAGTGCAGGTTTTTGGGAAACTAAAAGCTGTAAAGTTTCTGCCACCCTCCACGTCCAGAGGACATACGGTGTTGTTTAATTGTGTGTCCTAAGGGTGACAAATGATGAAGGAAATGATGTAACGGCTCCCCAACCTCGAGAAACAAATCCATTCTTGAGTATGAAAAGTTGCCCTTAAGCGTCTCATCTTTTTAGATTTATTTTCATCTTTATTCCTGTGTGAAGTATTCAGGTTTCTTTGAAACTCTGGTCTGTGCTGACTGTCACCTTGTAGAATCGACTCAGTGGCTTCCCTGAAGTATTTAACCAGTGATTTACTCAGGAGGGCCGAGCGGCCAGTGAGACAGACACACGATGCGCGAAGTGTAAGCAACCACGAAAACAGGCCACATGCAAGAGACACAGCACTAAACTAATTAATGCTGTCAATCACTTAGCATTTGCTTTGAGTAATTAAAAACAGCGCTAATTAAATAAGGATCGGCCATTGGCAGCTCATTGGTTATTGTAGCCCTTTCGTATCTCGGGGCTCTGTGCTTTGCTGCTAATCCGCTCACACACTTACTGCTGCACTCAACCTTGTGGAGAGAACAACGACCTGCAATTTTCTCCCTGTATTTAAATTTTAATATCTCAAATCACTCTGCTGGTTAATATTTAACCACAGTGATGCAAAAACTCTCTTTTTTGTATGTTAAGCTGCTTTCACGTGCGCCCAAATCTTCCATGTAAAACCAGTCCTACCCAGTAGCACTGTATAACATGTCTGTGACACTTGAGATAAGTCTGAGGAGAAGCTACACATTGCTCTCCCATAACGTATTAGACACGCTGTGCAAAGTTTGGAAAAAGACAGATCAAAAGTGACGCAGAAGAAGCATTATTATTTCATGCATTTTACTTCCCTATAAAAACCTGTCGCCTCCATTACCCGCAAAGCGACATCGTTTGTTTGCAGGCCTGGGTGTGTAAGGCTGATGTTCTCTGTGACCCAGACGGTTCTAAGTGCCCTTAAAGGGTCCGTATGAGACACTGAGGAACACAGTAAGACATTGGTGCGTACCCGATGTTCTGGAAGTGAGACCAGGCTCAGTGACATCAGTGACTTTAACCAGTTGAATCT
Source organism: Karalla daura (assembly GCA_029224185.1). Taxonomy (NCBI): domain Eukaryota; kingdom Metazoa; phylum Chordata; class Actinopteri; order Chaetodontiformes; family Leiognathidae; genus Karalla; species Karalla daura. Next base: position 17,077,307 of record CM055202.1, on the reverse strand, counting down.
TGGAGCAGCTGTCTCCATGTATAGAAACAGAAAAATAACGGCATAAGACCTCACTGTAGTTTGCCTTCAAATGATGGCACCAGGTGAGAGTTAAACATCATTTCACTCCCCATTAATTGTGTCACTCCATTATCTTTTGCACAAAGGAAAATAAAGCAGGTCTAATGCACAAAACGCAGAGAATGAGCCAATTTTTTGTGGATATTACTCTAATGTTAGATCAGACTACAACAATGAATTTTTCATCTCACAGTTCAGGAAAAAAAAGAGGCAATAATTAGAGCAGCTCCCTAACTGCTCGTATTTTCAACTTTCATTCATGCCAAATGCGTGGCGGGGATTATCAAGATCCAGCAAACACACAGCATGTCAGCAAATAGGGATCTTCATGATTAGTCAATGCTTGAGCACGGCTGGACTCTAATGTATGATCAAACTGATGATTAAAATTATTAGCGGATTCGGTGAGAAGTAGGTTGAACGTTGCTTGTGTTCACAGTGATTATCAATTAGAGCGAAACACTTTTTAAAACCCATCCATGACGCGGCCTGTGCGAGAACACGTTTTTCTTTTCTATTTAAATGCAGCCTAAGATTTGTTGACCTCCACTCTCGAATTAAACCATATGGGACATTTACATAACTATGTGGAATTATAAAAGCTGTGTTATGTACCCCCTTGCTGAAAACGGCTCGAGATGATACAAACAACCAGAAAGTTCCCTGCCACAGATATCTGTGTCAGGCCAAGTCCAAGTCTGAGATAACCACCTGCCCAATCACTCATCCGTCCAGCGTTTCGCCCCCAGAGCGAACCCAGCAGGAGCCTGCAGCCGCTGGCCTGCTTCCCTGGCCCCCGCCGCCCCACACATACCCCCCCACACACATACACACACCCCCCCTCCCTAGGCTGAAGTGCTTGTCACAGGCAGAGCTGCATTTAGACACAATGCTCCATTACATCAATAATAGATAGGAGGGAGGCCAAATAGGATGGGACAGCTCACTCAACAGGAGATGATGGGGGGAAAAGTGTGTGTTTGCGCATGTGCACATGTACAGTATGTAAGTGCGTGTGCTCGGGTTCGTACATGTCGGATGGACCCGGGGTGCATGTGAGAGGTAGGATGACAAGCGAGTGAGGGCACGTTGGATAGTGAAGGATATCGACTTAGTGGGTTTTCGCTACGATGGCACCATTTAGGCTCAGACTGACCCACTTTCCACAGAGCCCATACATTTTAGATAATCCCTGAGGAAAGTGTGTTTGCACAGTCTGCCTCCCCCTGCATGCTTTACATTGTAGCGTACAGCAGGTAGAGGCAGCCACACAAAATGAAGCACTTAAACGTACATGCTGAATCATGCACGGTTGTGTTAAAGAGAGGATATTCATTTCCCTCCCTCTGCTAAACCACCTTCCTTTACTCCATCCTCCTCCTCCTCCTCCTCCTTCTCCTCTTCCGTATCTTCCCCTCTCCGCCTGCCCTTCCCGTTCGCACCAGCTGAAGTGGTTATGTGGCTTTTTGCAGCAGCCATTTAAATCATTACCTTTCTCACATTGATCCAGCCAGAAGGTAATTGGCTCAATCAAGAGAATTAAAAGCCCGGGTAAGATGGAATAATTCAGCTCACAGATCAAAAGAGGATGGGAAGACGAGAGAAAGGAGGGTGTGTGTGTGTGTGTGTGTGCTGGGGGGAGGGGGGGGGGATTAGAGGAATGCCGATATTAACACGGTGGATGAGAAAGTGAACAGTGCAAGTAAAAGGGAGGGCAAAAAAGGAATTAAAATATGAATATTAGCATTTGAATGAGACGGAAGTGTGTGCTGAGCGACGGACAAAGTAGAGCAAAAAAATATATATAGCGTTGGCACACGTGAAGTGAGAGCGGGCGAGCGTTTTAATTGCATGAAGAGAAAATGACTGAGGTAAGTACATGAAGATGAGGGGGAAACAGCAGTTTTCTGAGCTCCATGTGTTTTCTGTCTGAGCTTTTCTCCAACCACCCTGGCTGCGTTTAACTTGCTGTCTCTGCCTCTTGTCGATGATCGGTTTGGAGATGCACTCAGACTCAGCCGCAGTGCTCCGTCTGAACCTCTGTCTGCGCCCGGTGCCAGCACAACTGCAGAAACGACTGCAGTCCCGTGCACAGGACTCAGAGAGCCCCAGCTCTGGAGCTACAGGGCCTCGCCTTGGCTAATCCTTCAATTAGAGAACAGACGGTGGCGATAAGAGTGTTGCCGAGGCTTCAGGAGGCGATAATTTCACTGGTCTGTCGATGAACCGGCCATCTGCTTTCTTTGAGGAAGCGACTGCTGGATTTTTATGGGGTCCACGGATTCTTTACCTTTCAACCAGTTGTTTGCCCCTCTTCTTATTGATTGTGGTTATGAGTGGGATGTGGGAAGTCTAGTCTAGTGCAAGCAGCATGGGTAATCAAGGCACTCATGCTTCTGACTATTAAAAGGTGAAAATGAAATATCTAAATACCAGAAATGGCAGATTCTGAATAGGTGGTTTTGCTGAATTGCAGCACTATTAAGAGCAACAAATCTGAATGTTCATCCCCTGATTGCTATGTATCGTGCAATGAGGGGAATGTTTTTGTCTTGGGTCCGTCCTTCTCATCTCTAGTCACATAGATAAATGGATAGAATCGGTAATTCTATGCTTTTTTTGTTGTCAATTTTTTGTCAGTTCTTTGCTATCGATGGTATTCAGGAAGATTGGGAAATGTCAGTTATGTAAGCTTTGGCATTGAATCCATAGCTGCTATTATATTAGCATTGAGCAAAGCTTCACATTGAAGCCTCACCATAACCAACAGCCATTAAGCAAGTGCCACTAACACTGCATGGGTTGGTTGTGTGCAGACTTACAGTGTGTACTTATGTATGTGTGTGTGTGTTTGTGTGTGTGTCTGTGTGTGTGCTGGGTCCCAGCAGTTGCCATGTAAGAGTCACAGATGAGCAAACCTGACAGAGGCATTACCCCCAGGCTGATTAGGATGAGGGATGAAGGCATAGTGGGAGAAAAAAAAAAGAACAGGAGGTGGGGGGGCTGTGGCATGAAGGGATCACTCCGTGACAATTAATGATGTCAATTCTCGCTGTGACATTTTGAAGAAAAAGGGAGCAGGCGGCGGCTTGTGAGGAAAAATAAAGCCACAGTCGGGCTGTTATTGCTGTCAGAGCTGAAACATTCAGTATTCACTCATTGGTTTATGTCGCCATTAAGGAAGGTAAAGGCGATACAAGCGTGGAGGAACACTCACGCAGACTGAGGACCAGATGTTGAAAAGCGCGTGAACGTTAGCGTTGCTTTTTAATTACCGATACAGGGCTTTTCGCCGTGCCACGCCTCGCAGCGTTCACTTCTCCTGTTGGTTTTTAGGTCAGCACATCTATCATTAGCATCATTGATATCGGGTCATTTCGGAGCATTCTGCGAAAGCTCCAGGTTTTATTGTGACTCTGCAGAAGTTGCAAAAAAAAAAAAGAAGAAAAGAAAAAAAAGCCTTTTAACCGGGCAGATGCTTTCATGTAATTCAGCTGCAGTTCATCCAAGCATATCTGCAGTAGCCTCACAGGAGTCTTCCTGTCGACTTAACTGCAGTCCCAGTCGTGTGTGCCAGCCTGTCAGTTTCCTGCCTCCCTCTCACCAATAGTGGAGTCACATGAGCCCGGTCCCCCCCGCTGCGTTCCCCCGGCTGCTGTGCGCACTGCTACAGAAAAACTCCAGAGGAGACGTCTGCGCCTTCAAAGCGCCATCTAGAAAAGGAGCACAATGGATAGATGAATATACTGCACACATAAACAGCCCGCTAATCCACGCGGGCTACGTGGGCCCCGATAAGCCAGCGTGCGTGTGGGTATGACACGATGCACGGGTTCTGTCGTTTGTGGAGGGGTTTTAATTGATGCTTGTAATTACCTTGTGAGTAAATGCATCGTCTTCATCAGAATGTTTGCCTTTAATTCAAGCCACTTGGTTTTGCGCGTTAACGCTGAGAGCACTCCTCTGTTCTCTCATGTAAAAACAGAGAGAACAGAAACACACACACACACACACACACACACACACACGTGGTATCATCTCAATGGTAATAGCAGTGAAATACAAATGGAGAGGTTAGGTTATGTTAAGATGACCTGGCAAGTGCAGGACGTTTTATTGCCTTCCTTTCTAAATATTTCATGCAACCGTCTCCTTTCCCCATTCCTGAACACACACACACACACACACACACACACACACACACACACACACACACACACATGCAACTGTTATGTGCTCTTTCACCGCAGCGCCGTCTGCACCAGGAACGGCAGCCCCAGTAGAAAGTTGTGTTCAACCACAACTGTAACTTGTCGTTGGTTATGGCTCATGAATTATGGACACGGTTCATACACCGGCCCCATGTTCACACTGTAGCATGCGCACATTTGCATACCAGATTAGTGAAAGCTGCTTGACCTCTAACCAAGGGCATGATGGGTGGTGGAAGGATGTGATGTGGGAGATGAAGCTCTAAAGTACGAGTCAATTTCCTGCGGGGCTTATCAGAGCTGTTTGACTGGCGTGTGAGCAGCGAGCGGCCGTCACTTGTCAGGATTTAAACTTAGGGAGGAAATGAGACACTAGGGTGTGCTCTGAATATCCTACAATGATAGGATGGAAGTGAGGGAGAGCGCACAGGGAGCCCATTTGCCAAACATTTGATATCACTGCAGAGGGGAATGCATGCTTCAGTGGTGTGGTTAGTATTTACAAATAATCTAAATAGAAGTGGAGGCTAATCTGTAGTTCCTCTCAGATGGAGCAGCATTAGTGCAAAGCTTTCCCTGGTGTGTTTTGAATAGATCTCCAGCGCTACACTGGCTGTGGTGGCTGCATCAGACCGTCTGGATGACAGACACATCTTCCTCCCTTCATTAATCTCCATTTAGTTCTGCACTAGAGGGGAGAGAGGGAGGGGGGGGGGGGTGGCGAGGGAGCATCGGACAGGGGAAAAGGGGGGGAAGAGCAAGATTAAAGATATGGCCGGCCATGAAATCGAAAAGGAGATGGGGAGATGGAGGGAGCCGGAGAAAAGGTGGAGAAGAAGAGGGAGCGGGGAAGTGGAAATGAATATTGAGAGCGAAAGGTATAGTTGCCGAGAAGACGAGTGAGGGAAGTGAGGCAAAAGAGGGGAAGGTGAGAGCGCAGACGAGCAGAGGAATATAGGTATAAATTGAAGAAAAATTGAGGCAGGAGAGAACGGCAGGAGGAGGGGAAAGGGAGCCTGCTGTTTGATCTTTAACAGGATTATTTCTCCCTGCTTTCCTTTTATTTATTTGATTTTTCCTCATATTTATTCATATGTAAATGCTGGCTATGTGCCAGCAGAAAACCATATCGGAGTTCTGCGCCGCACTGAGCCCACCCTGCGACTGTGCATCACGGATACACGCACACAGCCATACTGGGTAATCCTTAAGGGATTTCTGTGGACCTCTGCAGCCCTGCAGCAGCCTCCAACACTGGCAGCGATGCAGCACACTCGAGTAGTTATCGACTCACTATGGACTGCAGTTTTAGCGTTTTGAGTTCTTCTGTTTTAACAAGTCGACCTTTAGGAAATGATATTTGACTGTGTGACCATCTGTTTGTTTGCTCTCTCTCTCTCTCTCTCTCTGTCTCTCTCTCTCTCTCTCTCTCTCTCTCTCTCTCTCTCTGTATGAAGGGATACGCCTGCTCAGCCCCCTGCTCATACACTATCCATCATCGGCCCTCATTGAAAGACACACAAACAAAGCCAAGGCCGGCTCGGGCCCTTACGATTACTCTGATTCCCTCATTAAAACCACAGGGCTTGGGATTTGTGTGGTAGTTGGCCCCGGGGGCTGGTAGAGCTTTTCCAGGCTCCTCTTTGAGTGGGTCAAACCCTCATCTGAGTGGTAGGTGCCGGACCCTGTGGTGGATATTGATTTGGTCTTTCTCTCAGATTATACAAGTCTGGCTCTGTTGATTGTCAATAAGGCCCTCATCGGAGCACCCTACTTAATCTCAGTGGCCCATAGCCCAAACAGGATTTAGTTATCTCTGCGTTAGTCTGCTTATTTGTGCTTATTCTGAAGCTCAATAGTTCATTCGTTTTTGTAAGTGTACAGTTGATCCCTTACTTATGTATTGACTGTATGTAAGTTCATTATACTGTAGCATGCACATGTTTGTGTGTATGTGTGTTTGTATCCATGTGCATTTGTCCACCTTCCCAACCCTGTCGTAGATGTACTGTACAAGGCCATTCCAGTCAATAAGCAGGAGCAGTGGCTGCACAGGGCCCTCTGTGACACGGCTGTATGCTTCACGGGTTCTGCTAGAGACTCTGCTCCCTTTAAATATGTAAACAGACCCACTCAAACATATAAACACACAGAGCAACACGACCTATAGACCTATATGAGAGGTTCCCGGAGTGCAGATGTGTGAGTGTCACAGATGCTCACAGTATAAACTTGTTTGACTGAGAGAGAGTGTGTGTGTGTGTGTGTGTGTGTGTGTGTGTGTGTGTGTGTGTGTGTGTGTGTGTGTGTGTGTGTGTGTGTGTGTGTGTGTGTGTGTGTGGGTTTTAGTGTGTGTACCCCCAACATACACAGGGGAGCACTGCCATTAGAGCGGTATTGTAGATTGTCTGCTAGGGCGCTCAGGGCCACAAAATGCAATTAGATTCTGGTATAAAATATTTATTTCCACAACACCTACTGTGCACCAGAGAGGAGCCTTTACCCACTGTGTGCTTAAATATGAATATAGTATATAAAGTGCATGCCTGAGAGAGTAGCAGATACAATTTCTCAGCAAGGGCTGCAGCACTGTCTCTGCCTGTCTGTGGGCACAGATGGATGCGAGCACATAAATGTGATGCAGGGCATGCAAATAGGCAAGTACCTGTTTTATTGTTTTGTGTATATTGGAAATGAATACGATATGCTGCACTCAAAATGACAGGTTAAATTATACAGGGGTAGATATCACAATATGTGATGTAATTTCTCTCTGGATTTGAAATTGGCTTGATTTCATCAATCAAAGTCAGCTCCTTTACAAATGGCAAAGACATTAAGCGATTATCCCATTGAATTGTATTGCTGTATCTGATTGGTTAATATTGGTTAAATCCAATATCTATATGCACAGGGGGTGAAATCCACATATGTTTTGATACATACTTTTTGACATTTTCTTTCTTTATCTTTATCTAACTTCATATTTGGATTTGAGCAGTTAGTCAACAATTATGACTTACAATTAAGCCTTACAAGTGCCCTCCTGTGACCACGAAATTTCCATCTTTTTCTCCATTTTTTCTCGCTTTAATTTGCAATTTGCAATAATAGATATTATATTTTAGTTGTAATGTCTGTATTTCTTTTCATTTTTGTCATCTTTCTTGAAGTTTTTTTGTGAGTTGATTTATGTCAAGAGGGAAAATGGGGTCAGAAAGCATATGATGAATTTCCAATCGGTCGGCTGAGAAAAATCTGTGTGTGTCACCTCCCCTAAAGGATAGGAATTACTGGATTGTGGCTTTTACTCCTCTGACGCTGACACCCATCCTCTTTGCCTTGTACTGAGCGAGAACCACACAGCTGCCTCTCCTCATCTCTCCCATATAGGCTGAGGTACTTACCAATCAGGCGTTTGATTTTGAAATATGTAAAGCGCAGAGACAGGTGAACCCTGACCGTGGGAAGCTCGTAAGAGATGGAGGCAGCAAGCTGCAAAACAGTTCTGCACTCTCAGTGTGTTTCACCAACCATGTGTCTGCGTGTTTGCGTGGGTGGACGAGTAGGTGGAGGCCAAATGTTAAGGAATCTGCAGTATGGATAGTGGTTATTATAAAGAATCCAACTCTGGCTAACATCATTTTAATATTCACACAGACCACAGAAGGAACGCCTGGCCATGGTGCTCTGTATTTATAGACTTCAAGACTGATAAGAAAATGAGGAGATCGCTGATAAGTGGACTCCATCCCTCTCACGTCAGCCACTAGTCTACGTGGATGTTTATTTCATTTTTCTCTATTATTTACGTCTATTTGACATAATTAAGCATAAGTAGGCATGCACGTATTGCATGCATAGTATTTGTATGCATGTGTATATGAACAATATCCATGTGTTCTGGTCTGCACTGGGAGGATTATGGTAGATTTACAAGGCCTAGTAACAATGAGCAGACCCACCCCTGGGACCCACACTCAATCACTATCACAATGAAACGCTGCTAATTCCTATTTAAAGCTGCCGCACAGGCACTGCCCTCCCTGCTCCGCAGGCCGAGGAGGAGCAGGAGGCTGGGAGACAGTTACTGCAATCCAACGTTATGTGTGTGTGTGTGTGTGTGTGTGTGTCAGGCCCAGAGCGTTTCTATCCATTTCTGTGCAGCTCTCTGTAAACAACTCGTGGTCCACTCCCTCCCTGGACGTGAATGTGTTAGTGCTGCATGTCAGGGTCTGCGTCACCCAAAAACAGCAGCGCGGCGCCTTATCCTTATCGGCAGGTCGCTGAATAATTCAAGAGTTTCAGACGTATAAAAGGGGGACGGCGTTCACTCCTGGCTCGCAGGTTAATGTCAGGAGTTTGTTGCAGCGATTGCAGTCATTTCTGATGTCAACACCGGCATAGCAAACGGGCGCGGCATGTTGTGCAGGAGGCGCGTTGCGTTGAGGAGGAGGAGGCGGCGACGCGTCTTGTGTCGCACGCTCCACCTGGCTGTCCCCGGAGCAGATAGTGAGGCTGCAGATTGCAGTTTTGTGTTTGCTGCTGTCTCAGACTGCCGCTGCCTCCTCCTCTGGCTCCCGCACAAGCACATTCATTTAGAGACGAGCTTTAATTGGACTCAGAATCAGGGACAGAAATCTCCAGTCGCATAAATATTTTAGGAGAACGCATCGGACTGGACTGCCTATCTGGCTGTTCTCTGTCTTCTCCGTCTCCTTTGCCGTCCTGTCCCAGGCAGGCACAGCAAAGCGTGCACTTTCACTGTGTGCGTACACACACTAGCAGTGCAGGTTTTCTGAGAAGCTGTAAAGTTTTTTCTTTTTTTTTCCCTCTGGCCATTAAGGGGGATGAATTATTGGCACCAAATCACTCGAGGAATCCATTTGACTTACACGCTATACACACACTTGCATGCAAAAGCTGGCAAGCAAACACACATGCACATATACAGTTTCTTTAAACTGGGGCGCTACCGTAATGGGGGTAATGATTTTTGCATTATTAATGAAGCAGGCTTCATACTCATCTTAATTGGAAATGTTCTTTCATCTTCAGCACTTGCTCATTTATCCTCTCCCTCAATGCAAGTGGTGTAATACATACACTGGGCATAGCGCTCATATGCTAGTAGTACACTCGCTGGTACACTGGTCAGTAATTCTCCTGTCTTTTATTTTTAACTTGTACATTTTCTGCCTCTGCTTTTTAATATTAAAAGCCATTCTCGTTATACACGCTATAGAAACTGTCAAGAACAAAGACGCCGCCACTTGTGTATGCAAATCATTTCGTGGAGTGAAGGTGGGTGGGGTGGATGAGGTTCGGGGACTCTGGGATGAGAGGGGTTGAGGCTGAAGGGTGGGATTAAGCGAGGGTCGACTACAAGGGGATGAACAGTAGATCGACTGTGGATCGATGATGGGTAGAAGCCGGAAGGTGTCATGGAAAGAAGCCAAGGGGGTGAAGCTCAGCAGGAGCGTTGTGCCGCAGCTCCATCACCCCCTGCACCCCATCTCCCCCAATCCTGTCATCCCTGTAATGAGAGGGGGGGGGAGGGGGAGGATATAAGTAATAACACCAAGTTATTAAATCAGCATCTCTCTCTGCTCTCTGCTATACTGCTCATGTGTGAATGTGTGTGTGCATGCTGCTAACCTTGCATTGCCCATGTGACGAGCTTACTGTATTAGTGGTTTGTATTGTTACCTGAGTGGTCACTCCCTTCTGCAGTTTGACCTCATTAACACATTTATCGTGCCTGAGCATCTCTGCTTACAAAAGGGCGGCGTGAGATCTGGAGCATAGAGGTGGATGAAGGATGGAGAGAGAATGTGGTGAAATAGGTGAAATCATTCAGTCATCCAGCCGTTATCTTACCCACTTTGTACCTTAATGTCTAATCTCCACTGCTCATAGGAGTAAGGCGGGGGACCGGGCTCCGTACAGGTCGCCGGTCCACTGAAGGGCGCACACACCATTCATTCTCACACATAGGAGAAATAATGTCCACATATTGTTTCAAACATGCACATTTTTGGCTGTGGAAGGACACCAGAGCACTGACAGAAAAACCTATACAGAAATGTAGAAAGCATGCAAACTCCTAAAAAGGCCTGACTTGGGAGTCAAACCCATGCTATGAAGCAACAGTGCTACCACTGAGGCCCTGCTCCATCCAGTAAATGAATATTAGCAACCTCTGAGCAGAGTGAACAGATTTTCACCTTGTATCAACCTCTCAAAGCTGCGTTCTCTGCAGATTTTTCTTTTGAGGCAACATGTATGAACATATGTGAACATATGAACATTTGTGTCTGTGAAGTATCTGTGTGTGTGTGTCTATGTATGTGCTTGTATGTGTATGTGTTTGTGTGTTTTACGATGGTGGGCATGGTGCCTGGATCTAAGCCTAGGGCAATAGTGTCATTAACTTCCCTGGCCCCGACTGTCACTCCCCTTGGAGATGCCTCTTTACTGACTGGATGGATGGATGGGTCATTGCCTCCGTCCCTCTCCTACCCGCGCTCTCATTGTCAATTCTCCCGCAATCACTTTGATTTAGCTTCACATTTCTTATTCAACAAAAACGAGGACTTTTCTTTTTCCTTTTTTCTGCTTTATGACACAGATTTCCTCTTCTCCTGGGTTTCGGTTGAGTGAGAGGTCAGAATGAGGATAAACTCTAAATCTAGCAGAATTAAAAAAAAAAAAAGTGTACTCTCACTTGGCCACCAATTACCCCAACAAAGCACCTCACACACCTCGCCATGTTTAAACAAAAATGGCTTAAATTAGCAGAAATATAACTAGCGCAGCCATAACAGAGTGTTCTGTGCTGCACTCAGACAGATGGCAGACACGAAAGGAACAGATGTGAAAAGAAGCGTTTAACCATGGAGACTATGGGATGCTTAATGTCTCAGATGAATAAATCATCTGGATTTATTGTAAAACGTGGTAAATAATTAAAAACATGGAGGGCTAAAGAAACCTACCAGTTTATCTGTAGCTAACTTGACAGGCAAGTGAAAGCTTTGCATATAAGCATGAATATTACTATGTATTATAGATACCATATACTGTGTCATGTGAGTAATCTTTGAGATGCTCAGATACAGACGTATCTGAGCATCTCAAAGATTACTCACATGACTGCCCAGCACCATGGACAGAGTCACAGTGGACTGACCATTTCTGGTGGTTGCGTGTATTTAGGATCCTATTTTCTTACACACACACACACACACACACACACACACACACGCACACACACACACTGTCCAGGCTGTAAATTGCACACGTGGCAATAGGGGTCATGAGAAATGCTCGTTCACAAACCCTGAGGACATAAAATTCAATGGCCCACTAAAGTTTTTGAGGAGACAGGTTGGTTTTAGGAAGTTTTTTAGGATGGGGATGGGGGGGTGCTGGGGATTTTTAATGCAGTCTGTACCAGTCTTAAAACGAGCAGATTTTATTACGCTCAGACTTTCGCATGTCGATGGCGTCTGGCCTCAGATGGGGCTAAAAAACTCGTTGCCGTTCTGCAGGGCACGGACCAATGTCATATTTTGTCGTTAAATATGGAGGACTGCTTGTGTGAGGAGGCCCAGCATTCGGTGGCCTGCGCCGACTCCCCGCTGCGCTGGCGTCCTTGTCACTGCTAACTTCACCGTGGGCCTGAGGGTGTGGGGGGACCATGTGCTTCTCCCAGTTCATATGTAGCCACCAGCTGCTGCTTTTTTACTCCACAGCCAACAGCTTCGCCATGAGGGCCTTCCATCTCGATTTGTTGTGCTGCGGAAACATCGGGACGCCACGGGGAATACATTTAAGAAAGCTGTGACGTTTACACAGACATCTGAGGCCTATGGAAATTAATGGAAAGCGCAGTAATCCTCCCTATTCCGGCCGAGATGTTTGGATTACCTGATTATTGAGAGCACGAGTGTGTGTCTGTGAGTTGAATTTAATGTCCTTGTTTCCCCAACCCCCCCCCCCCCCCCCCCCCCCCAGTCCTCCGCCTCCTTCTTGTTTTTTTTTATTTTTTTTATTTTTGTGTGCATCTCAGGCCGCGAGAGGGAAGGGGGAGAGGAGCACGGGTGATAATGACTTGTCAAATTAGAAGCGATGGAACCTGCAGCGAGTGTAAACACAATTCGGAATGTTCAGATGACATTTTCCGAGCTGTATTTCTACTGGGGGAGATTAGCAGAGTGACAGCTCAGCCTGAATCTCATAGATCACAGCTGCACAATGGAGAGCACGGGCAGGCACACACACACACAGACACACACACACACGAATGCACATAAACACAAAGACAGAGAGAGAAGAAATTACCAGCGTTTTAATACTACCACAGCAGACTGACACCTGCATAATCAAACAAAGAGATTCCCCTGCAGAAGCACACACACACACACACACACACACACACACACACACACTTTGCATTCAGAGAGATCTTGTGATTTGAAATGCTCTGCTTCCTTCAGGCCGCTCCTCCCAGTCATGGTCCAGGGATCTTGGCTCAGCCACTCAGGCCTGGTATGGATTCATGCCTATGTAGCCTGCCCACACCGCGTCAGCGTGATGGATGGTGTTCACGCGCAGCTTTGACTTTATAACTTATAGGGACTTTATTTGCATGTGTTCCCATCACCAGTAAAACTGCACATGATGTAGGGGAGCTGTAGACTTTTCGGTTGTTAAGATATTAAGGGCCCCTGTTTCTTAGTGTTCTATTTTACGCATGGCCATCCTCCCGGGTACAGCAGCAGCCATGAACGGTGTTGCTCATTTCCCAACTTCGCCTATGAATAAAGAACCATTTACGAGGAACAATATCCTGGCCACCACGTCTCCCTCTATCCTGCCCCCACTATTGGAGAGATACTATTGAGAGTCCCGAGCGCATCAATTTGGGCCTCAAATGACTTTCCCCAGCTGGCCAAATCCTGACAAGCTTTCTGTTCTCCTTAAAAAGAGCCCTTTATCATCAAGAGAAAGGAAGAAAGGATGGGCAAGGGAGAGAGAGAGAGTGTGTGTGTGTGTGTGTGTGTGTGTGAGAGAGAGAGAGAGAGAGAGAGAGAGAGAGAGAGAGAGAGAGAGAGAGTAAAGTCAAAAAGCTAATGTCTCCGTGACACCCTTTCTCACACAACAGGGGAAATTTCTGTTCTATTACGGGTTCTGGTTAATTTGAAGTCAATTGGAGAGTTATTAAAAGGATCTGTGAGCTGTGCTGAACTTGGTCAAGGGCAACAAACTCACCCTGGTTTCTATATGAAACAATAGAAACAGGGCTGTCACCTTCAGGCAAACTTGAAAGTTCGAATGATTTGCCTATAAACTACTTTTAATGCCGCACTGTATATGTGGACTAATGCATTCCAGCTTATTTTACCTGTGGTCTCCTCCTGAACACCTGCTTAGAGACTGTGGGCTAAATCTCATTGTTGAGGATTTGCTTCACTTTTATTAGGTATTGTTTTTGGTTTATCTCTCCAAGCTTCACGTTGCCTTTTAAATTACTCTGCCAATATGTATGCAAATGGTAACATCTACTGCCAGAAATTAGATTAACTTCATTTCCCTACTGGCCCTGCATCCTTCCTGTGGTCCTCAGGTGCAGGTTCACTCGTTTAATGCAACACTGTGCTGCATTACAGCACGATTTACAGTGCATGCACTACAAATAATGGCAGGAGCAAAACATAATAAAGCAAGATGCAGAGAAATGGAAGATCGGATTTAATTCACATACAACAGCGTATGATGAATGTATCAAGCTAATGTGAGAAACACACACACACACACAGCCACAATTACACGCACACAGGTACCAAGATGTGTTTTTCTGAGTAGTGGTAAATAGCGATAATGGCCTCACTTTATAAGAATAGGGAGTGATCAGCAATTCATTGTCTCTGAGTTATTTTTATACTTTATTGCACTCTCCACATAATTTCTGAACAACAACAACAAGAGTAACACACAGCAGCAAATATATAGGACAACAACCTGGAAAACAATTAAATCAATACAAATAAGGGGAGGAGGAGGATATAAAAGGCAACATAATGCAATACGGCTATTGGAGCATAGCAGCCATTACAGCAAACATTAAGGAAGTTCATTATCATACATTTACTCATTACCCGGGTCCCTAATAGCGGTAGCTATCTTAGCCCATGCTTCTGCTATCTTAGGGCAGGTCGTGTTGAAGATGCAGCGAGACTGTCGATGTAAACTACCTCCCTGAGAGTAAAAAACAAAACGAAGAAAAGACTGTTTCTAAATATTGAAATGAGAGCGAGACCAAGACCACATAACAGACTCCCCTGCAGGAAGAAAAGAACACCCGTCTCTGATTAAGTGTGAAAGATTTGCTGTTAGAGACACAAAGTCTGGAACTTAGTCAAATTGTAGTAAATCGGCCTGAGAGGAATTAACACATTTGAGAGAGGCTGAAGTGAAAGGACACATGAGGCATTATCACGCCGAATGGGAAGGGTATAATCAAAGGTCAAATAGACTTTTTTAAGTGTAGTATCTGATCTGACTGTAACAATAACATTCAGTCACACTCCAAGTTGTGAGAAATATCTTAAGATTTGCATCTCCTACTGGTAGCCTTTACTTTAGCTCTGCTTCTTGGATATTTATGCTCCTAAGGTAGAGTTTTTCGGGAGGTGTGTCCACTGGAAACACTGTAGCTGCATAGTGGGTTGGAACCTTTGTTTTATTTGTTGCAAATGAAGCATGCCAAATAAGCTTTTTTTTGCATATTCTGCCTCTATGGTTGCAGCTGCTGACCACGTCAGCGAAGGAGCCAGATCAGCAGCCATGCAACGATAACCGGCTCCACGTTGTTTTTAGAACGCCGGCCACACACCTGTCCCGTACGCCTTACTCGGTATCTTTTTTTGC
Source organism: Karalla daura (assembly GCA_029224185.1). Classification (NCBI taxonomy): domain Eukaryota; kingdom Metazoa; phylum Chordata; class Actinopteri; order Chaetodontiformes; family Leiognathidae; genus Karalla; species Karalla daura. The sequence continues at coordinate 17,062,101 of CM055202.1, read as the reverse complement.
TTCGCGGGAGTTAAGTGTTTTCTGAGTTATGATCTGAGAGGCTGCAGAGGAAATTGAGCTGGAATCGACCGCGTGCTGGAGGAAAAGCCGCTCTCTGCGAAACAAAGCAGCGAGGCTGTGCGGGAACCGACGCTTCAGCGGCGTCGAGACCAGCAGGGAGCCACGCGGCCGGGACGTGATCCACGTCTGCCGCCGGGCTGCTCAGGTTTGAGGTCTGTGTCGGTGGGAGGCTGCACGGCAGCAGGCCAGGCCAGACAGGCCGCGTGTTTGTTTTGCATCTGCGTCACAGCCCATAACGGCCTCGCTCGCTCGTTCGCTCGCTCGCTCTCTCTGTCTGTTTCTCAGGCTGCTCTTCTTTATCATCATGATATGTGGGATACTTTACCACGCGCCAGATTGATGAGTTTCACTCTTTGTTTCAGAGGGGACTGACAGCCGCTGCTTAGTTTATTACGTCTGCCAGAGTGGTTACATTTTCACATTGTTCATCGTTAGGCTGAGTGGTAAGTGCTGTTTTCCCACAGTTGGAAGGTCGTCGGACAGAATCCCCATCAGACTGAGGGACTTTCTTTACATATTCTCATACAGTGTGTGCATTGTTAAGGTACAAAGTGGGTAAGATGATGGATGGATGTTTATTATCAAGCAAGAGTGATGAAGAAAGTTTTTCACAGGATATGCATGGTATTTGTGGCAGGGTGAGCCAAAGAGGAAGCACTTTGGTGTTAGAGTAGATCCAAATCAAAGCACAGAACTGCGACTTCATTTTAGTCTGTTTCGCTTCAGTTCATTCTGGCTAGTGATGCATTCAGGTGCTGTCTGTAATATAGACTTATCATGAAGTGTTTGCACTCACCAAGTGTAGTGTAGATGAATAGTTATTGTTATGGTGCCCAAAATAAATACTCATACTGCTCGGGTTCAGATGTTAAAAAAAAATGGAATATGTTAATTTTCACACACGTACAAGAAATGCACAGTACTCCCACATACAGAGCTAACCAACGTTGAGCTAAAATAAGAGAAGGGAACTCAAAGAGTACAGGGAATAAGACAATGAGTTAAAATAAATTGGCACATTTGATTTTTCTGTTGGGTTTCACTGGTTATTGTATAGTAGGTAAAGTTTAACAATCACTTATGGATCAAATATTGATGACAATGTCAAATCACAGGGGAAATTAATTATGTATTTCCAATTAAATCTAAGCCTTACTTGTCCTGTAGGCATGACAGGAGGCGAGAGACAAAAATAAAGTAGATTTATTCAAAGAGGAGTGCTATTAAGTGTCTGTTTTTTGGATCATTACTACATTTCGTACAGAGAAAAATTATCACTATCGGGTCTGTATTTGCATATAAATAAGCAGTTGGTGGAACTGTCAGTGAGAGACAATGATTCTGAAACTGGGAAATATGAAACAGCACAGAACGCAGACTGATTAAAAAGACAGATATCACATTAGTTTAGGTGGTATGAAAGCACAGAGGACTATTAAATACAAACATACACACTATAAATGCTTCTTTATAGTATAAAAGTACAAACTTGCTTTTTTTCTAGATTTGATTTGACAGACAAATAAATGAAATATTTTTGTGATTGTTTTTCAGCTGACATACAGAAAAGCTCCAGTTTTGTGGTTAATTTAGGTCGCGTCAGTTCCCATCAAACTGGATGCTGGCCCGACCGGACCAGCTCGATCACCAACTAGGGCTAAAACCACGCCAGGCTCCAGCAGCTCCAGCTGTTTGTTTTTCATCCCAGATGACTAAGATGGATGGCATGCGAGCTTATTTGCCTTCATCAGGTTGTAGGTTTTCTGAATCTTTCAGTAAAATGGCTTTTAAAACTTCAAAGGCCGGAGTTTGTAACAGCGCTCGCTGCATTCCTCCTTTCCTTTCTCTCTGCCTGCTGAAGCAAACAGCTGTTGCCATGGAAGCGACAGCTTACACGGACCTGCCTGATGTGGTGACGGTTTATATACAGTGCTTCATGGGTGGCATTTAGAACAACTATTATCAGAAGCTTTAGGAGAGGACACAGAAGAGGCCAAAATATCAGAGACATGCCGCTCATTAGCTGAATGGCATCAGCTGTTTTATTCATGCCTCATGAGCATTGTCGCTGTCAGCTGATTTATAACACGTTCATGCAGGTATATGCTGCCAGTACTCTTTTCAATTTCCTGGTAATGTTGATTACTGCGATTTAATGTCCATGAATATTTCAAAATCAGATTTTCTTCACCCGTAATGGTCGTTAGCACTGTAATTCTTTAAACTCTTTAAACACTCATGACCTCCATCATGAACTAATCTTGACTTAAGTAGAGACAATGGGGATCTCATTGTGTGAGGTAAACTACACTCGCGGACTAATTCAATTCGTCATTTTCATTCATTCATTCATTCGTTGTCCTCTCCTAAATATCCCATACAGCACAGGCAGCTTACAGCACTAACAATGGACAGAGCACAAGAATAACATACAATTTGTAAAAAGATAATGGGGAGTGTTTTTATCTGATCCTAAGGCTTACTTGTGCAGTGAACCATTTACTATAGATTCTACACAATTACCTTCATGATCAGAACAGCTCAAAACCACAGTACCTCCACTCGGGGAACCGCAAAACCATTGAGCTCTAGTCTACATAATTGGCCTTTGTCAAAGATACACGGATGATTTTCTAGAGTGAATACGTTGGGGCTTTCTTTGCCTCTGGGGCTACTGCTTCCAAACTAATTGATTTATATAGGGCCATATTTGGATTTTGAATGGAAATATATTCAACAGTTTACTGAAAGGAGGAATTACCGGCCTGAAATCACCGAGTAGGCAACAGAGGAGGAAAAACATGCGACGGCAATCTGGTGGAAAGGAGTCGACTGGATGGGGAGCTGGAGATGGAGTCATGTATGCTGAGTGGGTGTAAACCGAGGAGGAGAGAAGGAGAATGAGAGAGACAGAAAGTTATTAAGAGTCCTTATCCGCATATCACTGAATGTCTTCCTGGCCTGCGAGAACCCTGCCGCCCACCCAACATCTGATAATTACACTTCATTAGGAGAGCAGGTAGTGATGAGAGGAGAGAGGCTGGCTACCGAGGGCGACGTGAGATCCAGCTACAGACACGTAAGCAGGAGAGCGAGGCACTCTCGACTTCCATGCTGTTGTGAAATGATAATGGGGATTTGATTATGGAGGGAAGAAAAACAGGGCTTGATGTGGATGACACACAGGCCCCTCTGTGACACCGTGTGTTTGGGAAGTGGTGGAGGGGGGGGGGGTTTGTGCATGAATGTGGGTAAATTTATAGTAGCTCAGGGGTCTGTATTTATTGCCTTGGTAAGATGGACAGGTCTGCCTCGACGCAGGATCTAATAAGGTTCCTGGGAGACGCACACACACACACATACTCCCACTCGCACACCCCGTAGCTTGACATTCCACCCCTTGCTATTTCCCTGCACCAGCCGTACCTATGCCCCGACGTGTCATGTAATGTAGCAGTGTTCGATCATCGGCGGTGGAGTAGAGGAGCACTGCAGCTTACAGTGCTGCAGTAAGATTCACTGGAGCAGAGGCCAGTTCCTCCTCCGTCTGACAGCCATGTGGGAATATGTTCATATGGAAACATCCTTTACCGTTTGCTATGGATGTTCCAGGAGTGTGGGAGGGAATAGGGAGAGATCCTGTATTCATGTGTGTGCGTGTGTGTGTGTGTGTGTGTGTGTGTGTGTGTGTGTGTGTGTGTGTGTGTGTGTGTGTGAGTGTGTGTGCGTGTGCTGTCAGCAGAGAGAGGGAGTGAGAGGTGAGGACTGCAGTATTCCTCTAGCGGGAAGCATCGATTTTCCGGCCCAGCGTGGGGATGTGGGAAATGTCAGCCTCTAATTGAGTTGATAAAACCGTTTTGAGTTTCAGACGTAAATATGGTTTCTACCACAAAAGGCCACTGCATTAGACAACTCCCACAGGGAGGTCCGTGAGGAATGAAAGGTCTCCTTGTTGTGTGTTTACATGCACACACCCTGACACTTTGGGATGTTTGTGTCTCGGACAGCACGCGTGTGCCCATCTGCATGCTGAGAGCCACGCCGCCGCCGAATTAAATGTTTTATTTCATTGTCAATCAGGATACGAGCTCGTTAGAATAAACTGTTTTCTTTGTGGCAATGAGGGCAGAAATGGAGAGAGTGTGTGTGTGAGAGAAGCAGAGGTCATATCCATTAGCGCTGTGGAGGGTGAATAAAGTAAAGGCTGAATGAAGCCTCTGCTGTCCCTGCTGATTAGCAGATTGATATGCAGCGAGGGCAGAGGACTTACCTGCTGGCTTCAATGGAAATTCTCTCTAATGCCGGAGGAGGGCTAGCGCATTTATGCTGTAGCGTTTCTCTGATTATCAAGCTTTTTATCTGCCTAAATGTTCACATGAGATGGATGCACAAAATGTAAGTGAAGAGCCAAAAGAAAAAAAACGACAGTTTTTGGGTGATAATATAACTGCATTACAACTCAGTTGCCAAAAATGCAGCTATTTTTTTCAATACTTAAAGGTTTTTATGAGATGAGAGCAACACTACTTCAATAAAAAAAGCATTTGCAGTGTTAAGATAAAGTGCCAAAATGACATCACACTCCATCAGTCTGTGGTGCAATAGAAGTTTCTGCTCTGTTTTGTGAAAGCCTGATTGTCTATACCCTCATATGTGTGGGTATGAGCCCTTCTCTTGACCCTTCCCACTATGTGGATACTTCTCAATCTTCAAGGTCCTGGAAGTTTAGTTGATAAAAACACAAGCCACTGAACTGGGACATATCGCCTCTCATCGACAACATCTTCTTGAGTCCAGGACTAAAATTATTCATAGGTAAGTAGCTTTCTATCCAAGGAAGCTATTTCTATGAGGTGAATAAGTCCTCAAGTATTTACAAGCCGTCCTCACAATACTTTTGTTTCATGCTGGCTGTATCTCAAGCATTCAAATGTAAACATCAAGACTTTATTTAGGGTAGGAAAGTCAAGTATTTCACAATGGCTGTAAGCCTCTTGGAATAAGGTGGAATGTCTTTAAGAATCGGCCCAGTTTCCAAAAACGTACAGCTCCTCGGCTTTACGATGACCTGGATGAATGAGAACCTTCACAGACACCATAACCAATGAAAGATAGCTAGTAAGTTACCAGTGGCACCAAAAATTGTGAAATTCTGTATTTCAGCTATACAAACATGACAAAAAGAGTCTGTATGACTTTGGATGTTCTCCTCATGTCTGTGCAGGTTTCTTAAGATTCCTCCCTCAGTCCAAAAATAACACATTTAGGCCGATTGGAGGCTCTCAGTTTCCCCAGTGTGGGTGTGAGAGTGATAGGTGTGTGTGTGTGAGCATGTACGGGTGTATGTGCAGGCCGTGATGGACCTGTCCAGAGTGTACTCCCTCCCTTCGCCCCATGTGCACTGGAATAGTCTCCCAGCAGAGCCCCTGCGTCACCAGTTAGACATAAAGTGGGTTATGAGAATAGATGGATGGATGATACCAGCAAAGACCTAAATCATCTGGCTTAATATGCCTCACCTCATGACTTAACATTGCTATGAAAAATGTATCTGTCGCCGTGTTGTTGAGAAAACAAAGTGGGTGGTCAACTCAGCCATTAGTTTCAGCCTGAGATGCTGCAGCACCTGGCGGCTGAAAATATACAATAACGCTAAACAATTGAATTAAATGTTTAATTGTGTTTATCAGCGAGATACTGTATAATTGAGTTCAAAGTTATGAGGTGTGTGTGTGTGTGTCTGTGTGTGTGTGTGTGTGTGTGTATAGTGCAGTAGCATCTATAGGGGCCCTTCTCTCATTATTAGGAGTGATAATTAGTCAGGGTTTCACACATAACAACGTGCACACACACATAGACAACACACAGACAATACACACACACACGTTCTGTTTCTCTCTGTCATACATAAGCGCATGCACATTTCTGCCTAAGCCTACTGGTAATTAACAGGCATAATTAGGCAGACAGCCATTCATATAGGGAATGCACACTCATGCAAACACACACACACACACACACACACACACACACACACACACATATACACGCACACAAGGACACACATTACTTCCCTGATAATTAAGAGTATTAATTACAAGCATAGCTGTCCCTGTGAGGCTCTGTATCACTCACAGACTGGCACACAGCAGGGTTCTTATTACTTTATCTCATCTAACCATCACCACTTCTCTCTCTCTCTCTCTCTCTCTCTCTCTCTCAATCTCACTGCTTACACATGCCCTAATACACACCTGCTGGATAAACAAATGGTAGCTAATTAGTCAGAGACTGATAGCTGGCCATAGGTTAACCTCTGCTAGCCTGGGAATTGAAAGAGATCTGTTGGCTGGTGCTAGAACAGACCTGTGTGCCTAAGGGGCGACCCACTGTTTTATATTTTTGTTAATTTCAGCCGCCTTACATGTATACATTTCACCAATTAGGTTAGGAGATACAGCTCCCAACTGTAATGCACGCATATGCTTACGATTTTATCTGTAAAACAAGCTACTTTACCTTCAATGCACGACACGCACTAACATGTAATCCAGTGGCTTGGGACAGAGTAGCGAGTGGAAAACAGTACATAGGGAGTGTGTGATGGCAGATTTAGCCTGCGGGCCTGGGAAGCACATCTCAGGTGAAATATCCTTCCGTAGACTTGATCTGTCAAAAGGCACACCTCGCATCAAGGGGCATATTCCCAGTTAATGAAGGATGCTCACGCTCTCTGTCACTGAAGGTACGGTGCACCCACAGCACTTGGGAGAGCCTGACATCATTCATGGATATATTTTACACTTCATTCCCACAGCAGTGCGGTGTCTAAGCTGTCTCGGCGGAGGATGAGGTGACACACATGCCCCGAATGTGCGCACGGTGTCAAAAAGTCAGGGGAGGAGAGGGGCTGCGGCTGCCACTGGCGCTGTGCACCAACCGTGCAGAGCTCACACACACACACACACACACCATGGTGCCTTTGAACCAAATTCATGCACATATAGTACAAAGCATTAACAAAAAATACTAATTATAGATGCATACTGCGCACAGCTTAGTGTTCCAAGGCTAATAAAGCTCTTTAAGAGAATGTGTTGTAATGAAGAAAAAATAGGATTATTGTGGCTGCTTTATGACTGATAATCTTCACCCTCCCCCACCCCCATATACTCATAAAGATCAATAATACCGCCATGTTGTCCTGCTAATAGAATATCTGTACGTGCCGCAATCACTGCAGCTGTGCATGTGCTCAGAAATGCATTGAGTCACTTCACACAGACACCTGAGCAGCATGCTGACGATTGTGTCTCTGTGTCTCTGCAGTGGACGGCTGTACAGACTGGTCAGTGGACTACCTGAAGTACCGGGTGCTGCAGGGCGAGCCGGTGCGGCTAAAGTGCGCTCTGTTCTATGGTTACATCCGGGCCAACTACAGCCAGGCGCAGAGCGTGGGCCTCAGCCTCATGTGGTATCGCAGCTCTGGCCTGGGCCACAGCGACTTCGAGGAGCCAATCTCCTTCGATGGCATTCGCATGAGCAAGGAGGAGGACGCCATCTGGTTCAGACCCGCCGACCTCCAGGATGCCGGGCTCTACTCCTGTGTCTTACGGTAGGATCACGCTGCTCTAACAAGTATCTAATTCTGCCAAGACTCAGAAGACCAGTGCAACTAACAGGCATTAAGTATTGAACCTAATGAGCAATTAGCCTAGTTTAGCATGAAGACGGCAAGTCGGGAGAAGCACCTGGCCTGTCTCTGTTCATCCCCCTCTGATATCTAACAATATGGCCCCCAGCAACTCTAGTGGTTAACCAGTACTTACCATTATGCTCATTTGTGAATTGTGTTTAAAGTCTTAAAAATGACAGTCAGTCCATCATAGAAAACACAGCGGTGTCGTAAATTAAAACACTAAAGCTGATGACTTACAAAAGTCTTTTTTGTTCACAAGTTAACAGTCTTGAGTAAAGCTGTCTCTGTACAAGTTTGTGTTTAAGTGAGACAGAGTGAACTCACAAGCCCTGTCAAGTAGGGTGAAGGGAAACACATCAACAGAAAGAGATTACAGAACACAAACACAAGCAAAAGACACAAACACAAATGCTGCACCCCCACACTTTTGTGCACTGCTACAGAGACTCCTCCTAATACAACATGCATAATTATGTGGCAGTAACTTATTAACCTTTACAGTGCAGAACATCCCTCAATTAACGCCTCATTGCAGCTCTTCATTTCAGAGAGTTTTTAATAAACGCCCGTTTAAAGGCCTCTTAAAGACCCAGAGAGGCTTGCCGGATACATTGAGTGTGACCATGGGAGTGTGTTTGCATGCAACGACACTCTAGCCTATACTTAATTTTATTAGTGCACTCTGTAGGACTAATCTGGCATGAGCGTTTTCCAGTGTTGTCTCAATTTAAATGAATATTGTCTTTGATTATTGAAATCTTTACTCGAGCAAGTCTTTGGCCCTATTCAAGATGATTTCTGCAGTGGTTTTACTCAAGTACCATGCTCAAGTACAATTTCTACTACTCCAACTTTTACTTAATAGATTTAAATTTAATTCAGCTAATATAGAGTCAGATGTTTAGATACAATGAGACCCCGCCTGCCAGGAGTGTCCTTTGAAAACTGCTCTTGTGAATCAGGTTTTATCGTTACTTACAATTCTATACACAGTGAAATCTGATCTGTGCTAGGTCTGCTTTCATCCACTGATATGGTCAACAGCACTGGAAGGAGACTGAGACTGAGGCAGAAGTATTTCATGGGAGGGAGACTAAAAGAAACCTCCTGTAAGCAGTGCAAGGAGAGAGAGCAAACTCACAACGTCCCCAGCCACGACCGGAGCCTTTTACCCTCCACCTGGGAGGCAACAGTAATAACAGTGCTGCCGCAGCACAACTAATGTGCACATTAATAGGTCGCCGTTTAATCCAGTAACATAATGAATGTCATCATTAAATACAGCCATTCTGCAAAATCAGATGTCATGCATTCAGGACATATAGATTTTTTGTAGATTTTTTCTGATTTTCTGTTTTGACTGCAGTAGTGTGTAATTAAGAATGCACTTTCTCATGGCAGCGTTAAGTTAGAGACCTGGGTACTCCTTCCAACCTCTGACGTGCTGTGCACGCCTCTGCACCACTACAACTGTTAAAACAGGTGTCTCTCAGCCTGTTACGGCTGATCTGGGAGAGATTTCAAACTTCTCAGATACCCTAATCAAAACACAGCGAGCGATTTGCCTCTGAGCTGAAATCAATTGCCTTTTTGTTCAACAGTAAGCTTTTGAGTCACTCATTGCTGTCCACTCCCAAACAACAAAAGTCCCTGCAGGCACAGAGGAACTATGTCTTTATCCCCTATTCTTATGGTCAGCGCGGTCTTTTATCCAAATCTCTAACATCGTATATCAATGTCCGATATAAATACACCTTTAAGAACAAACCAATATCACACAACCGCATGTAGAAGGGAATAAACATTTCTTTTCCTATATAATCATCAAGCGTCGGCTATACATAGTGACCTTTGTTCAAGGTGGGCTTTGAAGGACTGATGTGTCTGTCTGATATTCAAATGACTTAATGTGTATCTAATGAAGTGGCAGCTCAGTGTGTATAGACACTCTAAACCATAATGAGTTACTCGATTGTAGGAATGTCGTCATTAATGCGTGCAATTAAAAGCACATTATGTGCCACTAGAACAGTATAGCATTCTTCGGTGAGCGTGCGCGGCATATTTCCCATTTCACAAATGTTAATTCCATGTAAATTAGTCCTGAGACCTTATACAGTGGCTTCAACCACCGTCTGAAATACAACAAAGTGTTGCTCATGCAGTTAAAGCATACGTTTGCTCCCAGTGTCTTCGTTATTTTCGAAGATGCTGCCAATTAGTGTCGCAGCAAGTGCGGGGAAATCATCACATTTATATGCGAAAATCTACTAAATACTTACCTGAGTTGTCCTATGTTGGCTGCTTGGACCTCAGAGGTCCTTTTTTTTTTAAGAGTCTGATATGTGAAATCATAGTTAGTGAATGTCTAATAAATGAGAGAAGAAAATGTTGCAGTAAGAAAGATGCAGCCCTCTCGAGTTACTTCAGGAGCTATTGTGAAATGTGCACTAGAAGATGGAACTACGTCCCGGGGCTATGTGATGCACGGATATTTTTGACCACTGTGACGCAGTCATTGGTCAGACTGGGATTTTTGTTTGTCTCTGGGAATGACTGCAATGCAGAAGTGGATCGTGGAGAGCCAGGCAGCAGTGTGGTCCCGAGTGAAGTGACGTGGGCTGCGCACCGTACCACTGCAGTCCTACTGAAAGCCTGATCTCGAAACCTTCGAATTAAAGGTTCACCTCATCATCGTCGTCATTGTTTGAACGTAATAGAAAAAATAAATAAATGAGTCACTGCCCCGGCACGGCCTGACGGCGCCGTGCGTATGGCGGGATAGTTTCCAGTGGCTCTGGGCGTGTTGTGTACCGTCTATAAATGTAGGTAAATCCCTCTGTGTTAAGTTCAGCTTCCCACTGAAGCCCTCCAGATGTTTTCCTGTGAAAGAGATATGGAGGGGCTGTAGTGTGTGTCTTTCAGCTGCCGCATAAATGTATGCATTCACCACGGCGAGCGCATGTGTGTATGAGAAGTTATCTTTGTCCTTCTCTGTCGGGAAATTTAAGTCTAATCGCCGGTTTTCATGTGAAGGTGACTTCATTTACATAGCAATCTCTGTGCGCTCTCTTTTTGCTCACCTGCCTTTACACTCCTTTGCTCTTTCTCTGCCTCACTTTCCCCGGCATGTCACCACACATAAGGTCCGTAACATCGATTCAGATCCATCACTCTCTCTCTCTCTCTCCCTCTCTCTCTTCCCAGCTGCCCGCCTCGGCCCTTCTCACGTACGAGCTGCCACAGCTCCTCTGCGTTTCACCTGATCAATTATTTTATAATAATTCTAGTAATGAGTCTGTGTTCTGGAGTGCGGGTGAAACCATGTGTATTTCCCTTCCCGTGATTGCATTATCCAACATGTGGGATAATAATGTGTGGAGAATTACAGCTAACGTGAGCCGCAGATTAATATCCAGAGCTGCTACACTCGAATAGAATGTGACAGACGTGAAAGACACCGCGGGATGCATCGACCCCCGGCTGTCCATCAATCAAGCACCACCACTGACATCTTCCCACAATGCCACAGGGCGCCTGCTGTGAATATTTAACATGGAGAGATGTCTCCTATTGGTTCCCTGGGGGCTTTAACGGCTCAGGTGCACAACTGTGAGAGGTCATTTCTGATCATCTTCCCATTATATCAGCGAGCGGGGGGTTGAGTTTGTAGGTGCCTGAATTTGCTCACATGTGCGTAAACAGTTCCAGCATGTGTGCTTATGTGTGTGCGTTTGTGTGTTTACCCTTTGAAGAAGCACATGCATGTTTACAATGTAGGAGGCACTGAGTAGATAATGTAATTTAATTATTTCAATCTCGAGCATCTCGGAGCCAGGCCTCTGTTGCTTTATCTTGCTTACTTATGACTGCGTAGCTTTTCCACATCCTCATTCATCATCATCTGCATTGTGATTTGAAGATGGTTTCATTAATATATATATATATATATATATCATTCCAAGTATCTGTTTCCCCCTTCTCATCAATGTCTCTACCTACACTTCGATGGCGCCATGTAGCCACATTTGTCATTTAAACTACGTGCGTGTGTGTGTGCGTGTGTAAGTGTGTCAGTCTATGTTTTATGGTCCCAGGGGGTCAGAGGTGTTTATACGAGAGAGGTGACTCCCTTATTGCTTCCATAACCTGAGTAGATCATATGAAACCCTGTCATTTACAGTGAATGGGAGCATCTGGTGAGCCGTAAATGTAATGTAATGAAATGAAATGAAAGCCCATATGGCTGCACGCGCAGCCTCCCGTTCGACCAGCCCGACTGACTGACCGAGGCAGACCGCAGTCAGCCCCGGCCAGGCGGCAGGGGGATAAAAAACACAGACAGACAGACATTATGAAAGCACGCGAACATTAAGTCTGGGGCTGTTTTTATGGTCCGGATCAGGCCATTTACTTCAAATTAAGGGCAAACACAATGCTACAGCTGCAGATGCGTTAGATTTCAGTCAGCTCCCTGTTTAGTATCAGCAGTGCGGAGGCTTTCCCTCCGCTCATCCCGCTCTGCTACTGATGCTCCTCTGATTCATGCTTCATTTTCCACCAGAGCACTACAATAGCAGTCCTAATGGCACATTGTCCAAAGTTCTTAATAAACTCTGGTACATCCAGAACTCCCATGACCACATCAACCCTGTCTTTATTGCCGCCCTGTTGCACATCAGATTCAATTGCTTCAGACTGAAGTGAACTTCCACACTCCCTTCACACTCCCCGCCACCATTTAATGATCCACTGCTCCACCTGTGTTGCTCCACCACGATGTCAACCAACATTCGACATGTGAGAACTGCTTTTTGACATGTCCCGTGATATGCTGTCTTTGACTTGTCTTAGACCAGTCCTGAGAAGCACGTTTAGTATCGCATTGGTGCTATATGAGGAAAAATGTGCTCAAAGAACTTTACTGGCCTGCGCTGAACCACGGCTGAAACATCGGTAATGTATGGGATGAACTCCGACGTTAACTGCAAATTAGGATTCTCCCAACATTTTTTGGCTCACCTCAGTATATGCCCATTTGGCTGAGAGCAAACAAACCCCTGCAGTAAGGCTGCAAATCTTAAAATCTGTCCAAAAAACAGTGGACGCTGCCAGAGTTGCAAAAAAGTCCATGTAATTCTAGACACGCACCGTGAGTTTTGCAGGAAACACCTCGTCACGGTCTCCTCCTGGTCATAGGGGTTCAAGTGCTGGGTCCTTTGATGATTACAGCATTGATAATAACTGTTGAGAGCACAAAAGAGAAAGAGGCAGCGTGCATCAGAGATGAAGCGTGTTTGATGGTTGCTGGGAGACGAGGCGGGGGCGGCGTGTCGCGTGGGACGAACTCCTTGTGATGACCAAGCAGCTTTCTCCTCCGTCATGTCGTGAGGCCCCCTCAGCATTTGTCTCCTCTCTGATTAGCATTCCCATGGCCGACTGGCTCTCCCCCCATAAATCCATTAGCGGTCGTGAGTGTGAGTCATTGACTCAGTAAAGCTGCTGAACACGTCGTCACTGCTAACCCTGCAAAGGCAGGAGAGGGGGAGGGAGGCAGAGGAGGCCTGGATAGAAGGGTAAACAAAAACTAACTAAAGCAGCATCAAACTGAGCAAACAGAAAATTCCACTTGTCTGAACGCAGGCAACAGAATCAGTGTTTTGTGCTGACGCTTGATGTGAAGGACACGTATTCATCTCGGTCCGCTGTCCATCTCTGGTCATCAGGAACTCCACGTACTGCATGAAGGTGTCCATGTCCCTGACCGTGGCGGAGAACGACACAAACCTGTGCTACAACTCCAACATGAGGCGAGCTGAGAAGGCGGAGCTCAGCAAGAGTAAAGACATCCTCTGTCCCGACATAGACGACTACGTAGAACCTGGCAAAGAGCCGGACATCACTTGGTATAAGGTGAGTGGGCTCTCACCTTATGTGTTTTGTGTATCATGAATTCATTTGTTTGCAATGCGTGAGGTAAGCAGAATGACGCGGGAGTCTGTCGTTGTGATTACATAGCCGAGCAATATCGGTGAATGCTTCATTGGTTTGTGCTCGTCTAATTTCTTGGCTGTTTATACTTAAAAACCTTGTTGGAAACATGGTTCCAGATCAGTGAGGCAGATTATGTGCGCATGCAAATGATCACGCTGACTTACAAAAGTACTTTTTTTTTGCGCCGCGCGGGCCCTCTAAGGAGGACAAGGACTGAGCAGAGGGCATCCTCCGAGATGGCTTCCGTAATGAACACAAAAACTTGCGCGTGGAGAAAATTGTGCGATGTCACTTTTTGCCCTGCGGAACGAGTGGATGTCCTCCAAACACTCCCAGCGCCTGATCTTTATTCAGCGCGTGTGCCCCCTCCTCTCTCACCTGGGCTCTTGCCTTTCCCAGGTCAGGCACGGCCCGCGGACAACAAAGTGCATCCCGGAGAAGGGGCTCAGGCCAGACTAATCACAAGCAGATCAGCAGTAGATTAGCTCGGCCGGGCTCGACCTCTAGGTTTTTCCAGAATTCAATTACGGCCTGGGTAATGACTGGGAGTGCTGGAACCCAGAGTTATTTGGACCACTGCGGAGCCGCTGTGATTGAATTCGAAGGTTGCCGGGAGCAATGGTGGAATAGGATCCGCCGAGCCATCGTCACTGCCAGAGCACCGAGGGGGCCAGAGAGGGGATCATGTCATGGATTCACTCATTGTGGCTGCACGCACATGGAGTCACCCACACGCGCACACGCACGCACGCACGCAGCCAGCACAAACACACTTATTTAGCCAGCAGAGACCACTGTAAATAACATTCCCTGTCCTCCGTGGCTCGACTGCAGTATTGAATGGAGAATATTCAGTTCCGTGCAATAAATCTTGATCAGATAAGTAGGATAATGGCCGAGCCTTATCATTTTACTGTATGGAGTGTTTATGTCAGAGTGCCAGGCTATGCATCTCTGCCACTTCATCCACTTTCATAATGCTCAGTGATGTTTGAAAGCTTTTGTGCCCAGCTCAGACCACTTGAAATCTGATGGATTTAATTCATTATGGGGGTCTTAAATTTCATAATGTCAGGCTTGCCGGGAGTATTTCATTCCTGAGCGCATGCGGCGCACGGTACCTTTTCATCTGTCTGCTGCCAGTCATTGCGCCCTCTCCATTGATTTACCCGCAGCCGGTTTTGACCTGCGTATCCTCACATACACAGGAGTGCCGTCCGAAGCAGTGGCGCGCCAGCATCATCCAGAAGAGAGACATCCTGTCTATCCAGGAGGTAAAGGAGGACGATATTGGGAATTACACCTGTGAAGTCCAGTTTGGCGGCTTTGTGGTGCGGAGGACGACTGAGCTCACAGTTACCGGTAAGTCTCAACAGAGTAAAGCACAAGCCACAAAACCCACAAGAGTGTGGGTGTGTGTTTGTGTGGGAGGCTTGGGGTCTATTTTACAAACCCTACTCAGACACACACACACACACACAGCACTGAGCACTGCAGTGATGCCCTGCTGCTGTGTTAATTGCTGGGGGAGGTTGAATGCAGGGGCCTGGCCTCCATCCCTTCCTCTAGCTCAGCACTTTCCAGCCAACCAAGCAGTGTTGAAATATTTAAGGCTATAGGCTAAACCCCTTCACACAGAGAGCTAAAGAGCCAGGACCAAGGTCAGTAGATTTACAGTGCTCTTACTCTGCGCCCTCTGTTTCTATCCATCTCGCTCTCTCTCTCTCTCTCTTTCTCTCTCTGTCTCTCGCTCTCTCTCTGTCTTTGCCTTGCACAGCTGCAAGGTGAGCGCATGATAAATAAATGCATCCACTTGCCGTTGCTCAGTGTGAGTGGTCTCCAGGGTGAGACCCGGGGATCGGCCGCTCGGAGCTCCCGTGTTCTGCCAGGTCGACTGCTCTGATTGCCGCTGATGAAAAGGTCAAATGCAGTTCTTTGCTGCTTTTCTTTCCACTCGGACCAGTGCAGATTGCAGCCCTGCTCCCCCACACGTCCTGTTGTCCCGCGCTCTCCGGGGTCACATCATACGGATTAAGGCCTCACGCTGTGTTTTTGTTGTGCTCGGTCAGTGCTGTATTAAATAAAATGAGCACTGCCCGTCCTCCCGTTTGCAGCAATCAGATATCAATAAATCACACCTACAGTGTATTTGTTTGTCGAAGCCAAGGCAGGACCGTATCTATACATTATTGAGATGAATGGATGGAAAGTGGTAAGCTCAAAAAGGTGTCTCTACGTTGCGTTTTAGCCTTTGCGGCAGCCGTGATTGCTTGGTCGTTACATCATTCAAAGTGTGGGAATTTTTTTTTAATGTTATCTCTAAATCACAGCATGACTTGTCTTTAATTAGATAATGACGCTCTGTGAGGGGATTCAGCAGATTCACTAGAGTTTCTGTGTGCGATGTTAGTCCGGACCGAGGTGGTGTTAGCATTTGATTAGTATCTTCCTTGGTGTTTATTTGTGTGCCTGGTCATTGCTCTTGTGTGATATGAGAGCGATAGCAGCGTGAGATACACAGGCTGTTTGCTATCTAGCAAACAGGAAGGTACATACCTCAGCCTCAGCAGGGTGTACAGTTGGATGGGGCTGCGATGCGATGGTCGAGATGAGGCTTCCAGATTGGCTGCTCTCGTGATTGATGGCCCACATTTTATCCCCAGTGGGGCTCACTAAATATGAGAGAGATAGGAGGGGGACACGGTGGATTTTATTTTAACACCATTACCGTCGCAGTGGCAGACCGCAGATGCTCACACTTCCATTATCATCTGTGGAGCACCTGAATTACACTGAATCTGCAAAGGCAACAGATGACTACATGTATTGTGAGATGCTAGTGGTAGCAAGTCCTTTCTGCTCTCCTTCTACTCCCAAATTCAAAGAAAACATTTCTCCCTTTCCATTCATTGAAGGCAATGTAAAAAAAAAAAAGCAATCGGTTATTCGATAAAACCTCTGGTAGCGAGAATACTATCTGCATGGCCTCAGAACCTGAACCTGCACTTGATTTTGTATAGATTCCAGTTGTTTTAATGATTATTTTAGCTGTCTTTCTATTTGTTATTTGGTTTGTTATCACGCTCCACTGTGTCCTACGTTTGGCAAGTTAAGTTGGCTGTCTGCTGTACAGTATGCACTTTATCCTTGTGTGTCTGTTCGCCTGTCAGCGTGACCTCCATGTCCTATAATGACGATGGTCATAAACACTTTATTGGCTTATAAATATACACTGTTCACATTAGTGACATCACAGGGAGGAGGAAGGAGGGCTTGGACAGTGGGGGGGACAGATGCACACAAGAGGAGAAGAAAATTTATATGAAGTGGTGTATTTATTTCCATACATGGGTCTGTTGTCTGAAGGAATATATATTAAAATGGCGGAACAGTAAGAGCCATAACGAGAGGGAACACATGGTAGCAGAAACCATTAGGGTTAAACAAAAAAGATAAGCCATTCACCTATTGTTGTTTTTACTCCAACCCTGTGTTCTTGTATGTCACTTTGTAATGCTTGCATGCACACACGTACACACACACACACCATCTAAGGTAGCATGATGCATGTTTCCCATAATGAAATGTCAATAAGCTATCACAATCCAGGAAGTAATTTTCTTTGACACAGCTTTAATGCCGCAGGTTGAGGTGGACATCTCTCAATTGTTTCTCTTCCTGCTGTACATGACATAATTTCCATCATGCAGCACATAAGACGCCGAGGCACCCCTTCAAACCAACTGTATCGGAAATTACATTCTGAACAGCGTCACAATCGGAGCCTGATTCAGTCACAGAGTCTGTGCTTCCTCTTCTGAGGAATCGTGGCCCGCTCTGTGTTACCACAGCGTTTTGCCTTATTACCATAACAGCAGGGTACATCCTCTTTAAAGCGCTAGCATCCTGGTAGAATTAGATTAGCTCACTCTTACCATGGGCTCATTTCCTTTAATAAACCTACACCATCATCCCCTCAAGTGGGCGTGAGATTATCCACATTTTATCACGTCCCTATTAAACCATCGCCTGGACGGCAAGCATAAAAGGCCAAACTACGTCTGAGATCCGCGGGCTAATGTTGTAGTTTATTTGATGGGCCAAGAGGATGAAGGAGGTCATTAAGTTTAACTGATCTTAAACATAACATAGTAGGCAAAGGCCTTTACTTTGACCCTTCCTTGCTAAAATATATGTGTGTTGTGTGCCTCCTGTTCTGACCCTGCTGTGCTATGTTACTGAGTCCATTAGGAGGGGCACAGAGGCAGCTATCAGAGCTGAGGTCAGTCTTGTAATAGAGGTTAACTATGGGCATAAACACAGGCTCAGCCAGATCAAGCTGATTCAGGAGCCCCTTAATCAAGCGCTGGTCAGGTTAATAGAAATGTAAAAGAAACACCGAACCCCCCTCCCCCTTCCCTTACCTCATTTTATGTTCCCTTCAATTTGTGTCAGGGTGCATTTAAATGTCTGTGTCTCATTTTGGGCATGTTGGACAGGTACAGCCTGTTCAGTGGTGGGGTCTGCGGTGAAAGTAAAAACACCATTATCAACAGATGGAAAGGTTTTGTTTCTTTCCTACCCTCTGCAGACCTTCACCTCTACCTCCCATCTGTAAAGAGAGTGCTTTTTTGTGTACTCTTATAATTGATTCATAGCAGCAGCAGGTTCACTATTTCCCCAGGTCCTCAGAGGAATATGGAACGTGGTCAGATTAGTCTACTGTTTATGTTTACCCTTTCCTGCTATCAGAGACAAGAGAAGCAGTGCCTCAGCTGGAACGACCCAGCTATGATTAATTGATGCATGCATGTGCAGCTCGGGCCGGGCTCTGGATGCTTGTTTGTGTGTGTTTGTCTTCTTAAACATACATATGCATACCTACAGTATGAGTGTTTGGCGCCTGTTCTTTAATGCTACATCTGAATCATTTCTATTCAGTTTTTATGGTTCTCCCCAGCCTCATCCCAGCACCGGCATGGTAATGCTACAGTAGTATAAGCCAGATAAAAGCCCCGTTCAGCTGATGTATGCAGCTCCCCTTGCATTCTGTAGGAAGCAAAATATTATACAGAGGAAGCAGAAAAGGATAAAGAGAACAAGGGAGTCGGAGTGACTGATAACAGCAAAGAGGAGAGAGGGGAAGAGATAGAAAGAATGAAAAAGATAGAGAGGTTGCTGCTCCTATATCTTATCTGTATTCCCTGCCAGTGTTTCCCAGCAGAAACAGTGTGTCCAGGACTATAAACAGACTATTATCCCAGTGTTTATCACAGTGCACATTACCGTTTGCCTTTGTCGGACTTACTGTAATGGAGTCGTTTGGTTTGATGGATGCCTCGGGCGTGGGTTTCTATCTATTGCTCCCATTATACCTCTGTCTGCATCCCCTCACTGTAGAAATGTCTGTCTGCACATTCAGCATAGCCTGCAAGCATGGTGATTGAGGTTATGACCAATGTAAATGTACCATTTGGCACAGTGAATTGGAAGTGCAGAGGGCAAGAGGAAAGCGAGGGGAGGAGAGGAATCATCTACTTTACATTACATCTTGTAGAATATTCACGCTGCGAGGGGAGGTGCTGCGGAAACCCCCTTTATGGATTGTGAATGGATTTACATGTGTAAAGACAAAATGAAATACTGCGACTGTTTTCGGGGTGCTTTGTTTACGCGCCGGGTGTTTGTTTTATTTCCCGCTCGCTGCGTAACAATGCATCTCGACTCGATTTCACGTCCCCCGATAAGAGTCGGGATTGGACCGTCGGGGCTGGCGGTAACCTGGCTGCCCTTGGCGCTCCAGGCCCGGATCTCACCGAGAGGTAAACATGCATACCACTGTGGGTGTGGGTGTGTGTTAGAAAAAGCGGATTTGTGTTTGTAATGAGGAGCCGAGGTGCGGGGAGGTGATCCAGGACATGGTCTCATCCCAGTAAAAGGGTTCCTTCCAGTTCTTCTGCTGCGGGGTGACCTTCAGAAGCATGAACACTTCACAACCTTATAAAATGTTACTGCCTGCGTGCGCACGTGCGAGCCCAGGCCCCGCTCTGTGATTTATCTATTTATTTCTTTATTTATCAGTCACGATTGGATTCCTACCTGGCCGCCTGGGCGTAATCTCACCACAGCGGATGTAGCCGCGGGAGAGGACAGAGGCGCAGGCTCTCGGCAGAGACGCGAGGGAAGAGGAGTGTGGCGTCCACACCTCCTCCATCTGTTTCCCATCCTGCCCGAGGTGGATGGATGGAGAGGCAGCGATTAGCGCTGATATTATCCCAGAGAGAGGGGTTGGGTGGGTGGAAGGGGGTTGGGGGGAGGGGGGTCGGTAGAGGTGTGGGTGGTTTCGAGATAAGAGGTGCGGGGTGAGAAAATGAGACGGCTGAAAAGCCTCTCCATCTCAGCGGCTGAACGCCGGGGCCCGGCGCGAACACGCGGCGCCCGCGGTGCGCCCGCGGTGCGCCCGGCCCGCCGCCGCGCTCACGCTGCACCCTGGCAGCCACCTGCCCCCGGGGAGGAGATGATAAAATCACACCTGAGATAAGTGTTACTCCAGCAGTTGACTTTTCCTGACTCAACCTACACACACGCATGCACCTGTGTGCACACACACACACACACACATGCAGCAGTCACACCCAGAAGAGAAACTATGTCATACGCTCAGATGTGCAGTACAAGCAGCTCTCGGAGTAGCTGAGTTATACTGGTGAAACGGAGGAGTTACCAGTGCGGGATGGGGCAGGATGGCTCATTAGTTTAAGGTCAACTATCGCTCTCATCATTAACTAATCGCTCTCTCTGCGTCTCCCTGACTCAACCCCTCACCTCTCCACCACCCCCCCCACACATACACACACCCGCCCCCTCCCCCTTCCTCCAAAGCGTTCTCCAGCTCCACTTCATCACTATTCACCAGCTGTCCTCCTAGACTCAGAGCAGGCCAGGGTTCACATTGTTTTAATTCAATTAAAATTGACATCAATCTGCATGTGACGAATGAAATTTACATCCCCCTACAATTAATCTTGCCCGACCTACCCCCACTCTTCCCACACACACGCCCCCCTCCCGGTCTCTCCTTATAATTATTATCTATAGGGTTCCCTACCAGGGCACATGTGGCGCTATTAAGATTGTAGATCTCTCCTTTGAAGCCGTTTGAAGTGTAGGTAGATCGTAAAACAGTTTTTCATTGGCATGTGCATCTGAAAAAGCGTATTCTGTCAAAGCCCGTTCATCTGTCTCCGGTCTGTAGGAACTGGCAACAACAAACCGTTGGAGTGAGATGTTTAGCGGCTACTTATTTTGAAGAGTGCTTGAGACGACTCTGCGTGGCAATGCCGGCGACGCACACCTCTCCGTTTCTCCTGATAACAGGAGATTCGATGGCATCAGTCTCCGTGTCAGAAGAGCAACGGCGGTTAAGCGAGAGGAAATGGAAACTTTGGCGATTGGGTGCAAAGGCTCTGTGTCTGTTACCGCCAGTGATCAAGTTAAAAACCCAAGCTATTAAAGATGCTGACCCGAATTCCCACCAGCTCATTGCTCAAGTAGCCCTCCATCATCTCTGGCATATTTCTATGTTACAATGGATTCTATGTCCGCAGGATAACACATCGGCTGTCTTGCTTTTATGGTCTCGCTTTAAAAGGCATTTGAAGGTTTCAGCTGATTTGAGCATTCATTACAATCCACCAGCATAAAACCACAAATATACAGTGGGGTGTTAAATATTGAGCTCGAGAAGAGCTGGTGGGCATTTTTTTTCTTTTTTTTTCACAATTGGACTTATTCCAGCCAGTTTTTCCCATCCTTTTCATTCGTGTTGCTAAGCTCATATCTCTGTGCGGCAGCTTCATATTAAACACAGAAATATTGACAGTTTCAACTGTGTCTCAATAAGCAAGAGAATACGCTCATTTAACCGGACCATCGCTTTGAAATTCTCAAAATTCATTCATCACGTCACCTTTTGTAGGACACTGTTCTGACACAGTAATTGACATTTTCACACATTTTCATTTGTGCATCCTATGTACGAGGACGCCTCTTCTGTCTGTAATGGCTTGTCACTATAGCGAGCCTCTTAAACCACTATCTGACAGCCCTTTGTATGTTCAAGCAGCCTCTGAAAAGCTGTTATTTTGCTTCCATTTTGTTTAGAGTCCCGCTCTTTAAAGACAAAGTCCTTTGAACTGTACACTGGGGTAATAGCATACTTGAAGTTTGAAGCCTGCAGCGCGTACTTGAAGAGTGCAAATTTGCACTCAAAGCATTTTTAAACGCAGAAGCAGCTTTAGCAACACTTACCCTGTGTCTAGACAGCCAGTGGTCAGACACGCGTTACTTATGTGTCTCATAAAAACGACCTGTATCGGTCTTCTCCGGCTCCACGCGGATATTCATCTCTGCTCCCACACGTACCTGCAGCCTGATGCATATATTGATGCCTTTAAGGTCTATTTTTCCACGATTCATACATAAATGCGAGGTTGACGGCGGGTAAACAAGACACCGAATAAATATAATCATCAGTTTCCGGGTAGGCTTAGGTGTGTTTAATGATGTGTCATAAAAGTTGAGAATTTCAGACCAAATGCTGGAGCCTGACATGTGGCCAAATTGGATCTGACAGGTTTGTTTCAGACCAGGCTTAATTTGATTTCTCTGTTCGGGTGGAAGGTTGCACGTATTTACTTCCCTCTCTTTTCGATGGTAATCTCACAGGCTGTCATCGCCCAGATTGCCGTTTGATTTCGGTGAAATAACAGAGAGGAAGTTTTATTTTTCTTCAGACCTCGAGCTTGCATTTTAAGGCTCAAGTGTAAAATTCTATATCACCAAAGTGTCAATCATCTTCAAAAATTAGGTCAGGAACGAAAATGCATGGTGCACGGAAAACCCGGCTGTTCCTGAGCTGCTCCGTGCTTTGAAATGCAGGTATCAGATGGAGCTGGTGTCTGCAGGCACCTCGGTGGCGTGTTTGCTATTGTTGGCTGCCTAGAAACGGAGAGTCAGGCTCTGCATGCGGTTTCATTTAAACGCCGAGCAGGGAGGGTTTGTGGCCAGCTCCCTGCTTACAACATAACACCTTGTACTTACATTAATGGTTTCTCTCCCATTGTCTGCCCATCTCCTTTGCCATTATGTCTCCACTAATGAAGTTACAATACTATGCTGGCCATTTTCACACTGATCATGTTATGGCCTTTCCCACTGATCCCGCTGCAGTCCCTGCTCTCCTTGCCGGCAGTCTTGTGGTAATTGGGCCCTCACGTCCTGACTCACTTCTCCCTCCAGACTTTTTGCCTCTCCTTTCCTTTCCTCTCCTCTCCTCTCTCCTCCAACAGGCAGTGGCACCTAACTTTGTGTATGCAGTTGCAGCCTCAACAGAATCAGATTTGCTCGCAGTTGTGTTATAATCAGAAGAGTGCCGTCTGCGGTATGCTTCTCATGACAGGATATGAAAAGGCTGAAGGTCAATTAAGGGGCCCTAAATAACCCTCTCATTATACAGTGTCCTTAAGAAAGGAGCTCTCTAGAAAACCCTCTGTCCAATTAAAAGATAAGAAGGTGACCATTAACAACCACAGGGGACGGTGACAGAAAATAGAAGTTGTCACACATTTGATCTCAGCCACAGAGCAGCAACAGCCGCACTATTCAGCAAACCCCGAAGAATGAAAATTAATGAAGGCGACGCGAAGAAAAAGTTGCGATATAAAAGGGCTTTTAATGGGGATGTGGGGACTAGTTTTCCCAGACAACACGGCACAGACCATATGAACCAACGCAGCTCAGCGGGAGCCTGGGCCGTGACAAATGCCTGACATCATCTGCCTCCTCCTCCCTCTTTCTTTCTTCTGAGTGGCTCCATTTCTCTGGCTGTGCACTCACCTCCAGCTCTGCTTTTCCCTGGAGTTATGCAGCTTCATGAGGTTGATGCAACCCTGGCCCTTTCCCTGTCACTCACCGCTCTAAATCATAGATATAGTGTGCAGTCGAAGCCTCTCAGCCCTCGGGTAGAGACACAAAGAGATGTCTGTAAGACTGACATGATGAAGAGGAGCCACCCCACTAACATAACGTTTGTGTCTGTAAGTGCTACTGTCCTGTGCCTCTGAAGGCCTGAATGTATGGTCTGCACACACGTTTTATCCCTCCCACTCTCTGAAGGTGCAGCGGCTGCTACACCGTGTTTGTCTTTCTATATTACCGTTATTCTGGACGTGAGAGGAGGTCAGTTATGTCAAAATCAGTGCTTTCTTTTCCCTCCACTTCCTCACAGCGAGTCTGTGACTATACGCCTTGACTGCCATTACCATTTTGGGCTGCCACCACTTTGCCTCACCCACAACGGGTGAGGAAAAAAGTCTCTCTTCTTTCTCTCCAACAAAACCATTTGTTGCTTTTGACCTCCACTGCCCTGACTCTCAAGAGAAGACAAACTGATAAAGTTAGTCCAAGTTAAGGTGCCAGGAGCAGCAGAAACAGCCAAAGGGGAGTTTTTATTTGCCATATGTGATTCGGAGATGACAGCCAGCAGAGTGTACTGTCCTGACGCTGTATGTTCTCAGCTTGTCTGTGTCTCATGTGTCTCTGATGTCTGAGGTTGCCACGTTCACCCGGCTCGCTCTCATCCCGCCGTCTTTGTTCAGATGCTTGGCACCTCCGCTCCTCGTTGCTCCCCATCTGATGCCTGCTGTACCTTAATCATAGGTATGTGGCACAAAGGGAGAGGCAGAATGTGCATTGCTAGAGGAGGTTGAGTCAGCCTTTATTACTGAGTTGCCAGTTTGCTGCAGAATGATGTGGGTGTCAGGAGAGCCATAGCGGCTTTTCCTCCTCCTGTAAACACTCACCTATCCTTCCTCCCCTCTCCTCGCCTCCATCTGTCGCCACTCCTCTCCTCGAACTTCTTTTGTTGTCGCTCGAAAAGATGGGAAGGAGAGACAGCTAATTACTGTGGACAAGGGCTCTCTCCTCTCATTTTCTTTATATTCTCCCCCACAAACCTTCTCTCTCACCATATTGCTCTCTCTCTCTCTCTCTCTCTCTCTCTCTCTCCCTCTCTCTCTCCCTCTCTCTCTCTCTCTCTCATTCTCCACCTGTCTCGGTAGTTATTTTTAAATCCCCTTTAATTACCCATTTTAGGAAGAATAGAGGAACCACCAGTAATTGTGGTTCCTCTTAAAATTCTGGACAATACCATACATGAATTTTATCTCTGCTCTGAGCCTGTGTGGCTCTGAGCGCCGGTCTGGCGCAGTGTGAGGGCTGGGTCCGCTCCTGCGGTTGTTGTTTAGCAGTGCACTGGAGCAGGCTTTATGCTGATTAACTGCATCACATCTGATGGATTCCCAGCGACCTCCCCACCCTTCAATATAGCTCTGGGAGCCTTTCAAGGGAAAAAGGCTTCCCGTTTTAATTAGACAAGAATAGGAAATCTATTAGTAAATGCAGAGAAGCCTCGGTGTTGAATGAGGAATTGCTGAGTTCAGTGAGTGTTGAACTAACTACACTCGTTTCCCCTGTCATTACTGCATTCACAGGTAAACAAGGGATGAGCTCCTGTCTCCCACTCACATTACCAGGAAAGGGAAAAAAAGTCATCTTAGTTATCAGGTGTAAATCATTTATCTAATGGAATTATGTCTCTGCTACTCACAGAGGATAGTTTGACAGACACAATAATGAGTCGAATGTAATTATCCAAAGTCGGGGCAGGGGCCAGTGATCCAGTATTAATGTCATGACTCTAGAGGCAGCGAAATGAAATTCAGCCATCATAAATTTCGATGTCCACTTGTACTTTTCTCTCTCTCCGCTATATGTCAAAATGGGCTTGTATAGGGCACCTGGGAAAAATGTGTTTCGGTTACTAAGTGATTTTCTTCTTATCAGTTTCTGTAATGTTGGCTGTTTGTCGTCTCGCACCTTCATAGCTAGTGCCTATGTTCTAGCGTGCACAGGCCGTGAACCAGTCCATCACAGGGCCAACATACCATACACTGTATAATTCACACCTAGGAGCCCATTGGCATAAACTTGCATGATTTTAGACTGTGGGATTAAGCTGGAGTACCCATGCAGGGTAACCCATGCAGACACAGGGAGAACAAACATGCAAAACTTCATCTTCTTCATATTCAAAAACCTTAACAAAACAAAAAGAAACGCTGTCTCAATTCATCAAATTGCAATTTTGTTTTAGGGTCATTTAAATATATGTATCTTGTTTTCAATATTTCTCCATAGGAGTTGTGTGCAAAAGTTGTCATAAATAAATGCAATCACTGCAGAGTGAGTAGTAGAAGTCTATTCACTTTATTCAGAGAACAAAGAATATTGGTTGTTGTCAATAACATCACATAAAGGTCCCTTTAGGAACTGGTGAGGAACGGCCTCAGATAGGGAAATAAAAGATTTCCAACGTTGGAAACAATCGGGGACAAGGAGATTGATGGCCGCGGCCCGTCTCTGGAAATGTGAGGCATACTTCCCTGTGTGTCGCTTGACGATAAATCACAGTGGGGATCGATGCTCGCCACGGACAAATTGATGGACACAAACTGTGCACACATGAGGGTATAAGTATGCGCTGCATTTATCAGGTGCTGTACGGACATGGGTTCTGAAAATCCAAATGGTTGTGGGCACAGATGGAGGTGCACGCATCATTTCTGCTCATAAATTCATCCAGATATGGACACTTGTGTTGGCTCCACCACTCATTAGACCTGTCAATGAGAAGAAAGCGCTAGAAGAAAAAGTCCAATTTAACCAATTGTGTCGCCTCGGCGAGGTCCTCCAACGGAACAGGCGTCATTACACACAGCCGTTACACGCGGCTGTGGCTATTTATAGCGGGCGAGCCACTAATTCATCACATGTACCTGCAAACCATCACCACGGCATCTCAATCTGGATTATTAAACTGCTGCAGGGTGACCAATGATTTATCCATGGAGCCCATAGTGAAGCAGGCTTTACAAAGCGCTTCACCAGTGTGGATCAAATGATAAGATCATTAACAGAGACGCTATGAGAGGAGCGATCAAATGCGTCACTCATAAATCATTTATGTTTTATCAATGTGCATCTGAGTAGCGTTTTACAGAATGCTCTGGAGACGGCACAATGATAACGCAATCAGTTACACTGGCAAACAAGCTATCATTGCTCTCATTACTCATGTCCCTCTCATCATTTCACCTCTGCATGCCGGTCTGTGCGAGGTGACTCTCTACACAGCTTCACTCCTCTCTATCTTCCTTTCAGAATTTACACATAGGAAGCACACTGTCCACACATCTGGCCCCGGTCCACCACCCCACACCAACCCCCGCTGACCCCTGACCAAAAGATCAGAGTGACTCAGAATAATCGCAACCCAGAACCGTTTAATCCCTCTGTCTCACAAGCAAGTAAACATAAGTGCACGGCTTATGAAACTGCTTGGCCCTTGGAGTGGTGATGAGGTCTTTAAATAGATGGAAAGGGTCTTAAATAGGGACTTGAAGGGTAGTCGAAATACCCTCAAGTATTTTGTTTCCTGATTTCATGGCACTTAAACCAATGAGTTTGGGGCCAGGCGCCACAGCCAATATAAGGAAGTGAGAAAGTATTGAAAGACAGATTCCTGGTTTGGGGCTTTTCGTGGCATTTGTTGACAGTGACAATGAAAATGACACCCGTTTTCCTTTGAAGCGTCACAAAGTGTTTTCTGCCGCTCACACATACCAGTTAAGCATATGCACACAAAATCGTACACGCTCTGTCATGTGAAAAACAAAGTACACACACACACACCCACACACGCATTCCTGAATTGTAATGCCGCCCTCCGGTGCTCATATTCTACAGAGTATTCTGCATAAAGCTCCATGACTTTGATAAATAAAAGAGCAGAGATATTTTCCTCATAATCATGTTATATTAATGTTGAGGAACACACAGAGCGAAGGGAGGAGAGGGCGTCACTGGCACAGCACCGTCCTCAGCCCCACCCCATCCCTGCCTCCACGTGAATTACATTCTGGGTTTGATTTATTAAAAATTAAATAAATAAATATAAGAAGTTTTAATTTTTAATGCAGTGGCCAAAGTTGGGTGAGGAAATGTCTGTCGAAGTATGATTCATTTAAAGTCTCGCTTGCAAAGAGGAATATTTGTTTAACAATCGGTTGTTGATGCGAAGATGGCCTTAATACACCTTAATACATAACTTCAGTGAATGCTTCCTAATGCTGACTCTGTGTGTGTGTGTGTGTGGGGGGGGGGGGGGGGGGGTGTTTCCGCACTGGGAGCAGATGCAGGTCGGCCCTCACATGGTGTCTCGGTAAATGTTTTGCTGTGCGTTTTCCGCACACTCTACCAGGCGCCTTTGTCTCGTGGCATCTGGGACGTCTCACTGGGATAACATGTTACATAATTAGCACCAAATTAACACTCAATTAGGCAGCCCGTGTTGAGAGGGTGGGGACAGACCGTCTTCAGAGGCTTTAGAAATCACATCAGAGCCTGGAACGCCACCTGGCCCGCTGAGAACGTACTGTACGTGCCGTGTCACTTTTCCCTGCAAACGTGACGACTGTTTCTCTGCGTTTACCATATCCTGTTGGAACCGTTTAAGCGCAGTGTCTGCCTGGAAACACTGCTCGGGAATCCCCAACATAAGGAAGGATCAGGGTTGAGGCGTTCCAACAGGATTTGTTTCATATTGTCAAAGTGAAACGCTGTTATTTGTGAATGGAGCCCCTAAAACGGTGGCTGACACCGCTCACATCTCTCTTGATAATTTTATTATGTGTTTTTGCTGAAGCATCTGGGACAAGATTCTTCTCTGTTTTAGTCCAAGCATGAAGAGATAATGCTAAATTGGTTGTTTTCTCGTCTCTTTTGGAGCCTCCACTTTATTGGCGAAATAAAGTCTTTTTTCCCTTTAAGTATATAAAGCTGCGAATCCATCAGTGCTGCGTTGCAGTGCAGTAAAACACTGATCCAGCACTTCTCAGAGTTGGAGTCTGTTGATTGGGGAGAGAGATTTGGAGCAACTAGTTGTTATTTCATCGCCTGCGCTCTGACGTGGGATTTTCCACACTTGTCCTGCTGCCTGGAGCCTTTTCCCAAACAAAACTCCCTCATGTTTAGATAAGCAACCACAGACTGCGAGGACGCACGCACAAAAGCTTTAAAAACAGGGAAAAAAACATGGTGCGTGTTGGTGTGGGTGAGTTACAGCATTCAAGTGTGGTTTACCAAACGTGTTTGGTTGGAAATGCAGCTTAAGTTTTCTTAGCGGTCCAATGTCTTGCTGTAACTCTCTTCAGTCCCTAAAGCAAAAGATTACAAAGAGGCAGATTAACATCCACACAAAATGGCTTGAAAGTCCTTGTCCCAGATTATTCTGTTGTGCAGCCCTGGGTGAGGTAAGACGAACTAACCGAAGCATTCAAGGCTGAAATGAACAACGATTTCTAACTTTGAAAAGTCACCGGGGAGCACGCGCTAATTCATAAAACATGCTCTTGAACGGGCAACAAACTTCCCCTCCACCCATCTCCCTCTCTCCCCACCCTTCTTCCCTCTCTCCGCATTTCTCTAACTTTCTCCGTCTTGCCCAGTCCCCTATTTCTTCTGCACACAGGCTTTTTCTCTCAGGCACACGCACACACACACACACATTCACACCTCTGTTGGGGTGGGGTTCTTTATTTCATTAACAGCCGCTTGCACGCCAAAATTCATTATGCCAACCTTCTGTTCTCGTGCACCCAAGCATGCCAGCTAACGTGCGGAACAAATTTCCCTCTCCCCCCACTTTCACCCTTCCTCCCCCCCGCTCTCCTCCCCCTCTCCCGCTAATAAGTATGTTTAGGATGTGATTCACCTGCATCAAAGCCTCCCTGTGAAGAGGCCTGCTTTGTATCGCTGGTCCGTGATTAGTCATTACTGTCAAACCCCTCGGTGTTTCCCTCCGCTTCTTTGCTTTGAAGCCAACAGGTAGTTGTATCCGAAATGCAAATAATGCAGATATCGCTACATCCTCTGGTGTCTCTTAGCTCTGAGAGGATGCTATGGTGCAGCACTGATGATGCCTCTTTGTGAATCCTAAATGTAAAGGGAGGCTTCCCAGGATTTTTGCAGTTTCAAAGTGTCGTTGGTCTGGAAAACTCAAAGTTGCCCCTGTATGATTTAGGACATAGGAAAGAATACTAATGTGGCTTTCACACTGGGACTAGAAAAACAATACCGTATGTCACGTTTAATGAAGATGTGCATTTGATCTTAATACAACACACCTGTGGTGGCTTTCACTGTGAGACGATCATTTTCACCCCTGTTTAATCCCATTCTGAGGAGACTGGCCTACATACTGTAGCCGCCCACTGCTGGCAGTGCCACTGACCCCGTTGCCATGGAAATTGATAGGGCGGCACCTTGGGCTCGGCTGTGTTGTGACAAGTTTCTCTGAGTGGAATAAAAAGGGGCTTTGTCTTGAAACGAAGCAGTGGCTTAGGAGGGCCCTCTGGCCCCGTGGGGACTGACTTATTTATGAGACCCCGGCAAACACACTGCCGTGGAGTCGAACAGACAAACACCATCACCGCACACACACCTCACCCCCTTTTCTCAGAGAGACGGTGTGCGCGCTGTCCTTTTCAGCCCATTTGTTCTCATTCGTGTTGTTAGGGCGGCATGAGGGACGCTACAGTGATGTGTTCATCTCTGATGAGGACGAAGAAGACGTAGCCTTCACGGCGACAAAGGTCAAAACGACGTGAAACACACCCCGTTTTTATACTTGCTCACCACCTTTGTTCAAGTCTCATGCTCTTGACTCTCATATGCCCTCATGCTAGTTTCCTTCCTAGAGTTTTCTTTTTTCTTTCAACTCGCCATTCTGCAACCACATTGCTGATATTACACTTAACCTCGTTCGCAAATATATTGCCTCTCCTCTTTTTTGTGGCCTACACAGGAGCAAGGGCTGGGCAGTAGTGTGTGTGTGTGTGTACGTGTTTGTGTGTGTGTGTGTGTGTGTGTGTGTGTGTGTGTGTGTGTGTGTACGTGTGTGTGCGTTTGTGTGTGTGTGTTACTGTAAGGTTGTAATTGCTGGTTGATTTGTGGTCAGAGGGGGTCAGACATCCTGCAGGGAACATGTCAGGCCTTTAAAAGCAGAGACAGAGAGCCAAGCCCTGCACCCGTTTAACCTCGGGCACCTCCAGGGAGGTCAAAGCACTCAATCAGCTCCTCTATTTTTATATTAGCTTACGCTCCCATGTAAAAACAACGGCAAGAGTGTTGCTGCTGGTGTGGTCTGCCGCCCGCGTGCGCCTGTGCTGCGTGTATGCACCTGTGAATACGCACGGAGGCTCGTATTTGCATAAGCCTATTAAATACTGTAGACAATGGCTTAAGCAGAGAAGAGCAAGAAAGGAGCCGGGGACGTTCCCTCAGAGGTATAAAGGGTACGAAGGGCTGAACAACACAAATTGCAATCCTGCTATTTAATGGGAATTCTCGCCAAAAATCGCCTCCATTTTCCCAGGACAAATACTTGTGGGAGCCTGGGCTTTTTAGCATGTGTGTGTTCACTCGCTGAAGACTGCCATATGCACCGCAACAAAGAGTCCTTCTCCAAACCTCATTAACGCGTGCACGCCGCTCTCGTAGCCAAATACGACAGTCTGACCTTGACATACTGTTATTACAGTATAGAAGTGGAGCTCTTCAGCAGCAGCACCCGCTTCCAATTTCTTTTCTTGCTAACATGGCCGCATGTTAGAATCGCTGTTATTGGAAAGAGAGATTGTGGCATGGTGAATAACGCTGTCAAATAACAAGAAGGTCTCAGGCCGGACTGAGTGTGCTTGTATGTGTGCCTGTGTTTGTCTGGGTTTCCTCCAAGGAGCACCATTTCCCCCACAGTCCAAAGACATCTATGGGCAACGGTCAGTGATCTTGGGTCTGAATCCACTGAAGCTTCACACTGAAATCACTGCATGTGACGGACGTTTATGCCCCACCACTCTACCGTATGTGGCAAAAAGCCTCAGGTCAGCACTATGAAGATGATCGAAACCTCCCATGCCACAAAGCTTGCTATAGAGTAAAGCCAATCAATCTGTTACATTCAGTGCAAGTTTTATATTTACAGCTGTAACACGGATCAGTGTGGTCACTGAGATAAAAAATCATTGTATATATTCACCATTTTGTGTGGTGATGACATTGGCGATGCAAGGATGAATTTGCACTCTCCTACATCTTCCTGTCACTTGTACTCATGCAGGAAGAATAACACACTTTAGTAATGACAAACAAACAATTTAAGGGAGCAAAGCGCTGACAGTCGGCTCATCAAGCTTTGGCTAAATGGCCCCTGCCATAGCTGTTCCCACAACTACAGTGTCATAATGAGAAATTAGTAGTCTGGGACACAGAGGACGTGCAGGAGGAAGTGATGGATTCAATCCAGATGGTCACCAGCGCAGCCAGAACAGCAGGAGCTCTGTTAACACTTTTCAACACCGCCGCAAACAGACGCGCAGCGAAAACTGTTACGACGCCGACAAAGAAGTCCATCACGCCTCACTGTGCGGCCTCTGCTCGCTCACAAGAGTCTCCTAACAATGTAATAAGCCGTAATATCATAATGACAAATGGCAGATTTCCCGCGAGAATCGCAGTCGCAGCTGTGAAGGTCACTTTATTTTACTATACCCCTAACTCATAACGCGCCGCAGAGAGCAGTGGCGTGCGTGCAAAGCGATGGTGCGTCCTGCACGTGACTGCAGAAGCGCCGGCGTCCATGCCTCGACGTCAAGGAGCAGGGGGATGCAGTGATGGAGGCCGTCCCGCTCACTCCGGGCCCAGCACAGTCTAATGGCTTCTCATCAATTCCTCCTGTCGAGGGAAGCGTGTGTCATGACTTCTGTAACTACTTCTGACAAGAGTGATGAAGCACTTGTTAAAGTTGTAAGATTCTGCCGGAGTTTGAAACCTTTAGATATAAATCTGTGTAGAGGGAGATGGACAGAGACTGCGAGCGAGGGGCAAACGGAGGAGGGGGATTAGCGGGAGGGGAGACAAAGAGCGGCCACGGTTCAGACATGACAGATCGGGGAGGGTGGAGGAGATAGAGAGAGAGAGAGAGAGAGAGAGAGAGAGAGAGAGAGATCGAATGGAGGGAGTGAGAGAAGCTAATGATCTCCATCTGTCTTAGAAAGCTGGGAGAGGAGAGCGTCGTTAGGCTTTTGGAATAAGGAGAAGCAAACAAACACATGATTTGCAGATCTCACCCTGGCACTGTGATGTGGGGACTGGCTTTGTTTGAGTCAGTTGGTAAAACGTAGCTCAGAAACACTTCAGACCATCAGTCACGTCATGCCAACGATCTGAGCTCTCCAGCAGGACGGCAAGTGTCACAATATGTTTGCTGTGTGCTGTCTGCATGCCAGGGTCTATTTTGGTGTATAGGCTTTTCATATGTGTGTGTGTGTGTGTGTGTGTGTGTGTGTGTGTGTGTGTGTGTGTGTGTGTGTGTGTGTGTTTCAAATGATATTGCAATATGTTTTCAGTGTGTTGAGCGTGCATCATAATCTCAGATGAGATGACTGAACCTCTAATGAGAGTCTGGCACAGACTAGACACACTCTAAAGTGGCGCTAACATCAAGGGGAGGGAGTGCATGACCATTAGTGTGGCCGCTCATGCAGGAACAAAGTATATTTGATTGTGGCTATGAGCAAAGCCATATCCTTACGCTTTTCGATTTATTTTTACCTTAAAGCAGAAATACTGTCCAATAAGAAGCCGGGATTACACGACAAAATGCAGCGTATGTCATGTTTTTTTAATCTGATACCAAGACATCAGCTCGTTTTTTGTTGAGTTTAGCTGAAAATAAAACAGTGCATTTAAGCAATACATCCTGGTAAGAGGACAATTAAGGTAATGTGAGCTTAAATACAGCTGTGGATTTCAATGGAATAGTTCAACATTTTGTCGATCCATCCACATTAGTCGTGAGAGGGTTGAAATGCTTCATTTTTGGGGCAGTGGCTGAAAGGACTGCAGATAGTGTCGCTCTTCTTAGGAGAGCGACGGTTCAGTTACCTTCAGCAAACATCTGTCTGCGTGTCTGAGTTTCTGTATCAAACATTTCATTGCAACAAAGGGGGGGAAAAGAAGCAAATAAGCGTCTGTTGTCAGAATGGGATCCAGCAATTCAATCAGCAAATATGCCGACCTGCAGGGAAATCAAGAGGATGAGTTTAGCTAATTTTAAGATATTTCTCTGCTGCATCTCAAGCATGTTAGCTTTCTCTCTCTGTCTCTCTGCCTCTCTCTCTCTCTCTCTCTGTCTCTCTCTCTGTGTCTCTCTCTGTCTCTCTCTCTCTCTCTCTCTCTCTCTCTCTCCCTCTCTGTGATGGTGCCTCTTTTCAGGCTAATCCTCACCAGCTAATCGAACGTCAGCATCAGCTGTTTTACCTGAGCAAGAGCCAGTTTGTATCTCCATTCTGGACTTGTCTCCTTTTATTAAAGCCTGTGTTATTTCTATCCAAACCTTCTCAAAGCAACAGCTCAATGCTGAGACGGCAAAATACAAAGGGGCGTTGTATAAAACGTTATCGGAAGCAAGAAAAGCTTGCATTGAGCAGCCTGTGTTTTCTTTATTCAGACCTAGAGTGCCTAACTGTGAGTTGAATCGAGGGGCTTTACTGATATGATGAAATGTAGATATTGAGTCGAGCTAGTGTTGTGGATGTTTTGACAAGTATGAGAACTTTCATTGTGAAAGCTACTCACTCAGATCTTTTAAAGATTTGCGTTTTGGGAAGATGAAATTTCATGTTAAAAAAGTCTGGGCCAAGAGGGCAGCATGAAAGGATAGTCGTAATGGTTCATACAAGTAGTATAATCAAAGACAACTGTCACTCAGTACAACAGAAAATGTAAAAGATCCAGTGAAATGAACATGATTAAAGCTGAATGAAGTTAAAAGAAATGCAGTCATTTGCCCATTAAAAAATCCTTTGATCGTCTGGATGCCGGGGAGCGTGAAACCAGCACTGTCAGTGAAAAACACACAATGGTGGAAAATTAAAGCAGCGACACAAATATAACCCACCTCAGGTGCCCTCAGGACCACGACTTCCTTTAAAGATGGGTAACGAGAAATTTGGGTTAGTCAAATGTGTGTCGCATTCTGTCGCATCTGTGAAAGAAAAGAAAGTTAAGGATCTCAGAACAGGAAAGCAGTGGGGTTTGTGTGTGTGTGTGTGTGTGTGTGTGTGTGTGTGTGTGTGTGTGTGTGTGTGTGTGTGTGTGTGTGTGTGTGTGTGTGTGTGTGTTGGAGGGGGGGGCTGCAGCAGAGAGTGGCAGGGGAAGAGGGGCTGTTCAGATGAATGTATCAGTCTGCTCTAGTTGACTCCTTTATTTATCTTTTATCTGGCTGAGGTTTCTTTAATTGCAATCCTAGGCTGACACTGTCTGCGATGTTTCTGTAACATTCATCTCATATATCAGTGGGATGCATCCGAGCTGTCCATCCAGTGGAGCTCTTTGCATTTCTCAGCTTTTTCTTACTGAAAATGTGCACATTTGTAGTGCTAAAGTGGTCAAATCATGTCTGTTGTCACAACAATGGTGGATTGCATCCAGCTGGTAGACACACATTGAGATGGCGTCTGTCACTTCACGTTGGCTAACTGCTAAAATAAAAGCACAGTGATATTATGCATGTGCCAGGCAGAGCACAGTGGACTTACTGTAGAGGCAGCTTCTGTGTGCTGTGTCGGTGTGCATTCATCACAGAGTTATTGTAGGCAGATGAGAGGGAGCAGAGGATTGTGGGAGCTGCTGGGGTTGCTGTGGAGACGGGTCAAAGGGAGCTGATGGAGCAGATGGCAGCGAGGTGACCCCGCGGGCTGCCTATCTGTCCCCCTGTTACTGCATGTAAATCTCAGCACCATAGGTGTCACCTCAGGTAAAGCCTACTGGCACTAGCAGTGTGTTTACACACCTGGACAGACCCGAGGCTGGTGGAGACACACACATACACACACACAGTCCACTTCCAGAGGGATTATACAGTGAACGTGCTGGTTGTAATGTGCCAGGACTGTGTTAATCCTGTCTCTCAGGTGTGGATCCACCTGCTTTGGCTGTCCCCCCGCAGTCAGCCGGTCCGGCCTTGTCCTCCTCGCTCGGAGCGAGGAACAGAATGGACACCCGGCCACCAGGGCTTCCCTCTGAATGGCCCACGGAGATGGCCAGTGATTAGAGCGCTAATCCTCTTTTCGCTGCCTACTGTAGGACTAGCTGCCACGCGGTTTGATGGTCAGTATCAGCCTTGTCTGGGAACGTTTCTCCGCTCCTCTGTCGAGTGTCACATGTCTCCCTTTGTCGATTCTCGGGCCTGCCTATCAGCATAAGCTGCACACAGGTGTCTTTATTGTACATTTTACTCTTTCATTTAGCAGGAATGGCTTCTTTATCGCTGGTCCAGCGCTGCGCTCCGTTATCTGGGGCTGACAGGAAGGTGCGCGCGCTGCATGAGTGTGCATTCCGGTTAGACAGGAAATGTGTGTGTATGCGTGTGTGTGTTTGAGAGGATCAGCAGCCTAAAAGGGCCGTGTACAAATGTTTGCATGATGTGTGTCTGTTGGCGTGCGTGCGTGCGTGCGTGCGCCGATCTTGCACAGCGGCAGTGGTTGAACACCGACCTGCATTGCTGATTGCGTACGGGCTGTCCGTGAGCCAGCCCTAATGGAGGAACAGTGTAGCGCGCACCCTACCCATCGGGCCAGATTAAAGTTCACAGTGATATTATCCCGGGCACACCGCACAACATCCCAGCACACGTACGCGGTGGCGGGGAGAGGCCGGGGGGCATAAGCCGGGCTGAGTTGACGGCGAAGGAGGCTCAAGCAAAGGACGGGAGAGATTTACTGGAAGGTAAAAAGGAGTGCGGCGGGGCCAATTCTGGGACAGTGGCAGGTAGTTGAAAAGATGACAGTGAGGGAGAAAAGGGACACACTTTTTATTGAGGGGGAATGAAAGAAAATATAGCTTGGTGCTTCAATGGGAGAGCTTAAGAACAGAGCGGAGTCAGAGACAGATGAAAAGAGTGAGCTGTTGAGCTCGGAGAGGGCACAAAGCGCAGCGTGCTAAGCTACACCCACGCGGATTGTTGATGTGTCGATACCTCATCAGCAGCACAGCTGAGGCGGGAGCCTCCGACTCTGTCTGTATAAGCACAGGGATCCGCCCCCTATCAGGTTCTCCTCCTGATTGTCCTCTTTGTTTTCCCTCTTCTCCCCTTTTTACTCCCTCTACCCAGCTTTATCCTCTCTCTCATCGAGCCATCCTTGCAGCACTTCATCTTTGTTTCCTTCCACTTCGAATCCACTCAAGGTCCCAGATGCAGCACTGTTTGGCTCCTGCGCATAAAACAAACAGACAGACATGCACTGCTTGTGCAGTGCCCACCCATTTACTCATTCTTATTTGAACGTTGAATTACATCACAGGCACACACATCCTTACGTGCTCTGGTTTAATGTATCCTCACAGGCACATCAGCCTGTGAAGATCTCTCTCTCTGTGCTGCTCTCTCTCACTAGCACGTTCCTCCTCTCTCTCTCTCTCTCTCTCTCTCTCTCTCTCTCTCTCTCTCTGCCTGTTTTCTCTCCCACTACACTCACATGAACATGCATGAGTGCACACACGGAAAACATGCAGACGTGCACCCACAGAACTGCAGAACCCGGCGCTTTTCTGACGTCTTTGTTGTGTGACTCCAGTGCATGCAGAGACCGCGCTGTGTTCCTGGATGCAGTCTATCTGCCTGTTCACTATTATTTGATTATTACATGTTATTTTTCATTTTGCATGTCTATTCATTTATTACTTCAGATTTTCCTGACCTTGAAATTTGGTGCAGAGGTGAGAAAGAAGTCAGTGTAATGAGAGCAGCTCAAAGATAGTTTTGTGGAGTTTGGTAAAAAAAATGTGTTTGAAAACACAGCAGAAAAAGAGATGCCCTGCAGCAGGTAACTCCACTGACACTTAAAAACATTTCACCAATACCAGCTAGCAAATTGACTGCAAATAAACATGTTTGAGTGGAACATCAAACATCATTGAAACATGCATCGAAAATATCAGATACTGTCATTAAAGCAGGGGCACTGTCAAATCAGACCTCCAAGTGATTCACGCAGTATCTGCTTTCCACAGC
Source organism: Karalla daura (assembly GCA_029224185.1). Lineage (NCBI taxonomy): Eukaryota > Metazoa > Chordata > Actinopteri > Chaetodontiformes > Leiognathidae > Karalla > Karalla daura. The sequence goes on along the minus strand of CM055202.1, from coordinate 17,024,095 downwards.
TGCTTTATACTCTATAAAAAGCTTCCTGTTACGTCCATTAAACCCGTGCAGCCACCTGAAGGCACAGTGACACATATTCTGATAAATCTGCAGCCTCCCATTTGAGAATTACCATGACCGAGGCCAGCGCCATTACACACAGCGTACACTGTCTTTATCTTCATTACAGAGTGTGCAGATGACGGGAGGCTAGTAATCTGACACATCTCTACCTGTACCAGACGCTGCAAAGATATTCATCCTGAAAATCACGGTCTCATTTTCTGCTTTGATATGATTCCCAATGTGAAGTGCAGTTCATCATTAAGACAATTAAGCTCATTTTAGCATTGCGTCAAACCGTCGTGGCACTAATCGTCGTCTGACTGTGCAGACGTGCTCGGTGTTTCTGCCGGCTCTGTGTGTCGCTGCACCTGCACAAACCAAAATAGCAGCACAGCCACGCAGTTAACCTGGCCCAGCCTGGCCTGCACCTTTGGCTATGGTGGCATGTCTGGATGATTGAACCAGGACGCTGTGCGTGCATAGGTCCCTATGAGGAAACCAGTGACCGTGTTAATCTAACACTGGTTTCGATTGATTCCCCAGTGTAGCTGCTTCAGTTTGTTTAAGAAATCCATTGCTGTCATTTCAAGAGTGAAGCAAAAGTTGACGTCCGAGTCCGACGTCCTCAAAGTGCACGGATGCATGAAGTGCATGCGTTTAACGATGGATTACCTTTATGTGAGAGCGCGGATGCTTGCTTAACCGCGAGTTTTGAGTGTTTTTCGTAAGGAGGAGCTATTAAATCTCGAGGGCACCTCTGACCCCTCCCAAAACCCTCCACTGCGGCTCCGCAGCATCTCTGCTTCCTGCTCGCTATTCTGTAAACAGCGGGCCCGTAAAACTGCTCCTCGTTTCCAACACTCACACATTCCCTGGCTGCTTAATTGAACCGCTCACTGTGAGTACAGTGAGTTATTCTATCAACCTGCGTAAAACATAATCCTCGTTGAGAGCCTAAAAAAACAAATTAAGACTGTCTTAATGAGGTGTGTGTTCTTTTTCTTTTTTTTGGAGTGGAGACTAAGACATTATTATACCATGTGGAGGATTTCTCAGCATTCATTTTTACAGCCACTTGAAACCTGACTCTAGAAGATGCTTCGGCTAATTGCTGTTGAATTATAGCAAAATGCCTGAAGTGTGAGGGCATAAAGAATGTGTGACGGGCTCATCTGTACAGGGAGACACCTGTAAGATTAATAGATTGAGATGCAACCTTTTCTATAGCACACATGCAAACCTCTTTCCCGGTCTGTTCACTCTGTGCCTGCCTCTCAGTATCACTCCCTCTTTTCATCTCTCCCTTTCTGTAGCCGAGCCCTCCTCTTTTTTTTCCGCCAAATTCATCTTTAATTGGTCTCCGTTTAGTACTTATTCTGTAATGAATTGCTAACCGCAGATCCCGTTGCTTAGCTAACACGCGCTACAAATGAGCAAGGAACTGACACGTAGGAACTGGACCCTAATTTCCTCTTTCTTCTTAGCTCACAAAGATATACACTCATGAGGCCCCACAGCTGGAATCCGACTTTGAACAGCTTGATCACTGCCATCTTTCATCATCAGATAGTCTCTTGGAGGGCTGCTTAATCGGAAAAGCACGACCGGCCATTTGGCCCAAAAGGGAGGGCGCCCAATTGTTCTCACTTTCCCTGATGATGGCCGTTTGACGGCAGCAATGACGATGATACAAGAACCTGTCGAGCCATATTTGCGGGATAGGAGGCGAACGTGTGTTGCTTTGATGTTGAGAGACTTCGTCTTTGCCAGAGGCAGGGTTCTTAGAGAGTGCGCACAACAGTGCTGGACGGTGGCTCAGATGAATATAGCTGCTTTTATTAGCCTCCACTGGATGACACCATTCAGCTCCCTGCTCAGCCGCCCTCATGTGGGAAATAGTCGGGTGTGGAATTGAATTCTGTATACTCTGAGGTGACTTCATAAGGGAATCATACAGGACGGTTATTGCGCCATCAGGAATGTAATGAAACTGGCTCAAAGGTGACAACTGTACAGAGGAAGGTCACTGTTAATATATGGTGATCTCCTGCAGTACAATATAGTGGAGCACCAGCCGGAGAGGAGAAGCCGGACTTTGTAGGGACGCTTAGCGGTCTTGGGAGACTCGGGAGGATTTTGTGTTTGCTCAAGTCTCCGTCCCTCCATCTTTGCTTTTCTTCTCTAGCTTCAAGGCCTTTGTTGGTAGAAATACAAAAAAAAAAGAAACCAGTGGGAGCCAATTTCCTGAGACCAAAGGACGCTGTTTCACAACTTGTTAGTGTGACAGTCTGTCAGTCCTGCTGCACTTGTTCTCTATTCTTTTTCCCTCTCCTGCTCCCTCATACTGTACATGCCAGTAATTATATTATTTCACATGTTCTTATTTTCACCTTTGTCACCAATTTGCCAACAGCATATTTCTCCCTTGCAAACCCCCCGCGCACACCCAACCCCACAAATTGAATGACTAACAGAGGAAGCCCAGTGATCCAAGTATCTCAGCTCCATCCTTAATTCATTAATTTGCTGTTTCCCTACAGTCGCTCACCCAGAATAATCCATCTGGAAAGTCCAGTGAGCTTTTCCGCCACCAAGCAGAAATGGGATTGTGGATGACTGATCACAAAGCTTATATCCACAGAGTCCCATTCTGTGTGAATGCATCCACATCTATGGTAGCCCGGCCGCATGCATGTGTGCACAGGTGCATGTGCACGTACACATACACACAAACAGAAACACACACACTCACAAAGGTGGAAGTCTCTGTTCAATAGCACCTAAAAGCTACTTGGGAAGAAGCACAGAATCTCAGGCTTGAAAAAAGGTCGAAAACATGCTTGCAATTACTATGGACACTGCACACTGCATCTTGCATTTTTCACACAGTTAGGCATAAGCAGAGCCTCAGTTATTTTCCACTCCACATGTTACGATTGGAGACGTACAGTAGAGTGTCGCGCATCCTCGGTTGAAGGGATAGAGGCCACTTGCCACGTGGTTGAAGAGTTTACAGAGATACTTTCTGTCACCTTCTGAAATTAATTCTGCCTGGTTTGCTGCAGAGAATAGACAATGCGTCTGCCCCGAGGCTACACCGGCATCAATGTTTTAAAGGTGAATCATTGATCCCAGAGCATAAAATTTGCACAAGCCTACCAGGCCAGTCACTGAAGGGTGCAACCATCCATCAGACAGCTGCAGTTGTATAGTTTTACCAACTTTGATCAGATCTCTGACTTGAAAAGCTGCAGCGCTGCAACATTTATCTTGTGCCAAAAAAAAAAAAAACTCTGATTGGGTCATCACATGAATAGCAGCAATTGACCACAATTGAGACAAATTATCTTTGAGGCCAAGAGTTGATCATAATTGAGATTCCATTCAAAACTGTGACTGAAATAAACCAGACTCTGATCTTATGGTTCCTAATCACCAAAGTTCTTTAAGAAACAAGAGACTCAAACCATCCGTTTCTTTTCTCATGATGTTCTCACAACCTTTCATTAAGTTAACCGCTCACCAGATATATTTGCATGTTTAATTACCTGTTTATGCCTACGGTTGCTTAATATCAGACTTTGCCTGGTAATGGCAAGCCGAGACTCGTTCCTTTGTCAGGAGGTGCTCCCACTCCTCCACATTTTAAATGGTGTCCCCCCCCCTGAACCACGATAATTGATGTGTTTCCCATAAAGGAATGGTAATTAAGATAATGAGATTTTCAGAAGCAAGTGTAGCATGCCAAAATGAGGGGGAGCATGCTTCTTGACTGGTTCACTTTAGCTTTATCATTTTTGCCTCTTTTATTCTCCTCATTTCGCCGGCTCTACTTTTTTCCTTTGTACAAGTCTGGCTGCTATCAGTGCTCCTCTTACCACATCTGCTCCTCTCTCGTCTCCCATACACAGCTTGTCCTCATTTGTTTGCCAGCACGTAATTGGCTATAGGATCACCCATTGTGTAATTATGTATAGCAGTTTGATATGTAATTAAAATTGTATCAGTATCCAGTGTAATTTGTGCTGTGTGATTACCTATTAACAGTGCAAACAGTTTGTGCCTAAAAGCCCGTGACCGCCCCTCTCGTGGATGTCACCGCGCGTCTCAGCGTCAGTATTTACATACCAGCAGGTGCTACGTCTCTGAACAAACAACAAACAGGGAAAAAAAACCTCGTAGCACATCGGCACGTGATAAACACTTATCATGCTTCCTCCCCTTGTAAATCCCTCCTCTCCTGACAGCTGGGGTGACTGTTGAATAGGCCGTCCGGCGGTCTTCAACCAACCGCTTTACAAGACCGCGCACTTACCCGCGCCTCGCCGCGCTGAGCGAGCGGCAACATCGCGGCCACGACTCGGCCAGCCCGAATACAGACACCAGGACGGAGCGGGGCTTTCACACTGCTTGTTAGAGCGCTCTCGTGATTGGGCTGGAGAAGAGGGCTTGCGAGGACACTCCGAGGAAACCGTCTCAACGAAAGCACCAGGCTACAGACTGACCTGAATAAGCCGCCTCCGCAAATTCACCACTAAATAATTAGACGTGCCTGAAAGGTCTGGGAGGAGGCTCTGTTGCAGTCCAAAAAAAAATGTTCCCACTCATAGCTGGTTTAGAGAGTGCAGAATGAGCGTCTGCTTTCTCCATGTGTGTGAATGTGTGCCTGTTGTTGTGTGGTGGTGGTCAAAGGTCATGCAGTTTTTATCTGACCTACTGTAAATGTGGAATGCATAGAGTGATTACCATAAACAGATGCATTCAGGTCATCTGTAACATACAATTAAATCACATTATGTTGATTCCAGCAAAATCCATGTTCATCTCTTGCCTCATAAACACTGTGATAGAAATAGAAAAGGTTGATATCTGCACTCGTTTTAATATACAAGAAGCATTTCCAAGGCCCGCAATCATATCAAACATGTCATGCTTGCTAGTGGAGAAATGTGGGTTATAATGAGCAGAACATGCCCCAATTCTTCCTCATGATGTAACACCACAGCAACAAATAATGGTGTCACAGGTTTGAATGGATCACTAAATATGCCGAACTCAAACAAAATGTTGAAATCCACAGTCGCAGTCGGGGTGTCAAATGAATGTTCCCCCCCTTCCTGTTTTCATTCACTCCTTCAACTTTCTCTTTATTTACAAACTTAGCGAAATGTTGCCGACAAGCGTTAGCGTCAACGTTTCCGCATGACAGTTGTGACTTGCCACGGTGTCATGTCTGCGGCTGGCCCAAAGAGAGCGCACTCCCAGGCTCTGACTTCCTTAGAAAACTCAACCATGCTGGTTGAGTGTGGAGAAATGCTTTCCCCCATTCCAAAAAAAAAACAGAAAATGGAAAGTGCAAATCCAAAAAAAAAGAGTGACGCATGATCTGGTCCAGATGAATCTGCAGCAGCAGCAGCAGCAGCAGCAGTGCAGAGGCAGAGTTTGGCGAGTTGTATCGAAAACAGGAATCCACATTCAGAAGTGAAGTCAGCAAAGAGATCAAACAAGTTGGCTTTGAGCCTTTTTTTGCTTATGCATATTTAATTACACTGACAATACTTTGACACAGTTTCCCAGCGCTGGTGTAGCCATGACTGCGGCACTGGTGAGAATCCCTCTGGTGTTGTTGCTGCCAATATGTGTGAGACCTCAAAGCACTCTCTTGAAGTGCTTTTGAGCAATGAGTCAAACTCTCTAATGGCTCAGCAGCAGCTCGGTGGACAAACTGTGGCTATAAACAGCAGCTCCCCACTTTCAATACATTACATTTGACTGTGTAATGAAATGAGGAGGATGGGGGTGGGGGGGGGGGGTCTGCAGATAATCCAAATGCAAAGCTTGTTTCCATGCAGCAGCACACGACGGCTACATCTCACACGTATAGACACAGCCCCTCCATTTCTCTCCACTCATGTAACTGTTCATTCGTGTACATACAAGCCCCTCTCTCTGCTCCCCTAACCCCTCGACCCCAAAGAGCGCAGCCCGTTCCCGCAGAACACACAAACGCTTTTAACAACAATAAAACTGCAGCTTGTTCAGGCTCTCCCCTGGGGAAGGACTTCAGCAGCAAATCTGACATCCGCCGTATGGATGATTAGCATCATTAGAGCATCAGCTGCTCCCTCTCTCTCACTCACTCACACACTCACACACACACACACACACATACATAGGCACGCTCCATGATGACTCTTCAGATACACTCGTGCAGATTAAATGGTGGCATGTTCTTGGCGAAGCAGTGATTAATTCATGATTAGAAGTGGGTCAGATGAATGCAACCCACGATCTATAGACACCACAGAGCAAAGAGTCTGTGAAGATGCAGAAACCAAGCTGGCAGAGAGAAGACAGGGGGTGGAGTGGGTTTTTATTAATTTTCAAGTGAATGTAGGAGATAACTCCTGTCTTTGCTCGCTTATCAAATGCTAACAAATCTCTCTAAGGCAGAGGGAGATGCAAAGAAGAATATGAACCAAGTGTAAGGACAGTGGGAGCTAACTAAAAATAGCTCAATCAAAAGCCCTCACTGTTCCTCTTCAAAGACAGTTTGCCTGCATTGTTGGTTTGCCTTGTATCCTGCTGAATTTAAATTGCGTCTTTTCTCCTTTGCAGCTCCCCTGACCGACAAGCCGCCAAAGATCCTCTTTCCCTCGGAAAACAAGATTAGCAACATGGAGCTGCAGCTAGGTAAGAGCATCATGGGATTTCCTCCAGCTGCAGTCAGTACAATCTGTGTCACTTCCAAATGACAGGAAATGGATGACTTTACAAATCCTCTCCAACACACCTCCAGGCGTCGGCCACAGATGATGGCACTTTTATTTGCTCAAGAAGCGGCAAAAAAACGAAAAGAAAGGAAAAAATAAAACAATTGTAAAAGTGTTTTCCATATATGCAAATAATGGGTGCTAATGTCCCTACGGCTGTTTTGTCAACAATGAGGATCCCATATGGTGCTGGGGTTCCAAACGCCGGCTCGCCACATGGAAAGGCGGCTGCTTTCGCTCGCCGTTGTTTGTCTTCCTTGACGTGGGGTCATGATGGGCCCGCCACGTGTGCATGCGTGCGTGAGGGAACGAGTGCATGCTGTTGGGTTTGTTTGGTTTTTCCCCACAAGAGCATATTGCTTGATTTCTGGGCACAATCCACTGTCCACATGGCGCCTGCCGCTCTACAAATGGCCTACGTGTCTGTCATGATGAGGGCGACGGGACAAGACTGAGAGGTCTGGGGAGCAATTGGGGGGGGGATTATGTGACAGTATGAGGTGTGTGTGTGTGCGCGTGTGTGTGGTGGGGGCCAACACGGAGCAGGGGTCGGCTTTTGTCTTCTACCTGATGCTGTTGGAATGCAGGTAGTTCGTTTACAAAGCCTCCACGGCTGGCTGATCAAGAGTGAAAAATTGCTGCTGTTGATAAACTGACAAGCGTTGGCCCAACATGTCAGCGCAGACGCAGCCGTGCAGCTATTTGTGTAGCTTGTCTCCGCGACTTTTGTCGATCTGACTGGGATTTTGGAGGGAAGGGCTGTCCTAGGAAACTTCCTCGCATTTATTTAAAGCCTCGCTGTCTCGTGTGCTGGGTGACTGTTGTCTTCTGTGTCATGTTGCGGAGCGCGTGCACATGCACTCCACACTTAACGATTTGCATAGCGATTTGCAGACTTGTGAGAGACGCTCCATTGCAGCCATTCGTTTTTGTTCCAAAAACTGTTCATTCAACCATCTAAATCTAAAAAGCAACTTAAAACAATAATTATATAGTTTGTCTCAACGTCCAAGCCGACATAAGTAGCAAGGGTAGTTTAGGCCTCCCACCTACCTCCAGAGTCCCGGGCTACATTATACAGCCTGCTGCTATCGCACTGATGTGTCATGGAGTTGCTCCATAGTGATGTGGTGCATTACGACTTGTCACTACCAAGGCAAAAAGAGAGTTACAAGCAAGACAGGGAAGGAGAGCAACACAGAGTATAGGCGATGTCGTGCTGCGAGCCCCCACTGACTCCCAGCAGAGAGTCTAAAGCACCGAGACACTGAGGTAAATATTTTACAGCCGGGCTCCATTTTGTGTGCAGAAAAGTTGTCTCTCCCTCCAGATGCGAATTTCTCTTTTATTTAGCTTTATTTATTTATTCTCCTCTTCCTTAATATTTGTTGAGTCATGCCCTAAGCAGCTTTATGGAGCAAGGTGGCAGATTTATGGCAGTCAGAACGTGCACAGAGAGGGGCCGGTCCCTTGTGGCAAGTGGGAGAGAGAGCGAGAGAGACAGAGAGAGAGAGAGAGAGAGGGGGATGGGATCCGGTGGAGGCGAGTGGATGGGCAGTAAAATCAGAGCCGTAAGCAGAGAGATAAATCTGCAACACTGCTGGGAAACACAGCCCCACTTTATCTCCTCGGCTGCTGCAACCGAGGCAGGTCTCAGACAGCCGCCATCACCGTGGGCTTTGCACAACATACACACGCACAGCCGGACATAAATAAAACACACAGGTTACATAAACCCAAACGAAGGACGCGCAGAGAGGGAGACGTCCGTGTGGAGGAATGACATTGAAGGAGGGACACTCGAGTGGTCAAACAGGGAGCACGGGCAACGGAGAGGACACAGAGATGATGGGGACACGGAGACAGCGACGCTAGAAGAAGTTTGTTTGTGTCGGCACAGGCAGGGCTTGTCACAGCGTCCCCTCCACTGTTCTCCAAAGGTCTCCTCGCATGCCTCCGCCATTGTGTTCCTCCCTGCTCCACCGCCAAGATTCTGTCACTCAGGACCACACACACACACACACATACACACTAAAACCACCGAATAGCAGCCCGTGTGTGTGTGTGTTTGCTGCTATCATCCCAGATCTACAAGCCTTCAGGGCTTCAGGAGTCCTCCGGGATGTGTGACTGTGCGAATGCTGAGAGCAGGCCCGTCTCGGCGCTCGCAAAATATTTCTTTTCAGACTACTTGACATTTTGCGATGGTGTTTCCAGAAGAGACAAAGTCGGCGCTGTGTAGGAAGATTTGGATTTCTTCAGTAGCCAGGCGCTGCCTCCCCTGCCAGATTCACCCCCCCTCCACCCCCCACCCCCAGTGGTGTTGTGTTGGTTGGTTGGTGCAGCCTGCTCGCACCTCTCCATAACCAGGAAGGTGATTCATAACATGGGGTCTGATTTTGGTTTTTTTTAGGGTTTTTTTTTTTTCTTCCTGTTACTTTGGGGTTTTTCGCAAGACGGAGCCACGCGGAAATACACACTTACACTTACAGTACGTGACATATTACGCAAAGCTCCAAATTTAAAGCACACATGCACCCACACACGCAGACTCACTGGCTTGGCGTCGATTCCCCTGGGATGATTTGTCATGGATTCCCTGTCCCAGAGGACGGGGAGAGGGGGAGGACGGATTCAGCTCACACTTACGCAGCACGTCTCTTTCTCACTAGCTTTCCCTGTTTGTCACACACACGCACACGCACACACACACACACACACACACGCATGCCCCTGCATCACTTATGGTGCGTAGGTCAGACAAATACACACACTTGCAGTGCAGTCCTAAGTAACTGTGGGATAATTGTAACTGATAGAGGACTTTACTGTCCCCCAAAGCCAGCAGATGGGTGCACTCTAGTGGAAAGGAATTAGAATCAATTATTTCAGAACAGCAGCAGGAGGGAAATGACTCTGACACTGTATATACTGTACTTCACTGTGTGTAGAGGCACACACACACACACACACACACACATCAGTCATGTGCATTTGCACACTAAACTCTGTACACGCAGTGGCAGCAATCAGTGGGAAACACTGCTATTTGTCAATGTGCTTTGGGCAGGTCAGAAGGGCCGGGTCCCACTATGATCCCACCCTCTGCTCCCCAGATTGCCTCCATTTCCCTCCCACGCAATTTAAAAAACGCATTATTTCACATTTTTATTTCCATAAAAGTGAAGGATTTTTCACCCTGATGTGTGTGTGTGTGTGTGTGTATACACATGGTTATGTATATAACCATGACACTACCTGGAGATATTGCTGTGCTGTAGACCTGACCACCTGCTCACCTATATGTAACACCTCACTTCTCCTGGTGCTGATTCTTCAGCCCATATCCATGTTCCCATAACTTGTTCACTCTTTTTCAACCTGTTACCACAGCTGTTCGTCCCTGACCTCTCCTCTCTCTTAATTGCTTCACACATTGACCCCGGCTTGCTTGAAGATTTGAAGATCTATCATCCGATGTAGGCGTTATCACTCCATCTGTGGAGTCTCTTCTCTCCCTTCCTTTTGTCCTCGAGCTGATCACAAACACCTCACTGTGACATCAGACGTCACCTTTTCCAGCAGAGGGGTGAAATTGAAATCGAAATTGCCATTGCTTTGGAGAGCTCCTAAAGGTCACACTGAGTCACCTCACTAAATGAGTCTCTTTTGCTGCCTGTCTGTCTGTCTGTCTGTAAGTTTGTACACAAACACACATACAAGTACACACATATACACACACGCACACTTTCTTTGTCCCTCAAACATCACACTTCCTCACACTTGCTCTGCTTCAACTCACTGATTGTGAGATATCATAACTTAAAGCAGTGATAATGTGGATGTATTATTATATCTGTTTGAATGTGTGTATGATTAAGCTGTCACTTGCACACACATGGACACACACGGACTCACACACACACACACACGCACACACATGCACACAACCAGAGATCCAGCATCTTGCTCAAGGACACTCCAGCTCACCAACAGGAGGAAGCAAAGAATCAGCCTTCTCGTTACCTTGACTCGTATCAATGAATGCCATGTGTCAAAAAACAGTGTGTTATACATCCCCTCATATACTGTGTAGGCCTGCACACTTCAGCTAGAAGCTCTGTGAGCTACCACACCGAATGCCTGTGTCCTTTTTTTCTATAATAAATGACATATTTACATTCATACATGGTGAGAAAAAAAGTCCTGAGAACCATTCCTTAAAGGTCAAACTGTGTATATACCGATACAGGAGGAGAGGAGGGGGGTTGGTGAGGGAGCGCAATTCTGTCGTCATTCAATTTGGTTTCAGTCCCACAGCGACCCGGCGTTAAGCAACCCGCGGTGACTGGTATGGTAACTAGCGTGTCAGCGAAACAAAGCTAAATGTTTAAGTGTGTGAACGGCCGTCATTAATCACCGAGTCACGGGGCTGAGAGCAGGAGCCCGCGCTATGATAAATGAACTAACAGCGCCTCTACACATGCCCAACAGGAGAGAGCGAGAGAGAGAGAGAGAGAGAGAGAGAGAGAGAGGGAGAAAAACGTACAAAGAGGCGAGCCAGGAACAGCAGCACATGGACACAACAGCCCACTGTGTATCGTGTACAGCTGCGTGCTCACTGCTGCCTGCGCGTCACTCGGCCCGTCAGGGGACGTGAGGAAGGAGCGAGGCCGGCTCTTGATTCCCACCAGACCGCCATTATACCCCCCCCCCACCGAGGCAGCAGGCTGACGGCGGACTGTCAGGCTGCTGGCGGCGAGCAGCTGTAGTCTTAGCGGTCTGTCCGGCACTGTTGGTTTTAATAGACCCTATCAGCAGCCGTTTCGGCTGATTCAGCACGTCGAGCCGTCGCTGCTGAGGAAGAGCTGTCCGCGACCGGCTGCTCGGCGCGGTGCATCAGCGGCTCCGCCCGCTTGGTTTTTCCGCCTTTCACGTCTTGGGCAAGGCAGCGCGGAACCAGGCGGAAAGTTTCACACTGACAGTCTCAACTTTTTCTTTTTTTTTCAGTCCGCGGAGGGTTGTCTTAGATTTGACTTGTGCCCCATTTAATGAAACACAATTTCTAAATAGTGTGCTCGTAAGTACAGGAGGCATGGAAAATGTTTAATAAGGGGTTTATTTCAAATCAGGTTTAGATCACAGCGCACTTGGGGACAACTTTATTTTTACTAATGCCTGCTAAAAAGGCGCCATATGGCACCATCATCTGTCTTAAATAATTAATAATACCTTTACCATTTTTTAATCTCACAATATCAGCAAGTATAAGCAAAAGCTTGCGGAAGACCGCTCGCTGCATCATTTTCCAAACAGTTGCGTAGAGTTGATTAAAATCGGCTCTTTGATGAAAAGGGGGGTGGCACGGTGCCTTGATGGATGGCACTGTCACCTCCCAGCGAGAAAGACCTGGTTCGACTCCCCGGCTGGACTGAGGGCAATTTTGTGTGTAGTCTGTGTGGGTTTTCTCCAGAGATCTTCCACAGTCTTAAAACATGCTTGTTATGGACTTTGTATGAGTGACTGATGCGTATGTGCTTTGCAGTGTATCCAATCCAAAGTGTATCCTATTCCTCCAGGAATAGGCCGCACGTAGGTAAAATAATGAACAGATGGATAAAAAGGGGACGTATAGTGTCGCTATTGTTACCGTGATATTTTTAGTAGGAGCCGAAATCTGCTGCGTCGATATTCCTGTCACGGACATGCAGAGTGAGCATCCACGTCGGCCCGATTGTCTGCCACGGTCTTTGTCTCTTGGCGCTGAAGTGATGCGAGATGATGCACCAGTCGCTTTTGGTCGGCGCGCTTCCGTCCGCCGTGTCAGGCCCATAAGGCAACAGATCTGTTCTGTCTGTCCGTGGCCTGAGCGCAGAGTCATGCTCGCTGTCGCCGCGCATATTCGCTTTTGTCAGTCACGCCGTGGCGCCCATGTGTGCGTGGCTCCGTGTGTTTTCCAGCCGTTATCCGGGCCGCCGTCACGAGCGGTTGTGTTGGATCAGTCAGCGGTGAGGGTTTCTCCACCTTTTTTAAGCCAGGAGATGTCTTTAAAGAGAGGGGATTTAGGTAATGGTAGCTTTTACCTCGTCTGCCTCTGATGCTCAGGCTCACTGACAGGTAATCAAAGAGAAGGAGCGCCCTACTCATCCCTGCATCACTCTGTATTTGATACAGGAAGGGCAGACAGGAGGAAGAGACAGACGGAGCACCGAGAGGCTCGGAGGCTTCCAGAAACAGACCTTTTATCCTCTTCCTCCGGTCACCGCCACTGCCGATATGTCACGGTGGCTATGATGAGATCTGAGGATCACTGGAGAGCAACACAACATACGAAGGGAGGCAGCGAAATTAAGTAATGGTCCCAAGAGACAGAGATGAATGTACAGTAATGAGAAAAAATGTTGGGGAAGAATGGAGATGGGAAGAGACAGATGAGGAGAGAGAGAGAGAGACGGAGGAAAAGGGGAGAGGGAGCTGGCACTGGAATGACATGCATGAACAGCAAAGCGAGCAGGGGAAAAGGCGGCTTTGCCATTCACTTTGAAGCTTGCTCCACTTCTGTCTGTCTTATGTAACAGAAAAATGAAGAAAAACAAGTGCCAAAAAAAAATGTAGGCAGGGTGGAGAGAGATACAGAGGAGGCAAGACAGAACTTCCAAACTTCAGTTCTCTGATGTTTCCGGCAAAGTGAGTAGCTCTATCTGGACGATGGAGTTAGTCACCACGCCACACCGAGCTTTGGTGTTGAGTGAGGGGTAAAGGAGTGAGCGGAGAGAAAGAGAGAGAGAGGGAGATCAGTCGGTGGTGTGAAGAGAGACTCGAAAGGAGGGTTGAGAGGAGGCTGTCGGACAGAAAAAGATAAGGAGATGGAGGAAAGAAACAGTGGAGGAGGGAGGATAAATAGAGAAGAGAGGGATCTCAGTGAGCATTCAGCCCCAGAGAGTAGCTACTGTAGCTCTCTATCTTTCTCCCCGTTACATAAGCTGATCCCTGCCTCCTGACTGCCGAGTGTGAGGAGACCAGCCGGGGCCCCTCACACACACACACACACACACACACACACACACGTCTGTTTTTCATTAACCATGAGGACCCCCAGCCGGGGGCCACGGCTGCATCCCGCAGCGACCGCCACCGCTGCACTTTGGCTACGGTCTGCCTCCTCCTGCTGCACCGTTGCCTTTATATATATATATATATATATATATATATGTATATATATGTATATGACCATCAATCTTCATGATGTCATCATCGCCCACGGCAGCCAATGTTGCTATGGAGATCAGTAGATATGCACCAAAACTGCTGCCTTAAGGGATGGGAGGTGGGGGGTGTAGGGGGAGGAGGGGGTGGGGGTATGCAAACTCGCCCGAGTGCACGTGCACGTGTCTGCATGTGCGATTTCTTTTTCTGTTTTTTTTTTCCCGTGCGTGTCCGCACACGTGGTTCATCTCTAATTGCCATCTGCAATCTGCATCCTGGACACAGTCAGTAATTCCAGAGGCCCAGCGTGGGGTAAATAGCCGAGACTCATTTACAAGTGTGTTAATGGACTTTCTCTATCTTTGGCTTTCTTGTTCCTCCCTGCACGCTGCAGTCACACGATGTACAGTAAATTAAAACACACTGCGGAGCAGAGGAACAGCGGCCGCACAACGCCGGTTTGTGCATCATTTCCATGATTGCGAGCCGTAAACACGCCGTTCGAGGCGGATAACGGTGCTCACGGTTTGGTTTTTAAAAATACTGGATTCGCACGTGATCGGCTGCAGCTGATTCTGACTCAGAGCGGAGGGAGAAGTTTACGGGAAAGCGCTGCCTGGTTCACGACTGAGGTTGCTGAAGACAGATAAATTGTGGTAAATTTTAAATAAACAAAAAGACAGATGAACCTTGATCTAACCATAATTTACCCAGGAAAGGATGAGAGAGAAACCCTCATTTCCTATACAGTAGCTATTTTTGATCCTCCTTGCAATTTCTCCCAGCCCGTCTGCTCTTCTCCCCTCCCTGCTTCTTTCCTTCCTCCTTTAACCACTCTCTTCAACCCCTGAAATGTGTTATTAGTATTAAACAATGGAAGAATAGGCATTTTAAGTACAAGCTTTACTTTCCTTAATAACTACCCTCCGTGGTAATAATAACCCCCTTTGAAACAAAAGAAAAAAGCCCTACTTGTGTTACCAGGCAATAAGCGTGCAGCTGGGATTGTGTGCTTTACGTGTTTGTGTGTGGGTGCACACTTACACGCTCATGTAGTCTATAGCCCAGCTCGTGTCATTACCGATTGCAAACCGTTTCTCTCCATTTTTCGGTTCGATTTTGTTTTAGTGACACCGAACGCCGGTTTCATCAGGACAAATGCCCAAAGCAAAAACCCCAAACGGTTTGTTTGGGCTCTGTAATCATTTCTCCGATCCATACTTGCTGTGAAGAAATCCCTTCTTATCATGCCTGCCGTGGTACGGGCAAACGACAAAATCCACAGTCTTTGTTCGGGGCACAAATGCCTCCGAAAGTTCAATTGAGGCTTCCGCAGTCTGAGTTAATAAAATCAAGTGGGCGTCTTTGTCCTGGCAGAAGTTACCTCTGCCAGGACGTACTGTATCCCTCGGCTGTCACTCAGCGGGGAAACACTGTCCGGGGAAGCAAAGCGAGGGGATTTAAAAAGACCAACTGTGGTGGTTATCCACTCGATTTGTCAGACTGCTGAAATTGCATATTAGGTTCATCCGAACTTTGTAATTAACTTTTCGCACAGAACAAGGAGAGCGGGGTTTTGTCTCTTATCTAGCAAAGAGTGGAAAAGCGTCAGGGAGGTGTCGCTTCCTGGAAAATGATTACAGCTGGGAATGCAGCACATTGACTTCTTATCTCCTAATTTAGGGTTTGATACCTCAACTCAAGGTATGCAGATTCATTTCCCCAAATTTAAACTAATTGGTCTCACTTTCTGTACAGTAAGATAACATGGGGAGAGGCAATACCCACCAACCGACTGCAACCTAAAATTGAATTTTCCCAATGATATAGGCACATTGTTTTTAAAGAGGTTTTCTTCTTACTTTTTTGGCGTCACACTTTATCTGCTAGCTGGCACTGACAAATGTACAGGAAACCTGGGTGAGTAAGAGAGGCTTAGGGCAAAGGCAGGGAATATAATGCAGTCCAGTGCAGGGCACTCAAACTATTCATCTCTCGCTCACACTCAGAGTCAATTTAGTGTCTCAAATCCGCTTTAAACATGCATGTTTTTGGCCTGTGGAAAGAAACTAGAGAAAACCCACACAGAAATGAGGAGAACGTGCAGACCCACAGAAAGGCCCTCTATCCAAATGGGACTTGAACCAGGGAGCTTTCCGCCAATCCACCGCGTCTGCGGAGAGGTGAAACAAGAAGCAACAATCAGGACATTAACCGATTAATAAGGAAATGTAATGCTGGCTCCAGCCTCTTCAGTGTGGGAATTTGCTGCTTGTCGTTGTAATTCATCACAGTAAATGAAGAATAATCTTCAGGTTTTGGGCTGTTGGCCACAAAGTAAAATGGATATTTTTCACAATTTTTGTCAGTTTAAAACTAATGGATAAATGAATCCTTAAAACTACCCACAGAAATCAGTTTTATCCCAATTATGAGTTTTATGTCTTCAGCATGAGGCGCGGCGCGTGTGTCTGTAATGAGGATCAGCAACATTTGGCTGATATTCAATTCAGCGACCAGTCACTGAGAACTGCTTAAAAGTCACCGTCTCTCCTGAGCTCTGGCCACATGTCACAACAACACGTCCATTTTGTCATTAATAAGCACTTAACTGGTCCACATGCAGCAGATATCAATACCAGTGAGTCAGTGTGTACAGTATGTGAGACTGAGAGAGTGGATTTGTTTTGCTAACAGCCTCCTCCTCTGCGTTCTTCTATCTCAGTTTATGATTTGGGCCACACACTGTGACGAGAGGGGAGCGTCTACAAACTATTCCTGAACTTGGATCCTTTATTGCCTTTGTTGTTATTGCCGCTTTGTTTATGAAAAGCCATGAAATAGAACAAACTAGTCACACTCTTGACCCATTATGGCTCTTCCTTTGAATTCAGCCTTGCCTTCTACCTTCCACCCCATAATCACATACCATGTCCCTGAGCAAACTTTGCTTTGTTTAACATAATAATATAATCAAAGTCCTTCTCAGAAATCTCCCTCCAGTGTACCGAAATCATTGTTACTTGTTAATACCCTTAAGGAAAAGAAAGAGGAAATGACTTGTTCAGACTATTCACTTGATGAGAGTGTCTGATGATTAGGTTATTTTGCTGCAGCCGGTGACTAATTCTCTATAAAATATGTCTGAATCTCAGAATGAGTGTCTGACACGATTTAGCACCTAGTCTGAATATCAGTTCTGGCTCTAATGAGCCTCCGAGAGCCCCAGACACCTTGTTAAAGCTATCAGGGCACCATTGGGTCTTATGTCTGCAGAGTTTTCTGAATTCCCTGTCACAGCATGTTTGTTTCAGCAGCACAGAGGAGACGTGCATGTGCAATATGGTGCTCACAATTATACCATCATAACAAGGCGAAACAAAGAGTGCTCTATTTAATACTAATCCTTTAACCCCTGCGCTGTCTTATCACCGCCATCATCATCGTCATCATCATCATCATCATCATCACGGTGTTACGTAAGATAAATCTAATCAGCTTTGGTTGTGATAAGCTCCGGCTATGAGGGAGAGTGTGAAGTGGCAGTGTCTTTAAATGGAGGGCTTTTGTTGTTTATAGATCACATCAAAGATGCTATAAAACAAGAGGATTACCCATTACAATCTGCGCCAATTGGTATGAAATGGTTTATGCTTCCTCTTTCCTGGGTGAGTGTTGTCACCACCCTGAAGTTTCTTTTTCAACATACTGTATGCAGCATTGTGAGGAACAGGACTCATATTTTGTGCCTTTGTTGATTTTCGTATTTGATGGACTCTGAAAGGGGTGGGGTCAGTGGAGCTAGACCTCTTCTCACCATGTTTTCTTCTGATATCGTGTGATCAAAGAGACTTAGACAAATTCCAAGAGACCAGACGGTGGTTTGTGGGACAACATACAGTATTTCCACAACTGCATTAACCATCTATCCATTGTCTTACCAACTTACCCCAGATCTCTCCAGTGTAAATTCAGATAATACACCCTTGACCAGGTCACAAGTACAAAAGATGAAGTTTTCATTTTCCGAACAGTGGAAAATTATCTTTTTCATTTTCTATTATACTGAGGGTTCGCCCGTTAAACTAGATTCTAAAGGATTCCTCTGGGTTCAGTGGAAATCATGGAGATCAGTGTCACACATTTCCTGGCTTGTCATCTTTCCCTCTCTCTCTCTCTCTCTCTCTCTCTCTCTCTCTCTCTCTCATACAGCCGCTCTCAGGTTGCTGTCACAGTCTATGTCAACACTCAGATAAGGTGTTCTTTAAATTCCTGTGAAGCTCTCACCATCTGTCCAGTGCAGACTGCTGGCACCAGAACATGCTTGCTGTGAGAACTCATTAGTCTGTGCCTGCACCAGCCACCAGAGTTGTTTGGATCCGACTCCTCAGTTTAGTCGTCCACACCTTCAGTTATCCATCCGTAGAATGAGCTTTAGAGGCATACTGGGCTCATAAAGTACTATTTCTACATTAGATATATTTGATAGTGCTTTCACTGCTGGAACAGTCCTTGATTTAGTATTAATGTGAGTATTTGCTTATTTCTATTACATAGAGGCACTAGTGCAGAGTTTGCAGCAAGTTTCATCTCACTCCTCACTGTTAACAACCAGTGACTAGAACTCACTGTGAACTGTAACTATGATTAACTTCTGTGCCTTTGCAAATCTCTCCGACAAAGATTCAGCATGACTCTGGACTCCCACTATCAAAGTATTTTTCTCTGCTCTAGTTCAACTGCTTTCATAATTTACCGCAGTGTTAATGGACCAGTTTAAGTGCACTTTTCTCCCTTTGATACATCTTTAACATGCATGTTTAGGGTGTATTTCCTGCCTCCTGCTCCATGAGCGTTAGGCACCCTGTCACACAGGAGATTTACAGCAGGTTGAGAAAATGAGTTTGTGATATTTGTTCCAGTTTATGTCACTACAGTATATTCAGTTCATTGTGTTGACTTGGACTTTGAAATGTTTTCAGACGTCAAGGAAAGTCCGATATAAATATGCATTGTTTTTATTTGACTCTAAGTAATTAGCATCGTGATCTAACCGTGGCCTTTTCCACATGACTTGTGGCTACTTACACTCAAGTCTTACAATCTCTCTGTTGTCATGGTGGCTGATTGCACTTATGGCAGGTTGATTGGGATTAAAGTGTTTCCTTAAATATCTGAAATATAACATGATAATAGGTAGCAAGCATGCAGCTCCACTCTAGTGACTTTCCACTACATTATCTCAACTTTACTTTACCCTCTAGTGGCTTTTCTAATCGCATGCGCACCCTTATTAGAGATAACATGACCTTTTGTGTGTTGGCAGTTTCCTGCGTGACCTTTAAGAGTGAGGCAGACTGAGAACAGCTGTGGATCGAGTGGAGCATAATGTGGGGCTCCATCACGGAGCTCAGCCGGAGAGAGCCATTACAATTCTTTGTCTTCAACTGGAAAATGAGAAAATTAGTCACCTTTACGTATGTGCAAGTGTAGCCAAGCTTACAAGGACCCGTCTGACCTCGTCTCTTGTTCTCTCCAGTACAACAGGCCCTCCGCATCACGCCTTGTTTCACAAGTAATCTGTCACTTTCATTCCTCCGTCGTGTTCCTCCCCATCGCATCCTCTGCCACCCGAAGGTTTTGAAAGCCCTGCTTTGTCTTCTCTGGCCATCTCCATCACTCTCAAAGTATCCCCACCACTCTCAGTGCCGTTTGATGGGATGAAGTGGTGAGTTCTGTACAGTGTGTCGTCACCTTATTTGAACTGAAGCAGTGAACTCACCTCGGACTTCCTTGTCTCCATGTTTCCCCGCCTTGCTTTTCCGTTTCTCCATTAAAAACACATGAACGTGTAATGAAAGTCATTTAAGGGGAAGCAGGCTGAATCTCTAATATGTCATGCCAACCTTTATGGTTGCTCTTAACGGTCAGTGGCTGCTTAGACAAAGAGAAGATGCATGTAATAATATATACAAAATGATGCAATGCAGTACAATATAATATACATGAGCATTACATCAGCACTGAGCTGCCTATCGCCAGCCTTTCCCTCGGTCAGCCTCCGTCTTGTTCAGTATGTGGTTGTTGAAGCATGAGCTCATGTTATTTCCAACAGAACAGCAGTATTCCCTCTTGGATTTAACTCTATTTGTGAAACAAATAACTTTTCCATTACCCGGACTCCCCATGCTCTGCAGGTAGCTTGGCTTTTCACCTATGTGAATTAAAACGTCGCACATGCATTGGTGAGCACATGAGGAAACAAAGACACGTGGAGCCGTGCACGCATGCACACACACACTCACACGCACACATCAGCAGCATGCCTGATTAGAGAACAATTGTTACCGTTTGATGGATTGTTCATTCAGCCGTTTTCAGTCATCACAGCTTTGTCCACAGTCCCATCGTTCACATGCTGGTGCAACATAATAAGACACCACTCCAGCCCTTCGTCCATGATCTCACCCAGCTTTGTACCTTAATGGCTGATGGAGCCTCTCCCAGTACACATGGGGCAAAGGCAGGGAAGACCCACACAAATGTGTGGACAATATACAACCTTCACACAGGAAGATGCTCAGTCTGACCTAGAATTGTGCCTGTGACCTTGTTGCTCCTCCTTCATAAGAGCCAACATGGAAGCATGAACCAAATGATACATGGAGGTACTTGGCTTTTATTTATTCAGGGAAGTTCCAGGTTGAGCCCTGTTCTTGTGCAGGGTTGCTTGCGTTAGCCACCAGAGGTGATACGGACAACCATTATTCCACTTGGTGGATTCCTTGGTGGATTATAAGCCTAATCATGCAGACTTTGACTGATTTTATTGCTTAGGAAGTCTAACAAGACTTGTCTTAGATTTATGATGGTGATACCTATCTTTGTCAAATGTGTTTCTGATATTTTAATTCACACTTCTGAATGTTCTTCATTTGTAGACCCTAAAACACACACCTTACATCAGTTCTGAATTTGATTTCTCGCTTGCCCGTTACCTCTTTTACCCTGCCTGCTAATCTCACAATGCTCACAATGGAGACAATTTTTGTGAGGTTTATATTTCTCCTGTTGTCCTTTCAAATCATACGTGCACATCGTGTAGTTCGTTAAATGCTCGCATGAACAAATACAAATCCAGACTACATGCGGTACACTGTTGCAAATGAATACACAAAGGGGGTGAAAACAAATCCTAGTTGAGTCCTATATGCTATATATAATTTTCATTGTGATTGTTCCAGTTTCTCTGGAGTGATGCGGTTGCCTTGGTGGGAATGATCGTGTGCTGCAGCGGAGAAGTGCAGAATGGTAATGATATCCTACAGGAGAACTTCCAGCCGTGCAGCGATAATCATTTCTACAGGATTAAGTCCTGACCCACATCAGCCCAGCATATTAGCATTCAGAGAGGGTACTGCGGCAAGATTCCACACAGACTAAATGCCCGCTGCTAATAGGATGGGAAAGAGGGAGGAAACCAGGAGTGGGAACGTGTGAGTGGGAGAAGCAAAGACAGAGCGAATATTGTGGGAAAGAAAGTCATCTTTTTTGGCGCCCGGGCGTTTGTTGTTTGTGTGTGTCCTGGTGTGCTTTTTAAGACGAGCCCTCTTTGCCTTCCTGTGTGCGAGCTGCACGCTGTGGGCTCATTTGCATCTAAAGTCGCGCACTGAACCACAGAGGCACCTGTGAAATCTCCTGCTCCACAGTGACATCTGATAGCTGATAAGGAACTTCAGAAGAACTTTATTTACATTTCTGTGCTTCTTTCTGTCCATAAAAAGGCATAGATATTTGTGTTTGTGTGTGTGTGTGTATGTGTGTGTGTGTGTGTGGCCCAACCACCGGCTTGAAAAACAAAGTTTTTGTTGTTTTTTTTTCTCCCCCGGAACGAGATCGATCAAAGAATCGCAGGCAAACGAGCAGAGGTTTCCACTTGATGTTCCTCACAGCCTCAAGCCATTTTCATCTCTAGAAGATCCCGCTTCGTGCCACTTTTCACCTGTTTCTGCTTTCGACGGCGGCACCACCCTTTGATCTCGCGCGTAGTCACAGGTTTATAAGACAACGACGCCTCCACTTGTCATTTGGGTGATAGAGGATTTGATTCGCGCACTGTCTTGTCGTAATTACAAAGTTTAACAAACAGCTTTTCAGTGGGCCTCTGCCTTGAATCGTTCACTCAGATTTACATTTGTGGTGGGTGTGAGCTAGCAGCAGATGGTTTGTTAGAAATAATGAAACAGTAAACCACTAGCCCACTCAAAGCTATTAAGGGAAAATGATATTTTTTACACCCAGGGTTTAATGCTTTGGCCATCGTTGGTTATGAGGATTCGTAATTAACTAACTGAAGTTTCATAGATGAGAACAATTTCAACGAGGCAAACGTCACTGTGATGAAATCCACCGCTGACACACACTGACGCGGGGTCGTGAACGTTGCCCGGCTCCGCAGGTTTGATCTTTCTTTGAACTGGTCCGAACAGCGGCGCTCCTCCCAGAGCTGAACGTGGGGCTTTGCTTCCCTGAAAGCGATTGAACTTCCTGACATTTTCCTTGACTCAGCACTCCTTTAAACCTCTCCACCCATTGTTCTAAATCTCCCATGATGCCTTCCGATATCCTCTCACAGGCTCTCACACACCGGGTCACTCCCCATCCCTGCTCGGCCAAACCCCCTCCAGTGAGTCCGAGCACGGGCCACCTGCTGGGACAACCAGGTCTGAAGACCTCTGAGAGAGGAGGGAGAGGAAGAGGAAGTGGAAAGATGGCAGTGGCATCTTTGCCTCTGATACTTCTTCCTCATTCCTCATGTGTTTTTCTTTGTAGCTTCCTTTGTTTCCATCTCTTTACACTGTGCTATTCATTAGCTGTACATTGTGTTTTATTCACTTTTACATCCCACTTTGTGTGTATTGCTGCATAATTTCTTCCTATAGAGGGACAGAAAGCAAAGCACGGAGCTGTTGAATGGAAACCGATCTGCTGTATACTCGGTAATCACAGTGTTTTGTGTGATTCTGTGGCACAAAGGCTCGGTTGAGAAAGTTTCGGTATGAAAGTGCAACTATGAAATAAAAATGTAACAGGGCTGATAAGGATGTAGGAACAGGTGGGCAGGTGGACAGGGCTAACTGGCAGGAGACTCTGTAACATGGCAGCCGGGGAGAAAAGCAGGCACAAAGAATTGCAACTGGCTGGCATTGTGACAGTGGCAAAGTCTTTGCTAATGGTGACAGCCAAAGATTAAGCTCTGACAGCCGCTTCATACAGTATGAATGGGTGGAAGTTGATCATGCATTCAGCGGCCCCTCGTCACACACACCTCTGGTGCGCCCCGCTCGCCGACTGCAGGTCGGCCACCCCTAATCTAATCTGTTTCATTCTTTCCCCGCTGCCTTCATATTTCATGCATCTTCTACTTGGCTCCCACACCACTGGAAACGAAGCTGCGTGTGTGTCTGTCGGCGCTGTAGGCCATCCATCAGGCTGAAGTGGATCTGCACCGCAGTGGTCAAGTGTCAAAGTTTCGGTGCAACTCTTCTGGAATTATTTTCCCTGGAAACAAACTCAATAAGTAAACTCAGGGTACTGTCTCAAACCCATCCATCCATCCATTATCCTACCCACTTTGTACCATGCCAGTGTTACAGTGGTCTCCTGGAACCTATCTCCAGCTTATATAAGGCAAAGGGAGGGTTAGGGTTCACACTCACACCTATAGGGGACTTCAATTGTCTCCAATCAGCCTGATCATGCATTTTTTTGGACTATGGGAGTAAATATGTAAACTGTAATTTGCCACTAATTAAGACTAATTGTGTTTTTTAGCAACTCCCAATGAAATTAGCAGGAAAATACAGATCCATGAACGTAAACCTTTTAAAACAGAGGAAGAAACAGTATAATAGTTGTTTGCTGGGAGAGATGCTGTGTTGGCAGGATTCTCTGCAGATGCTGAGCGAGCTCCTTGCTTACACTGGTGTCATCTTTGTTGAGGAGAGGCGTGAGGTGTAGTACACAGTCTCTGGGTGTTTTTTTTATTCACAGCACGACAATGGAAATTCTAAAGTGGTTGTGTGCCGTGTTAAAGGAAGTTCTTGCAGGTCTGAGAGAAACGTACCAACTTCTCCCCTATAAAACACTGTGAACAGTCACTGTGTTTCTGCTCAGCCCCCTAACAGCATAGCTTGCTCACCCACTTCACATATCATTATGTACTCTCTGCTTCAGAGTTTTATCTCTCTGCACATTGTCTGAGACCGGCGATGATGCCCACAAAGTCCTTTTTATTATTTTGTTCCAGGCGCAGTTTCAGTACCCGGTCTCTGATCACTTAGTCTGCGTTTATGTAAAATTTATCGGCACACAGGGATTTTAATTTGAATGAAATATGAGGCTAGTTGTCTTCCCACCCACAAACCACCCAGGTCATTCTTAGAGTCATTGCTCACATCCTACAATTAGCAACTTTAATTATGTGTTGTTCTCTGTTTCTCCTGCTCTGGGTGGTTCCTGTGAGCTTTGGTGAAAATGCCTTCCCGGCGCAGATATCACACTTATAGTAACGCACTTTTTAAAAGTTATGACACTGTTTTCTCAATTGGTATCGCATAACTGCTAAGATAGCTTTATGGAGAAAGCAAACCGTTAGTACTGCTATAAAGACTGTGTTTATGTTGGAAGAAGAGAAAAAGGGGAGAATTGCAGAGTTTGCGTCACAGGGAATTTAACAGTGATTTATCTGGTGAAACCTGAAGAGAGTTTCCTTCTTTATTTTTTAACTCGGCTGTTTGAAGATCACTTAAAAGTTGTCAGATCTCAGACTCTATATCATCCCAACCTACACGTGCACACGCCTGAGAGCACATCGCACACAGCAATGCCACAGCGCCTCCAGAGCTCATCTGAATTCTTTTATTATATCAAGGATATGAGGAGAGAATCGGCTTCACTTGGAGGCAATGCCGGTGTGAGCTGATGAAATAACACCCATGCGCATCTAGACACACGCAGAAATACACGCATGCATGATTGGTGGCTGTATATATTTTGAGTCTATCGCAGGGCGTCTTGTCTCTGAAATGAATCACGGCGCTGCCTGGATGGTATTACCTGTCTCTTTATGGAATCAATTAGAGTTCACCATAAGGCACAGCTTCTGTTGTCACACAGAGAATAATCACTCACACTTTATCTGGGCCCAGCGGACCGCTGGATAAATCTAGCCCACTGTATAGTTTAGTGACGTAATGGTCCTTATCCATCATTTAACGACTGCACATTGTGATATGCAAGTGGACGCGTGTCGCCCCGTGCGTTTCCAGCGCCGTGTCTTAATGCACAATGACGAACATGTTCCCTGGGTAGAGGGCAGGTTGCAAAGCTGTTAATATTTAAAGAGAATAGATTAACTTTGAGGTAGTCAGTGCATTTATTTAACTGTCTGAATGCAGCATGTGTACAAAGTGACTATCAAAAGCTCAGGCATGAATCAAACAGCAAAGTGAAATTACCCCTTTGTTCCCCTGATTTTTAAGGTTCAGAGAGGTTTGTAGGATTTGCAGGATCTATGGATTTGTTCATAAATCCATAGAGGTATGGAGACATCATAAAAAGCTTTATATTTGAATCTTGAATCACATCACATACATTTTTTTACACTGTAAACTGACATGAATAGCTCTGACTCCATGGCAACCTAAAGGATAAGAAAATGAAGCACTAGAAATATGGCTTTCTCACTATTTATTTTGTATTTGTTTGTTCAATTGTCATGTGTGCTTAAACAATATTTATCAAAATACGAAATGCAATTCTTTAAATTATAGCAATTTTATATATCAGACTAAAACAAAAACAAGAAATGTTTTTTTTTAAATATGTTTCAAATCATGAAGACCCAGTTGAAAAGATAAAGGTGACAACATTAAAAGTAAAAAAAAAACCCATTACAATCAAATCAAGCAAAAAAATGGAAACAATATATTTGTTTAATTTTAATGAAAGCACCTCAGAGCCATTTTGCATTAAAATGAAGCTAATGATGTGTAACACCCAAGTCATTAATAAGCAATGCATTAATTACTCTCAAGGTGAGAGACCATTAAGTACGGGAGCAATATAAATGGATAGCATTCAGGAGAGTCGTTGAAACTAAATAAGGAAAAGGTGTTTGACTTGAGGCTGCTTCATACAATACATACGTGGCTGCGTAGGTTACACTGTGCATATAGCTCCGTGGAAAATACACAGTTACCAAGGATGCTCATGGACACTGTTTGCATGTCCGCTCACACACATTCACAGACACTGTAGTCACATTCTGGTGATAATTGACAGTCTTGCAGTCTGCTCGTGGACAGGCTAGAGGGCAAAGTGACCTTTATTACATTACCCCTTAAGTTCCTCATGGTCACAACGTGTTCGAAACTGTAATCTCCAGCTAGGAACACACGGTTCGGATCCTCAGAAGGATGCAGCGATAGAGAACAGGTGAGGCCGTCCCAGGAACGGGACAGCAGAACTTATTCCTACAGTCAAAGCGACGTGAACTTGATATAAAATGAGTGATGAGTCATCTTCTCGAGGATTAGTGCAGTGCATCTTATTTTATCTCTTTTGGAGACAAGGAGGCACTGATTGATGCTGAACTCTCCGCCCTGGCACGATGGAGCATATATATTCTGTAGGCATGCGGATGCGTGCACACACGCACGCACACGCACACACACACACACACAGGCACACAGACAGGCAAATACACACACAAATCAAACACAGGCTCCGTCTCGCAGGAAATCATCGCAGTAATTAACGTCCTAGCGTGCTCCCTCGTCGCCACTCTGATTGGCTGAAAGTCATCCTAAGAAGCGGCTCCGCGCACGTCCCACAGGTATTTTGCGGGAGTGAAATTATCCCCGCGCTTGGCAAGCGCCAGGGGATGGCATCATCCTGTGTTAGTGTGTAAACATATCCTTTTCCCCCTGTGCCCCGGTCCCAGTGTCTCCAGCCCATTCGGCACATGTCATTTGTCAGCCCTGATTTAGATTCATCAACACGTTAAACCCTCTTGTGGCTGGAGCTCGATTCCGAAAGTCCCGAATATACCGGACAAGCTCTTGGAAGGTTTTTTTTTTTCAGAGGGGTGGTTGGGGTGGGGGTAGAGGGAAGAGAGGGAAGGACACTATATATCCGTGGAGGCCTCAGTTAAAAGTGGCTGATTTGGTGAGCTGAGATTTGGGGGTCAGGTTTCGGAAACCAGAGGGTGAGAGCCGGGACAGCGTGCGGGAGGTGCGATAAGAGGCAGAGGTGCGTCGGGTGAAGAGGGGTGGGCACCCTTTTGTGTTACAGAAAAGAGGATGGCTTAACGGCTCTGTGTCTGTAGAGATGTGCTGTGAAACAGAAACAGGAAAATAGAGGCGGGATGAGGTGTTGGGCTGTTGCTTGGAAATAAGCAAAGGGATATAGGTTGATTGTGGAGCGGAGAACTGACAGATCCTGCGGATGAAGCAACGATGCAGTGTCTTTGTCTTGAGGATGTAAAGATACAGTGTGTGTGAGTGTGTGTGTGTGTGTGTGTGTGTGTGTGTGTGTGTGTGTGTGTGTGTGTGTGTGTGTGTGATCTCTTGCATGGAGAGAGCAGATGAAAGAGAAGTAGTAAATTAATTCCTTAGATCTCCTATTCTCAAGACACAACATGAGCATGAAGCCAGGGGTGTGTGTAAAGCCCCAGAGGGCAAACAAAAAAACAAAAAATCACAATTAATATGATGTGAATGGTGTGAGGCTTGCCTTGTTGCTGTTGCACTACAAATTAGAGTAGCGTGTCTTCGTGTTTTTTGGGTTTTGCCTTGAGAAAAAAACAAACCCCAGCTCTGACATAGTTAATATGTATAATTATTAATCATTTTAGTCTTACATTAGCATGTGCACTTTGTTCAAACTGCATAAACAGGCATTGCATGGCTCGGCTTCTCATTCACGCCTGCAACCCACCCACTGCAGCCAGCAGCTTCTGTTTCCCTCTGCAATCACTATGCTGTAAATCACACAGGGACCAAAATACATCTCTGATTTCCTGCGACAGTCTGCCTGCGCTGTGCATCGAGCACACAGGGGGCTAAACAGCACCTGCCGTAAAGTTTTTACTGGAAGCTAATGGGACGGCAATTACGCTGGATGTGTACTTATACACTGATTCATCTTTCCATAACTGAGAATCCGTCATGTGTCATTATGTTTGCATGTGACGAAATAAAAATATGGGAGAGAGTGACTCTCTGTGAGAAAGGAATGTGCACTGTGAATACTTAAATATACTACACTACTGATAATAGTAGCGCTGTCATTTAGGTCAGGTAAAAATACAATGTGCAATATATCCGATAATAAACAGCAATCTACAATAGTGCACTGGGCTTTAATAAACACTAAAGGTTATTGCTAGCGAGATGAGCAGCAATGTGAGGAAAATATATTCTGATTAAGTTACAGAAAAATCAGAAGTTTTGCAAAAAGTAATTTGTGGCCATAGCTAAATATTACTGTTGCAGTGCTGCTACCACCAGCTACTGACCGTGTAAATAACTCAGAGACTATGCACCTTGAGCCCGTGTTGATTTAGTTACCTCTTCCTGGCTCTGTGATGATGAAGGCCACAAGCCAAAGCACATTGCTGCGACAATAAAGTTGTTCTGTGAATCCAAAGTGTTGGTGGAGTGTCGACCTTTTCTGGCTTTAACTCCATAGCAACAGCAGACAAGGTTCATTGGCACTTGTTTTTTTTTTTTTACTCATAATAAACCATAATTTCTTGGTAACAGTGGTGCTATTTCGAGCTCGCAAATGCCACAAACACCGTGGTGCGTTGCTTTCTCGTAGGAACGTTCGACATCAGAAAGAGACATTCAGAGTGAGGACGAACACGCCGGCACCTTCCATTTCACACCGGTCTTGATAACACATTGTTCTCGCCTTTCGGTCTAATCCGACCATGAATTTCACAATGAATGACGTTGGGGGCGCATTAAATGAATTACCTGTAGGTCAGTCCAACCCGGGTGTAAAACACACATGCCGGTATTCATTTTTGTTGTTTTTTTTTGTTGTTTTTTTTTATTATGTGCTTGTGAGCAGCATCCGCTCAGTGTCCAGTAACCATGGAAATGGCTCCTGTGTAAAACAGTGCAGTATTTCTGCTGGTACCTCTGTATTGTCTTTAGAAGGCGCTGCAGTACATATTCTCTAAGCAAATAACAAACCCACTCCAAACTTCGCTTTAATACACTTGCTGCTGGAGTTTAGGTAGATCAGTTGCACACAGGGCCACACAGTGAAACTGCGGTGAGTGCTGTAGGTCACTCTGCATTGTCCTGAGGTGTGAGTGTGAGAGTGAGGGGTGTGTGCGCTCCCTGTGTTATTTTTATTCTGTAATCAAAATTCAGGGAAGAGTGTCGTGAGAATGTCCTGGCTCTACTTCAGAGCAGGGTCATCGTGAATCGGGTGGGGTTCACGATCTGATGAGGCGCCTCAGGGCCGATAGTCCCATCGAAAGGAGCGATAAGAACACTGGAACTGGACCCGAAAGCGGGCGTGTTTCACAGGACTGTGCCCCCCTGTCGTTCACCTGTCAAGTCGCCCGCAACCCCCTACCTGCCTGTTCACCTCACATTGAAAATGAATTACTTGGCGTGTCAATCGCACCCCGTCTGAAAGGACCGTTTATGTCAGTTGAGCCGTTACGGAGTAGAGCCGGAAGCTGTTGCTACTAGCAACCAAATAAAAATGACTGAAAATATCTGCTGGGGACGGAGCACGAACTCTGGGGACCTTTAAGGTCAGTTAATGCTACTTTGGTTATTGCTCCCAGACGTGAATCCGAAGTGAATCCTTTCTAGATAACTTTATGGAAGCCGTAAACCAAACACTTCACATAGAAACACTGGGTCTCACGTTTGATCCATACTGTACGGTGTGGTGAACCTTGCTTGATCCGCCACTCCTCTCCTGCAGTGATTACTTGCTATCCCTGGAGGATTTTATGAACTATTGCTTTGTGAAAAGTGTGTTTCTTCCAACTTATGGTGACACCTGAAACCTGAATTTCCCATGCTGAACCTCCCCAAGCGATCCATCCATCCATCATCTATCATCTGTCTGTCTTTCTGTCTCTATCATCCTGTATATCCTTCTCTACATTCCTCTATCTATCTGTCTGTCCTTGTTTCAGAAAGACTGACTCCTTAGAGGACGATCCTTTCATATTCAACATGATAATGCTGGTTTTGATTATTCTAAATCATTTCATTAAGTCATTTTGCTGCTGGCAACACATTTAGGAAATTCAGATATTCCCAAAAAGTCATTGAAGTTGATGAGATGAAAGAATAAATGCATCGTGTGTCATTTTTAATCAGGTTCATTTGTCTTGAAATAGTTTCCAGTTGTTTTCTTATCTCATGTATAGACTGTGTCTGATGCGTGATGCGGAGACAGAGGCCGTCTCTGTTTACAGGCCTGACCAGAGTGGACGGGCTTTGGTTAAGTCCACTGTGAGGCGCGGATCCACCAGCCGATGGTCTGGGTTGGTAAGACCTGATCTAACTGTGCCCTGGTACTGATTGAGCTGGTCTGTCCTCGGTCAGTATTCTGGTCAGTGGGTCAGCGCCTGCAGTCAGGCCTCCCCGCGGTTGTTCGTTAAAGTGATGTTCCTCGTCAAGTGTTCAAATCGCACCATTTAATTGGCCTCCAGCCCCCTGGACAGGAGCCAATTACAGCTCCCTCTCTCCTATGCCTGTCTGCACTCGTCTTTGAGCTGCGATGTTCGCTATATTCTGTTCCTCCCCGCTTTTATCTTTCATTTAAATCATTGCAGGTATTGACATACATCCCCATTTGCAAAAGACTTTTTTTTTTTTTTGGTCCGTGGCATTTTCAGAGACCAGTGTCCAGGCCTTTATTTTTAATTTTTTTTTAAAGACGCAGTCCTCTGACAAATGACTTCCAGCGTCACTGAAGGAAAATTGCATTTTCTTTGCTCTCATTTTGACCATAAAAGGAGATTTCACGTCAACCCACAGCAGTTGGGGAAAGTGGTCCCCAAACCCTCTGGCGTGGAAAAAAAAAGAGGCACAAAAGAAAGGGAGAATGTGGAGCCTGCAGCAGCGATAAGACTTTGGTGACAAAGACACTTTGTACGAGAACAAGACAGTGGTGACTAAATGTCTGAATTACAGTATGCCGAGTGCAGAGGGGTTTAGAAAGGCAAGCGCTCGCGATACGGGTGAACTGGAGGGTGCTGGGAAATTTCCCTCTCCTCGCCGTACTGTACATGCCGAGCGTGGAGCCGACACTTGTCCACTGATCCCTCACTCTCCACGAAATAGCGACAAAGATAGAGCGGTTGATTCAGTTCATCATCACATCATCGCCTAATCCCCCACAGCGCCTCTCATGGCATAATGGGCCTCTGTCTTCCGCCGCCTCGGACAGAGCGCCTATTATGTCATCAAAAGGGGACGATTAGCAGACGAAAGGGGGAGATGAAAGCGAGGGCACCAACTACCTGTTCGCGAAGGCCGTAATTTTTACCGGTAATTAAAGGCTGACATTTCCCTGATGGATCATCAGGGGCCACGGAACAAACGGAGGGGGAGAAGGAGCGACAGAGAGGGAAAGAAGCTGGATTCTCCTCTGTTAAAAGCTCTCAGGCTTGTAATGGTAATTAAGGGCTTGTCTCATGAGAGGAGACGATATTAGAAACAGGAGAGAGGCTGAGGTTGTGGTGGAGGGGGGGGTTGAGGGGGTTGCACTTTTCATGTTCTCGTTGCCCTTACTCATGCCTCCAACAGCTCTGCCCAAATTCTCCGGTCTCCTTGTTGTACTGTACTCCTCACCCCTGCACCCCGGCACCCCCCCCGCCCCACCCCTCCCTGCACCTCACACCCACCTGCACTTCTCCGCAATGCAGAGTAAGAAGTAATCAGCACGTCGTTGCTCCCCATCAACCCGCTGCCACGCCGAGAACAAAAAAGAGGAATATCAAAAGTGAGCCGATCCACCGCTGATCTGAAAACGCTTTTAAAGCTGCCGGAGGAGCCCAGTGTTTTCTGGTTGCGTGCAGCCTGGGATTGTGTTCTGGCCCTCCTCCAATTAGCAGGCTTTCACTGCTGATTTGCCACTGGCACAAATCCACAGAGGTCCCAAAGTGGCACAGTACCTGTCTGTTCTGTCCTGACGGAGCCTGCAGAGCTGCTCCCATCCAGCGCAGCAGGCGTTGTCATGGTAACCCGCAGGCGGCGAGAGAAGAGGACCGTTGACAGACAGATTTGGACTTCTCTGAGCTCGACACCCCACTTCTGATACATTGGTGGAGGGGGCAAAAACAGCTATTTTCGGTGACAGGGATCGAGGATGGAGAATTTCACGGATTCTATAGGAGGTGTCGCTGTTGCTCGCGAGCTGCCCTCGGCCGTCTTTTCTAAATGCTCCATTTATTTTTCATCACTTTCTATTTCCCACCGACTCATCCCACCCTGGTGTCCTTGAGTGGGGCCCGTGTTTATCATCTAAGTGATTGTGGGGTGAATCTGAGGCTGCATGTACTTTACATAAAAGAGCATGAAGAAGGTGCGTGTTTATGTTATGCACCAGGCGCACTGGGGACTTGCCTCACCACCACCACCGCCGCCACCCTCCACAGTGATGCATCCATTTTTAACCACACAGACGGATGCACCTCCCTTTGCTACGTACAGTAAAGCAAAATAAAACGCCGAGACGCGCTCATGCACAATGCTCAGCTGAGAGCAGCCGCAAACACGGGGCAGAGCAGCCGCCGACTCCACAGACAGTCTGCAATGTATTTTAATTTTGTTGTTCACAGCTACACATGTCTGTTTGTTGCTTGTCTTGTTCACGCTCTTATCTTTCCGGAGTGCAGAAAATGGATTACACAGTAGCATGTGCACAGTTTTTTTTTATGCTTGTTTCACACCTTGTGGGGGAAGAATCATGACTGACAGGACTTCAGATTCTCCTGCAGCGATATCCACAGGAAGCCTTCACGAACACGATCGCTCTCTCACTCTCATTCTGTTCCTCTCTCTCTCTCTCTCTCACACACGCACACACACATACATACATACAGCACTTATTCACATACATGCACTTTCTGCAAGACCGTTTGAGTTAATGCTGAGCATGTCTAAAAATGAAATTAGTCTGTAACTGTCAAATGGAGAAAAATGTGTCTCGTCCAGCGACTGCTCTGTTGGTGATTTCTCACTTAATGAAGGTCTCCGTGCAGAGCTACACCTACCTTTTCTCAGTCAGATGGTGTGTGGTATCCATTGCATGGATAATGTGGTCCTGATGAATGCGGTCGTCCTCCCTGTCCTCTGCTTCCACAGCGTCCTGCGTGGTGGATGGTTGGAGACGTACCTCCGGTAGCTCGCAGTTTGCACCTCCGATTGGCTGTCTTCATCCGGCAGGTCAACAGCTGGCTCCGGGCCTAATGCCTCTGTCGCCTGTCATCTGGGCTGAGAGATGAGTGTGATACAGATGAGATCTGTACTGTACTCTAATAAGACGTGAGAAACCCCTCTCACATGTGGCACCGCTCAAGGGCAGGATCCACATTTGCAGTGTTGGAATAGCACATCGGGATCGCTCTTATTTACATCTCATTTGTCATTTTCCTGCGTGTTTTAAGATCGTCACGCACAGTGGTGTCAAGTTCAAGGTGATTTGGCTGATGTTCTCAGTTGGAGCTCATTCATCTTGCATCGTCAGATGAGGAAGTGGGTACCGATTTTTCAGTTTGACAGATTTCCTTATGGCTTTTACTAAACTTGTGCCACTCAAGTATTGTTTCCATCTGTCAGATTGTGGATGGTTGAAATCCCAGACCCACGGGTCAGAGGGCGGTGTCTCTGCATCTCTGTTCATGTAGGTGGAAGTCAGGAAGTCAAAGTAGCCAGTTAATGGTTGTTGTTATTGGACAATTCTCACTCGGGGTCACTTCACTGGGTCGAATGTGTCGACGGGAGACTAGTTAACGAGAGATGCGTATCGATGACCGAAGAGCGCCGCTGCCGTCTTGGCTTCCATAAATGTTGCATTAACTGCCGTCTGCCGGATTTTAACAGCTCGGCCGTGCAAATTACCGGGTGTCTGCTCAAAGCGATCGCATCGCCACATTGTCAGTTCTGTAACCCTGACTCGCAGCCCGTGACGCGGGAAAGATTGATGCAACATGTTTCTGACTTTTTCAAATTCAAGGAACTTAATTTGTCCCCGGGGAGCAGCTCGGGGGGGGTGAAGCTCAATAATCAATGCCCCTTAGGGTTGTTTCCTCTGGACTTTTGTGACACATGTCTACCTTACATTGAAAGATCGGTTTACAGCCCAGTAAAGACCTAATCTGTGAAATAGTCTGTTTTAACGCTCTTGCTAATAGCGCTTGATAGGCTGATATTTAAAACATATTACAGATATATTTCAGTGTAACTGTTATAAGTCGTGATCTTAAAGGTTTGCATTTAGTTGCAACTTGTTGGTTTCTCAATCCCGCTGCCCATCTCCGTCAGCTCCGTTTTCACGAACAACACACCAAGAGACTTGAACTCCTCAACCTGGTGCAGCGCCGTGCAGTTAAAACTGGCAATTAGCAAAAACACATTTTGGTGATCAAAGTTTAAATGATTTATAAAAAGCTGTTAAATAATTGACTACTGCCATTTAGTTTGCACTAGCCGAGAGATAGTTGTTGTTCAGTGGCTGAAAAATTAATGGCAAGCAGATGACAATTCCCCATAATGTCCGAGATCGTATTAACAAGAAGTGTATTGACTTATTCATCTTTAATTAAAGCTCAATAATTGATGCTCCTTATGCTTGTTTCCTTTGGATGTTTGACCTCGACAACACAGATTGGTGCACAGTATGTTGAGCGCTTGTCACTTGAAAGCAGTCCTCACATCCGTCTGCTGCTCTGTGAGTTTGGGACATGCACATATGGGGGACATTTCGTGACATCACAAACGGCGTGGAAGCCAAACACCACGGCCCGAAATAAGATCACACACACAGACGTGACAGGATGCACACGCTCGACACCCAGGGAAAAGTCTGGTGACGTTGGCGTCAACTGGAGCCCACTAGATGCTGCTTTTAAAATGAAATAGACTTGCGTAATTTTTCTTCGTTCTTTTTTTTCCACACTCCTGCAGCGGACGAGTGTGCTACCCCGCATGGTTTCACCATGGAAACGGTGCCACACGTCTCAAATTATAACAGCTGGAAATTGAAGTGCTCCGCAAACAGAACGATCAAGTGTTGCTCTCACAAAAACTCAAATGATCCAGTTCTATCAAGTAACCGGCACCTCAACTTGCTCGGAGCTCCCAGCTCACCTCGCCTCCCACCTTCACAGGGCAAGGAAAATCAAACAAATGAGCAAAAGTGCTCTTGCGGGAAAACACCAACATGCAGTATCTCTTCTTGTGCCAGACCTGAGCCCTGCCTTGAAAATAGAGCACTAAGAGAACATTGGGTTGTGCTGCAGATCAGAGTGTGTTACGAAACATCAAACACACTCCGACTATGACTTATTCAAAACGCTCTCCAGATTGTTTCTTATTCTACAAATAAAACATGGTGGTGGCTGTCACACACACACACATACAAACACACACACACACACACACATGCAGACAGACACACGGACCAGCTCTGCTCTGAGCAGTGGCAAGTGAAAGACGAGCGGCCTGTTCAGTGGATTCTGGGAGAAAGAGATGAGACAGAAAATGCAAAGATGACATTGACATGTCTGTGTGTCTGTTCACTTCTAATCATGTTTGTATGCACAGGGTTTCATTGTCTCTTCTTCCTTTTTTTTTCTGCCTGTCTGTTCATTCGTCTGCCTCTGTCTGCGCATCCGTCAATCTCGCCGTGTCCGCTGTGCATCTGTGCTGAATTTGGACAGCATCTGCAGTGTTTTCTGCGCAAGGTTTGTTTTCCTCTCCTCTGGCTTGGAAAATATTCCTCAGCCTGCGTGCCAGCGCCGTCTCTGTGAAGCCAAATTATCCCAAATACTGTGAAATCAGCTAAACAGGCACCGAGGGTTGATGCAAATCAAATTCATGCCCCTGTGTAGCACACGTCAATTTATAGTCTCTGTAAATCTGATCACTCTTGGCCTCTTGCTCGCCCCCATTCATTCACTCATTTATTCAATTATTCATTCATTCATCTGGCCACACACTAAAGACAGACAAAGACAGGCCCGCCGCTCCTTCAGGGTTTGCTCCTGTTACGCTAGATTTAGTCGCTGAATGTATTGTCTAATAAAGACCTTTCTTAGAGGGCACAATTTGGTTTCCTGTTTATATTCTTATTTATCACGAATGCACTTATTGTGAATTCAATCAGCACATTCATTCAGTTATTGTAAGTTAGTTGAGATGTAAGCGTCTGCCAAATGAAAGTGAGCTAGCATGATGGGCCTTCATCACTTTAACTCTGGAAAGCAGCGTATCACTCCCCTCTGTGGCCCATGGTCCCAGTCGCCTGCCTTTGCACCTGCAGCCAGAAACTAGATTAAAAGCGTGTTGCTGCTCCTCTGTGTTCAGGCTTCCTGGCCTGTCCTGGTCTGAAGGGGACAGTTTTGCACCTGTAAGACTATAGTAAGTCACAGACGAGCATACTGTGTGGTTTTGCTGGATTGCAGCTACACAGTGATGACAAAGATACAGCTGTCAAAACAGGAGGTTCAGTATGTGCACTTATACCTCTCAACAGAGATCAGCCACCTAAACTAAGTTTAACTGATAAGAAAACTTTAATGACCATATAGAAAGAAGCAAACAATGATTTTATTATCCTCAATTGAAACCTAAGATGAGCGCAAACTCATTTCTCTTGTGAGAACTACAATATTGAAACTCCAGGTTGTGACTTTACAGACCAGCCTATTGTCATGATTACAGACATGAAGGCAGAGGATGTGACTCTACAGAGGAGGCGCTATACAGGTAACCTTTGCTGTGCTATTGTCCTCTGCTCAGAGCTGAGCTGGGGCTGGAGTTGCTATGGGCATGTGAGGAAGTCTGTCAGACTCCTGGAGACGCTGGGCAGAGAGAAAAGAAGGGGCGGATCTTAAATCTCATTTCCATCAGGCGCTGTGACCAAGTCTCAGCCGGAGGGAGTATGTCAATCACTCAGATTACATGGATTTGTTCCACACCCACGCATGCGTGAAGGCAGAAACAACACACAAAGATGTGTGCATATAAAGAAACACACACTCATGAAAACACTTAATCATGCTCCTGTGCTGTACAAGGCACACTTTCACTCAGCGGGGGATATTTTTCACACCAAATCTCGCCAAGTCTTGCAAAGGCACATTTATTTGAGAACTTCAGAAAAAAAAAAAAGTGACACAGTGATGGATTTGAATGTTTGAGTATTTACCGAAAGACCAATAGCACTTTAATCCAGTGAGAGATGGGCACTGAAACACCTTTCTGACACAAATGAACACCAATATTACTCTTTATTTTGCTCCTTTTGTTAACACTATATTAGTGCTGTCAACATTTATTCAGCTGATGTTCTGCTTTCTTTTCTGAGTGTGACTGTCACATTGAAACTGCAGGTGTTAGAGCGTATAGAAAACATCAGGGAAAGAAAAGACAGTAATTCAATAGTAGTAAATAGTAAGTAAATAATAATCATAACAGTTGATTTTTTTTTTAGCATTAATAACTTTTTCATATTGCTAAATATTCCCAGGTTCGAGCTTCTTAGATGCAAGGGTAGACTTTTAATCTTCTTCTTCCTCTTCTTCTACTGATGTTTGAGGCTGCTCCTGTTTTTCATGCTGTTCCCTTCAAAGTTTCTCTGTAGCCCAAGGTCATAATCTAGCTTTCTTTGCTTTTAAAACTGTGATGTTTTTATCTTTTTTTTTCCAGCGCCCATGTTTGACTAGTGGAAATAGTTGAATAGTTTAGAAGTGTGTGGTTTGGATGAAGGTCTCTTCTGTTAGACAAAGCCTGGAAAACACTTTCCCACTTGTCTACCTGCCTCCAGCCACTACATCCATTCATCCATTATCTTACCCACTTTGAACCTTAAGTGTGCTGCAGGCATCTTTTGGAGCCTATCAGCTGGCACTAGTCTATTGCAGTGCACACAGACACACCATTGACTTTCACACACACACACATTTAGAGTCTCCAGTCAACCTAAACATGCATGTGTGTGCTCTAATGGCTCCATGGTCCTGTCTGTGCTACCACCACAGCAGACGGACTTATAATTCTGCTGCTTCTCTCGGTCCCGCCTTGGCTCTACAATATTCTCTAACTACACTCTATAAATACTCTAGTTGACACTTCCCCCAAGCTTAGCCCTCCTTAGTTAGCACTGCTACGCCTGTTAAGCTTTCCACTCTCAAAATACACATGTGGAGTTTAGAGTGATCAACATAGGCAGATTTACTGCTGAAATTCACAGTAATGTTTGGAAGTGGAGGCTTCTATATCTCCCAGACGCAAACAAAGGCAGCCGTCTCATCGCCTCACACCACAACATGGGGGGAAAATTGAAAGTAACAGTAGAAGAATGCAGGCTAATTAAAAAGTTGTTCATCATAAGGACAAGCATTACCATGGCGTGCTTGTCACAGCTGCTGTTTGCAGAAGGGATGCAGGGTCAAATATGCACAATATTGTAGCCCATATAGTCGAGCAAGCCGAGTTGCATAAGAGATAGCAGATCTCAGGGACACATTGTTGCCTGTGATAGCTCTGTAATTTTTCCAATTAATCAGTGAAGTCAGTGCTGATGAAAATATAGCCCAGGGCCAGGCCAGCCGAGACACAAAATGTGATGACAGATACCATTTTCATTATGGGGTTAGGGTCAGTATCGAGTTGAATTAGGGATTTTGTTTTCCTGCCCAGTAAAAGTTAACTAATCAGCGACTGGTACAATTTAGGATGGAGTCAACACAGACAGCGTGCCTGTGAGTTACCAAGGGTTACAAACTGCTCTGAGAATAATAATGGATCATAATAATAAAGGCACCGCTGTGGGCTTTGACAGCAGGAGAGAACAGAGGGATTTAAAAAGCTGCTCCTCCTCCTCCTCCGTAACTTGATAATGTGCAAATCATTCACCTCATTGTTGCAGCCTGGTTAATCGTCTTCCTACCATCTGCTCAAACTTCAACCGGCTTGACATCACAGTAAGTTCTCTGGCTCAGAGGCTAATGACAGAGTCATGCCAGCGTTGTACGAAATCACCTCCTCGCGATGCCCCTGCTAATATTTGTAGAGGTTTTTTCAACGGCCTTGTAAACACAATCGTTCAGTCGCCCATCAACTTGCCAATATTAACTCCCGCTGTTGTCACCGAGGTTTATGTAACACAAGGAGTGAATGTGTGTCATTTCGAATGATCTGTTATTTCGTCTGTGTACCGAAATGTTCTCTGAATAAAACAAGGTCTCGAGAGGGAGGCGGAGGCATGCTTAAAGCTGGCAGAAGGTGTGATGTGACCATGGGGGTATTGATGGAGCTGCTGCTGCGTTGCAGTCAATGTATCCCCATGGCCAACACGATCCAGCAACAAAGACACGTTTTCACATCAGGTGGCCATTATAAAAGAGCGTAAAAACCCAGGGTGTGCTCCTGTCACTGGAAACCACATTTAGAGCTCAATTTCTGATACTCGAGAATTAGAAAAATAACCTCAAATCTCGTTTGCTATTCTCAAGAAGAAAAAAAACACTAGTTTTTTAGTAAACAGATGCGCAGCCCCGCTACAAATCCCCATAAACTGAGGAAATTTGAGCTGGCAAAGCGGGTGGATTTGCTAGACCACCACACAATATGGGAATCCGTCATCCCAGGCTGGGAGCTTTGCACCTGCAGTTGAACCACAGTCACTCAGACCAACAAACGCTCTGTCAGGACTTACTGGCAGCGCGGTTTAGACGTGACGACCGCATGCTGTGAAGAGCACTGCTGCATTGAAAGAGGAGCAAAAAAAAAAAAAGAAACGTCGCTTCTCAACGTCGCTCTTACCCCGACTGGCTCTGGCTCCTGCTCCAACATATGGTTGGTTGATCTGGCTGTGGTTGGCTAGCAATACTCCATAATAGACAGATGGTTTATCCAATCATCTGCCAACTAGATTCTGAAAGTACCTGCCCTGTTTCAAACACTTTCCATGACGACTTTGCAGATGGTTGTGTGGAAGAAAACCATCTGCCGCAGAAGGTTAGGACAGACTCTGTCTGCTGATGAAGACTGTGATAGGAGAGAAGGCGACAGCTTTGAACACACCTTAATGAGTTGTTTTGCCAAAATAGAAAATAATTCTTCCAAATCTCCAACTGGGCCCGAATGCTGCTTTTATGCACGATATCATCACAGACGGAAGTACGGAGAAGTGCACGAGAGGCGTGCGAGACGCGTAGTGAAATGGCACGAGTCAGTCTTGTTTGAAGAACCACCATCTCTGAAAAACAAAGTTCCGGCATGATAAATCCCGACGATAGTGTGGAGGAAGTAACCGAAGCAGCTGCGAAAGCATTGGAGGCAGTTTTGAGGAAGGCTACGCGTGGATTAGAATGAGACAGCGTGAAGCCTTCAGCAATTTCCTGTGATTCCCAGGGAGCTCAGTGGAGACTTCCTCTCCAGGCTGTGGCTCCCGGCAGCATGACATTCCTAGTTTGTCATTGATCTGTGGGATAAACTAACAGCATGGGGCGGATTTATAAACAAAGGGAAGGGGCACTGATGCATCTGTCTGACATGCAGAGATCCACTGTTGTGCCTTATGAACACGTTGCACCTTTGCTCCACAAATGACCAACTGTAGCTGTACAGTAAAGTGCCCCTGCACCAAAATCTGTGTGTGTGTGTCTAAGTGGGTGTGTATGCATGTGTGTGTGTGTGTGTGTGTTATCACACGCAGGAGGCTCCTATTTTGTAGGTACAGCGTGTAGCCTTTGTAGAGCCCGGCTGTGCACAAATACCAAGCTGAGAGTGGCTGTTGAACTTTGGAAATGTCAGCCACTGCTCCTCACCGACAGCACTATCAGTTCATTCCTGGGTGTCCTCCCATCCCTCTCTCCTGCAACGCCTTAAAACTTTCCCGGTGCTGAAAGTGACCTACTGAAATCTTTTGAAGCCCCGCCTGGGTTGCGAGCGGGAGGCGCACAGAGGATCCGTGCCCTTACTTCAAACGCCGAGCGTCTTTCAGAAATAACCTTCCCGGTTTCGCCGCAAAGACACGTGTGCCACCGGTCACAAAGAGGGCACAGAGAAAGAGAGAGAGAGAGAGAGAGAGAGAGAGAGGGAGAGAGAGAGAGAGAGAGAGAGAAATAAAGGTGCAGAGCTGTGAGTGGTGTGGAGTGTGATACGACTGGCGTATGTAGAAACAGGAACAGCAGGAAGTGCTGTTACTTGCAAATTCAAGACGTAACGTATGCGGAGCAATCCGCTAATCGACCCTAAGCGTTTTTTTTTCTTTTTTTTTAATCAGAGAAGGCTCGACTTGGCTGGAGTTGGGCCTGTGGTTTTCCCATCCATGGCTTGCACCAGGCTGCGAGGAGCCTGCCCGTGCTGCTGTAACATGCTAAGCAGGATTAATGAATACACGCCCCATACCAGTACAGTTTACCTTGCACTGCTGCTGCTCGTGCCTTGCCCCCCCCACCCACCCGCCCTCCGGAGCCAGATGCAACGCTGGCTCTCCCCAGAGCAGCGCTCTCCTCCTTTCCTCCATGTGCCGCATGGCGAGCCCCCCTCGTCTGTGTGTTGTTTACATGTCGCTGGGTGCCTGGCTGCGAGGCGGCCGCATGTGATTGCTGCACCCCAGGCCTTTTTTTGAGAATGCCACTTCAGAGGAATGCACAATAAACATACATATATGCCAGTGATGCCGCTTTCTTTATGTCCACTGGCCTCATACATGCGCAGTTCCGGGACACTGGAGGTCTTGCACGAGAGGTAAAATAAAAGGGGGGGGGGCCCTCTTTCTGCCAGCCCCAATCAGCTCACACCCAGGCTGGATGTAACGTTCCTCCTCTTACCCCGAGCCCTGCGCGGATTTTGATCCTCTAATCTGAAATCGCACAGTGATACCACTACTATTCTTCAAATGGATGGAAGTATCTTTTTTTCCTCCCCTTCTCTGTGGTTTCTCTGTCTGAGGGATAATCCATCAATTCGCAACACAAAGACCCTATTGGCTCCTCGGTGACAATTACTTATTCCTCCACATATCAACTCTCAGCAAACTGCAGTTGTTGACTCCTGACCTTCCCTCATACCCAGCAGCAGCTCTAAATAAAATAATGTTGGTGTCAGCCTCCTCTCACTTCCTCTTGCCTTCTTCTCTCTCACCAACACACACAGTCTCGAGGGGCTTTCAGGAAGCTCTTGAGTGCCCTCATGTGTTCGTTACTGTTTATTTGCTCTCAGCTCCGTGTACTGTACGTGTGCTGTGGTTCACACGCGCATATCAAAAGGAAATTTTCAGAGACTTTTGTCTCGACTCTCAATCAAAAGCACACTCCGTCTGTCTCTTGTAGTCACAGCTGCACGTCCTCTAGGTTTTCTTAAGGGTCGAGTGTTCACTTTCTGTCATGTGCCCGTATCTTATCTTCTTATCTCCCTCTTATCTTATCTGAGATTACATGCATTTTGTGTGTGTTTATGTGTATGCACAGGCAACATTATGGTGTTTGAGGTTCGATGTGAATGTGAACACGGGACGTGTGTTTTTATCTGCGGCTGTCTCTGACTTTGAAGGCACAGATATGATGCGGCACAATATTTCTTGGGCGCGCGCATGTGAAACGCAGGTATTAAACGAGTTGGCGGGAATGTGAGGCGTGACAGCGTGTCGTCTCCTGTCTTCGCAGGGAGCGCTTTGAACCTGACTTGCCGGGCGTTTTTCGGCTACAGCGGCGACGCCAGCCCACTCATCTACTGGATGAAGGGAGAGAAGTTCATCGAGGACTTGGACGAGGAGAGAGTCCAGGAGAGCGACATCAAGTAAGAATCCTTTTCGCCGGGCGTGGCGGTAAATGAGGGGTTAATACCACAGGTAAAGTGGATAAATTCAGTGGGAAATAATAAAGGGTGATACGGCTGGTTTTGCACGGTCTAGCCCATTAACTCCAAATTGCACTGAAACACCAGAACCACGGTTTTGCAGAGATTTATTTGCTGCCTTCCAAGCGACTCTCTATTTTTTGTGTGCTACGGTATGGACATCATGCTGAGACTTGAAGCTTGCTTTCATTCATTATTCATTCCTTTTGTCACCTCAGATTTTTTTTTTCATTTGAATTAGGCTGCATTATTTTCCTGTGACAATGCACCAACAGGCAGCTGGAATCAGGGTATCTCACTGTGCTCAGGGCACAGCCACTACAGAGCTGCATACATCGCACACAAAGGAAGATAATTATTGGTTTGGTCGTGTGGTTACTTTAAGAAATCTCCCATTTACTGATTACCAAAGAGAGGATGCGAATATTACAATAACTTTTTACTTTTGATTTGCCTCAATAATATGTTTGCAAGTTAAGGCAAGAGAAATGACACTCATCCTTGAAAGTAGGAGTGCCAATTATGTACACGAGTATAATACACACTTTCACTCAAATTTTAACGTAGTTGTTGTGATAATTGTAGCAAAAGTAGTAGTGAAGTGCGGCTTTTTGTGGCGCATGTTTCTACAAATAATTAGATTTTGAGTAAAAAGACGATATGAGTGTTTAGAAAGCGTGAAGTCATAACTTGTGGTTGACAGTTGATATTGTGCCTCTTTTTTTTGACTTACAAGATGGAATAATGGCAAAATGGCCTCCCAGTGACTGTCTTTTCTACTGAAACACAGTCTGTACACGCAATCCACACACATGTACCATTTCAGACAATCTGTCGCTGCAACCTGGCAATGCACTTCCAGGCTCGGGCTGCAGTGTTTGCAGCTTTTTCCTTCCACAGACAGACAGGCCATCTAACTTAACGTTGGCTGTTGTCAAAATGTCAGTGTAAGATGGAGTTCTATCTTTAAAAAAAGTGTTCCTGTTTTTTTCCATGGCCAGCGCTTTCTC
The DNA here is from genome assembly GCA_029224185.1 of Karalla daura. Taxonomy (NCBI): domain Eukaryota; kingdom Metazoa; phylum Chordata; class Actinopteri; order Chaetodontiformes; family Leiognathidae; genus Karalla; species Karalla daura. The sequence continues at coordinate 16,979,920 of CM055202.1, read as the reverse complement.
TCCTCTCTTATATAGATTCCTGGCGATCAGCTGCAGAGCAGCGTGCATATTTTCCACAAGATAGACCGTCTTGCTATATATTCAGCTTTCTTTTCACATATTTTATTTGCTCTGTGTGTGTTTCAGAACATTTTGCACCGAGGAGAAATGTGCTACAAAGCGCTTTCTCTAACCTCTCCTCTCTTGCCGTTTCCCTTCAGCGTAACATTGTAAAATCTGCCCAACAAGCCTCACTTTCAGGGCTCTGAGCACACTTAAAACAAGCCCATTTCCATGTCTGCCGCTCCTCGTGGCGTAACACATTTTAAACAAGTCCATTCCCTGGTCCATGTGCATGTTTCCCATTAGGGCTGTTTGGAGAAGCTGCAGCTCTGGGGAGACAGCCCTGTCAGATGGTTAACAACCGCCATTTTTCACACCGCCGCCACTGTCGCTATCTCCCACTCCGCACCCACCTATAGCAGCATGCAGATGGGCCATAGGGAGCCGAGGGGGGGAGGGGGTGAGGGGGGAAAGGAGGGAGGGGCAGAGAGTTTGAGCAGACAGGGAAGAGGTAGGAAGAGTAAGAGATATGGTGGAAGTCACCGAGAAGGAAAGTAAAGAAGACACATCTGTGATAGTGAGTTTGCTCGTGTGCGGATGTGAACATGCAGCAGAAACAAATCTCATTTTACCCACCAACACACCGCTCTGCTGCCTGTCTCCCGCCTCCTCCATTACCCACCGTGACACCAGGATTCCCCCGCTCGCTGGCTGAGGGGTAGTCTCTTCAATAATTCATACCGATATTTCACATGGCGGATCAATAATGTATTTGATCATCCACTCTCTGTTGCTGATGCTGCTGCCATAAGCTCTTTCACATCCAGCCCGTGCCCTGGTTTTTCTGCCTCCACAAAGTCAGCCGCAGAAACGGACGAGGCAAAGATGGGGAGCAAGAGGAGAAGGAGAAAACATGAAGAAATCTGTGCGTAGCCTGCAGCCAAGTCTTCCTTTCAGATGATGCACTGTGCATGTTTCTATGGGTTACCGCTCCTCTTCAAGCTGGCACCCACACACTTTTAGCTTTATTACTAATGCATCGGCAGCCAAACTTGAGCTGGGAGAGGAACACTCATACCTTGGGCTCAGAGTTTCTGCAGGCATTTACTTACCCAACTCTGCACCTATTGATTCGGAGGAGTTCATTTCTATGGTAACCCGGGCCCATAAATTCTCATTTGCGCCACCGGGACAGGGCTATTGTTGTTATCATGGCACGGATGACTGGACATTAGCATAGCATGCAGAGATTAATAAATTAGCAAAGCAAATCTGGCTCAGCATAATAAAGGAGGTGATCGATATGTTATTGACTCCGTTCTGTTGGTGTTTTGCAGGTGTACATTGAACTGAATGTACAGAAGGAATGAATAAGTTGGAAATTGATCACTAAATGAGCAAACACAGAGAATTTGCTAACGAGGGAGGGAGAGAATATTGAAAAGAAAATGAGCCCGCAGCCATCGCTCCAGAACATGTTTGCGATTTACTCGTTCGGCTAAAGCTACATCGATAAACTCAACAACCCGACAGAAAAGTGGAGCAGTCTTACAAAGACTGACTCGTGATTCTGCAAAGTTGACTCACCGGCACAGCGCAGTGTTTCAGCGAATGCAGCGCCATATAGTTCAGACTCACACCTCTGCCCGGCGAAAATGTCACTCATGTGTCGGCTAGATCTCTGCCCTTCATCTGGACCTTGTTATCGCCCCGACTCTGACTCCAGGTCCTCATCAGCTCCACTTGAGGCTCAGCTCTAACGGCGTTTGGTCATTATTCATCAGGTTGTATGGCAAGCGGGCCGTGTGGGCTCATGTAGTGGTGGCAATGTGAAACCGGGGGCTTCAAAGTACCGACCACTCCCTGGAGAGACATGAATTATTCCCCTGTCTCTTTCTCCCAGGGTCCTAGCCCCCCCACCCATATACACCCCCCCAACACCAACCCCAAACCCCAAGCTGCACAACTAACTCAGCTGAAACTACAAATATCATCAACGCTGCCTCAGCCTCTCTACGCAAAGCCCATGATACACTTTCAATTACTGATGCCAAATCTCCCCAACAAGCTGTCCTTATGTGGAGTTTATCGGCTTGAAGGCGAGAGAGAAGAGAGAACGCTTTAGAGAGTCATTATCCCCCCCACACACACACACTCAAAAACGCGCTCACACACACATACACACACACACACGCACACACACACATCCTCCTCTTCCCTCATCCCACTCCTCCTTCTCAACACACAGCCGTTATTAACACATACAGTGGATGATGCATACACAGACTCAGGCACGAGCACAAACAGATCTCTCTCTCTCTCTCTCTCTCTCTCTCTCTCTCTCTCTCCCTCTCTCTCTCTCTCTCTCTCCCTCTCTCTCTCTCTCCTGCTCTCATTTGCATTTTGTTTCCTCCAAAGTGTCGTTTGTGCTGAGGGTGCTGTAAAAGTGGGCTAAGTAGTGTGTCTAAGGTATGAGGGAGCATTATCTCCCCATTCTCTCCTCCATCAGGCTCAACCAGCCCAGCGGGGGACACTCATTTACTTTATGGAATATTACTTTCGCTCCTTCTCTCCGTTACCATGGCATCCGCTATAAAAAGATTTTCTTCTGATTGCCTGTATTTGATCCCACCCCACCCCACCCCACCCCCCTCGCCGGCACACTCCGAGGAAGAGCCCTTATTGATTTTCATTTCTCACATGTTTTGAGTGCATGGGAAAGAAATTAACATACCACGAGGTACTTACAGTCGCTCAAAAGGGGGGCTTCGTCGAGGTGCGGAAACTCGCAGCTCTCCTGTGTTTTGCGGCTTTGTAACGTGCACTTCCTACACATCACATGCAATCCGCCTCACATGTTATTGGTTTATAACCAGGAGGGGAAAAAGTCGACCCCTGTCCACTGTCCTCAAATCAGGTGCTGCAGAGCAATGTCGCTCAGTGTTTTCATTGTTGCTTGTTTTGCAGGGTTGTCAAGGAGCATCTCGGAGAGCAGGAGGTGGCAATTTCTCTGACCATTGACTCCTTGGAGGAGGAGGACCTGGGAAATTATTCCTGTTACGTAGAAAATGGTAACGGCCGTCGCCAAGCTACCATCCAGCTCCTCAGGAGGGGTAAGTGCTCTTACCTGCGGGAGCCTCAAGCCCTCAGCAGCTTTTTTTTCCCCCTTTAAGTGGGGTCTAAGGTTTGAAAAGTCATCATAACCGTCACTGACTCACACTGCATATTCTGTATCAGTGAGTTCCAGCTCTTCATTAAATCTTATGACGGATGAAATATTCAGAGGCTCGCTGTTCCATTTCATCTAATGGAAATACTCTAGATATCCTGTGCATATATTTATACACATTTTCCCAGCTGTCAACCACATTTTTTATTATTTTCTGGGAAGTCTAGGATCCCCACCAGAATTTCAAATAAAGTTCTGCGTGTTGCGAGCAAAGCTTGGCACCATATTCCCTGTCTCATTGATGTTAACGGGGTTCAAGCTGCCCTAATCGATATCACTCAACTCTGCGGTTTCCCTTAGCTCTGCAGAACTGCCGCGTCTTACAGCTCATTGTGGGCTTTTTTTCCCCCCACTTTGAGCGGCGCTCATTGCTCTCATCAGTGCTTCGAAGTTTTGTTTTAGAAGATAGATGTGAGTTAAATCGCCCCATCTACCTGGCCAGGCCAATGGCACACGGCAAGAGAGACAGCTCTAACTGGAGAATTAGCAGTTCACTGTGAAAAAAAGTGCTCTATCAAGTAGGTGATCCAAAAGAGCATGGAGCCGCCTGTCAGTGTTGTGTGCAGCTTGTTTTTGCTGCCTCTTAGTGGCCAGCAAAAAGAAGCTGCGATGATGCAGTTTTTACAGGTTTCTAAGACGTCCCTTCACTCAGCCATCTTCACGTTGTGTCTTTATTCATCTGTGCGTGTGTTAAGAGGTCTTCAGCTCCATTTGGTCGCGACGGCTCTTTCCTCTCTTCTGCTAGCTCTGTAGCATGTAGACTTGTCTGGAGCTCTTTTCATGCACTGGTTGTCACCCTGCAAAGAGAGGTAATTTGATGGCTGTTTAAACAGCAAATTGGTCCTCGGCTTTTCCCAACAGGCCAATAAGTTCAGCATACATTACATTTTAAGTCTTTATCTGTCTGTCTCCAGCTTAATCTCTGTCTCTGTTGACCGTCTTTTGCAGATGGCCCAATTGTATTTGAGTGATCTTTGTAGACGGCTTCATTTAACTCCCTCTGTCAAGGCAGCACATCCGAGGAAAGGGACGCTAAGAAAGACTTGACGTCGAGCCCTGTCTCCCTCTGCCTCCCACATTATTCTGATGTTTATTTCATGTTTCATCAGTCACAAGCCCTGCAGCAGGTCTGTGACTGTCCCTGCAGGCCGCCTTTCTGTCCGTCTCAGAAGAAAGAGAGAGAGAGAGAGAGAGAGACAGAGAGAGAGAGATAGGAAGAGAGACAGCGGGATGGAAGTGGTGGCCAGTGGAACATAAACAGCTTAGAGAGTGAGGAAGGTTTCTGTTAATTAGGTTAAAGCATTAAATTACAGAAATGATTAATATCATTAATAATGCAGTGCTGGAACAACAGTGCTGTCTTACTGAGAGTATTAGCTGCTGTTGGTGAAGAACATTAAGGATATTATGCTGACTGAGGAGCTAAACGAAGGTATTGCCAGGAGCTGGTAAGCAGCCCGGCATAAAGACTGGAAGTAGTAATTTCCTGCTGTCTGTGAGCCTGGTCAAAAGCAGTTTGGCACATAACCCCAGATAAACTCGCACCGTGTAATTTTTACATTACATGGATTTAACAACTAAAATATAATGTGTAAATTAGAGCTCCTGTTGGCAGATGTGTTACCCCTGGTCACAGCCTGGCTATTGCACAGACAAGTTGCTTCATTTGAAAAAGATGTAAAATTATATGATTTAGTCTAATAGCAAACCTTAGATTAAACCCGATTATGAAAATGAAATATAAAATGAACATTTAATCATAAGCTGTTTATTCAAATCTAAAAATTCCAATTCAAGCCTGGATGTTTTTGCATTTATTACCGAGTGATATTATCTTGAAAGTAGCTCGTCTGCCTCTGGAAAAAGAAAATGAATAAAATAAAATGACTCGCATTGGAAATTAATTTCACCAGTGACTTTTGAATTTGTTTTAAGAAAGGAAATACGATGTTATGATTTCATACAGATGTTTTTATGACTTCTCGGTGACTCCGTGATAATAAAAGGTGCACACTGAAAGAGTTATAAGGTGAACCTGCTCGAGATGAGCCAACCAGGTAAATGCTTCTTTCATTTATAACATCACTCATCCTTCCCTGAGCTAGGTCTCCGGCAAGATGGACAGGAGATAATAGAAAAGAGAAATGAATGTCGAGGCAGAGAGAGAGAGAGAGAGGGGGGTGAAAAAAAAAAGGATGAGGTCCTCTGCAGAGAGACACCAGAGGAGATGTGATGGAGAGGGGAGTAAGTGATATGAGTAAACTGTTTTGGAAATGCTTCTCTGTCCAGGATTGTCACAAGTCCCGCTCTGGACGACAGCCAGAGTGCAAAGCTGTGTCATGGCTGCACTGCTCCCGAGAAATGAACCCAATTTCTCATCCTCTCCCCTTTTCTTTTTTTTTCCATGCATCTCAGTGCGCTCCACCCTCCCCTCTTTCCCAAAGTCTTGATTGATGATACTTCGGCGTGAGCTGAGCTCTGAAAACACTCATGTTTGTCCGCACTTCCATCAAATGTAAATGTGCCTCATCCTGCGAGCTGAGCAGTGGAACGATCAAGGAAAAAACAAGTCCAACCTGGTGCAGAAATGCGTCACTCGGCTGTTTTGTTTATTCATAAGCCATGATCGTCTCAGCAGTTGTAAATATTTTCTGGTTTGTGTGTGTGTGTGTGTGTGTGTGTGTGTGTGTGTGTGTGTGTGTGTGTGTGTGTGTGTGTGTGTGTGTGTATGTGTGTGTGTGTGTGTGTGTGTTTGCGTGCGTGCGTGCGTGCGTGTGTGTGTATGTCATCCTCAGCAGAGCTCATGTACACCGTGGAGCTGGCAGGTGGGCTGGGAGCGATCCTGCTGCTACTCATCTTCCTCATCTCCCTCTACAAATGCTACAAGATAGAGCTGATGCTTTTCTATAGGAGGCACTTTGGCAGCGAGGATGTGGACGGAGGTAAAGCATCACAAACCCATCGTCTCTCTTCCTCTCTCTCCTCTTCCAGTCCTCCGAACCTCCAGCTTGATCTCGCTTTTAAAGCCGTGCCTTTCCTATGCACACTTGATGTGAGCGTATGCATTTGTTTCCACAGAGGGGAATATTTTCGGTGGGGGGCGGGGAGAGCATGTACATAAGGATTTCTGTGTGTGTGTCTGTCTGTCAGAGCCTCTATCCATAACAGACTCCCTGGTAGAAACAAATGTCTTCTCCGGTTCTATCTCAGTGACAGCAGCCATTTCTCTCTCTTGGTCTGTGTGTGCACTTTGCTGCAATGGCTGCATATGGAAGAGAGGAGACAGATTTTCAATTTGCTGCCCATTTAAAAAGAGATCACTCTCAATATATCATGGAGAGATGCCCACCCTCTGCTGCTGAAGGCCAGATAGCAGGACGCAGGTCCGGGGCTCCAGGCTCCATCCCTGAGCGACAACTAAGGGCCGTAAACAGCTTCCAATTGGCAGGCAACTTTTTGTTTTCTCTACAGTACACAGTTAACTTTTACTTCAGATAAGGTCTCGTCTGTTTGTGTCCCAGTATCCCCCCCCCCCCCTTTTTTTGCTTTTTTTTGCCTTGTGTTTTGATTCTTTCTTCTTTCTTCTCAAAAATTCTGGAAAGACTGAACTCGTTTTTGAATCGTTGGATTGTCTCTACAGTACCATGAATTATCTATTACACACTGTTTTGTTGACTCAAACTTCCACATGATTAAGTCATACCATCGGGGACCGCCAATACAAGCTGTTTTTGATTTTCCAAGTTTGCTAGGTGGTTAATTTGCAAGGTTGGTTGTTAATTTGAAAGCCTTGTTTGATGTTTGGATTTCTATCGAGCGCAGCTCTGGCCTTTCCCGGGAGTTTCAAAGCTGTGTGTGCTCCTCAAAGAGTTTGTGAAAAAGCCCCTCTTCCCTCTTTTCCTTTTTTTTATTTTGGATGGCCCACACTCCACAGTTTCTGCAGCGCGTAATGACTAGGGCTTACTGAACATGTCACCAGCACTGTTTTTCCCCATCTCCTATTTTCTGCCTCCTCAGTTCTTCCCACTGTCTTCTGGGAAATCATTTTGAGGTGGAGAAGAGGGTATTGCTTGTATCCTGGTTTGCGTATTTTTGCATCTACCCCAGTTTATCTCACAGACACACTATATGGCCAAAGGTGTTGGACGTCCAAACCCGTATGTTCGTGCCACCTGTTTTTTGTTCTAGGCCACTTTGTTCCAATTAAGGATTGTAAAACATGACAGTGCCTCTGAGGGAATTCCATGAAGAAATGTTTTCTTTCACATTTTTAGTGTAGGAGAGATCCTGGCCTCGATACCAGCCAAGCAAATCTGTGTCCACACGCTGATTTTGCCATTAGGCCTCCACAGTCAGAGTTCTCTTTTTTCACAAGCCGCCTTCTTGTCTGTCCCTCAGAAAACAAAGACTACGATGCATACCTGTCCTACACCAAAGTAGACCCGGACCAGTGGAGTCAGGAGACCAGGGAGGAGGAACGCTTCGCCCTGGAGATCCTGCCTGATGTGCTGGAGAAGCATTACGGCTACAAGCTCTTCATCCCGGACCGAGACCTCATTCCCACAGGAAGTAAGCAGCCCGACTGTGTGCTCCCACTTGTAAACCTGTGTCCGTGTGACATCATACTGGAGTGTGAGGGCCTTTGCAGCCATTTTTGTACTATAGTTGTCCCACTGTTGCTAGGGCCACGCCACAACAACAGGAGTTTAAAGATCTCATGTCTGAAGAGCTAGGTGATCACATAGATGTAGGTGTAGATGTAGCTGAGGTGCTTAGGATTCTGAGCCAAGCATCCAGCGAGGACCAGTGGTCTTGAGGTGAGGCCTGTGCAACACACCTTAGATATTGTTTGCTGATCTTCTTACATGGATAGAAAGTCTAGATGGTGAATAAAGCTCCAAGCTTGTAGGTTTTCCGGCTCCACAGTGTGAGTATGTGTGACTTAGTTGTGAGAATGGCAGCGCCAGAGATGAAGAGACGGATTACACAGGAGATAGGTGTAGTTGGGGAATTCAGAGCTCCACGGGAGGCTGGGGGGGAAAAAAGCCTGCGAAAACACGGATTGTCGAGCTCTGTTAACATTGGGGGATGTGAAACCTGAACACGGAGAATGGAGGTGGAGGCTGAGCAGGTTGGAAGCGACTGCCAGGCATATTTCTGTGAGAGCGTGTTCCTATTTGAGGCTAACGGACAATGGCAGCCAGTAACTTGCTGGATGAAACTGATTCCTGATAAGGACGGCAGGCCTGGATCCTGGAGGCAGCGCTTGAGTATAGACTGAGCACCATGAGGAGGATTGATGCAGTAGTGCTGGGACTGGTGTGGGATGAATGTTGAGAGTCTTAACCTCTGATACGAAGGAAATTTGATAAATCAAGATCAAACCGAGACAGAGCAGGACAGAACCAGACAGAGTAGAAGTTGGCAGTCCGAGGGGTCAGAGTTGTGGTTGAGGCGTGGCCCTGCTCCCGAACACAAGTCAACTTCATTAGTTTGAAGTCTTTTGATTTAGTTGAGTCAAGTCTTTTTGTTTTGTCTAGTTTGTCCTCAGTTCTGTTTGTCACTGTCACTGTCTCGTGTCTCAGTGTTTTGTGCCGTTTGAGCAGATTCAAGCAGAGCACATTCATACTCGCACGTGCTGTGTGGATGACCAAACTCCAAAGGCAGAGCAGGGCAGCGTTCAGTCCAGCAGACTAAGCCATCCTTTGAAAACTCTGTGGATACGAGAGGAGCATCATAGTATTCATATCATATAATTCTGGTATTATGCTCTGCATATATGGGCATGCAGTATACAGCGTATACCAGGAGTTGACATATTGAACAAATTTATCCTCCCTGGTTTTCATCCACGCATTAATAAATCCATGAAAATTCTGTCTGAACATATTCTCATGCGTGCTAACTCTGCTTAGTAGTCCGTCTGTGCCAGCAGTACACAGTGTGCTCTAGTTAGTAGTGATGCTGTGTGTTTGTACTGTAGGGTTCATGTGGAACAGATAAAACGCAAACACGTCCTAGTTGGTCCAGACAGAATTAAACATCAGTGGGAAATGTGTGAAGGCTCTGAGCCCTGCTGACTGAGCCGCCTCTTTCCTTTAATCAAAAGAAAATTGCCGCCAGCGTCAGTGCCAAGCAAAATCACTACAGATGAATGTCCAATCATGGGAACATGGTATCCTATTAATCACATGTGAAATATACAGATGAGTGAGGGGAGATGCGACCACGTTTTACCACTGTGTTGAGCATGCTTCTGTGTCTGTACTGTGTTCTGCCTGTGACCTGAATGTTAAAATGTTTATGTTTAGGTCTCACCAATGAGCATTACCAGGATGACACACGGCTCTTTGGAGGTACCCGCCCTCAGTCTTTTCCCTCTTGTATCCGCCGCTGTCATTTCCTGCTCCTAGGACGATTTAAGGAGATGCTTAGGACCGCTGCGAGACCTGAAACCTGGGGTCCAGGTCCGCAGCCAGCCGCTCAGCATAGGGACTGTGCAGCTTGATCAAACATTCGCCATTTTGTGCAGCACATAACTTTGTCTGTGGGTCTGCCGTTCCATAGCTCTGATGACAAGACCTAGAATAACACTGTGCACTCCAGAAAGCTGAACCCAGACATGCTTTTTAGGTTTGTCACCACACACATGTACGCAGCCCATGTGTCTTTCCCTCCACACTAAAAAGCTATAGATTAAAGTGAGCGTGATCAGGCCCAGATGGAGGAGGTGGAGAGCAGAACAGCCACCTGTCATTGTCTTGTGTTTTCTGTTTTCTCGCTGTGCCTTCATCCATCATCGTTAAGTGTCGTGGTCCCGTCCCTCATTGCATTATATCTCCGGCTTATAACACACCGGATGTGCGTTTTGTACACGCTCAAGCCTCACACTGTCTCTCTTTCCTTCACCTCCCGCCTGCTCGCCGCAGCCTACATAGAGGACGTGGCTCGCTGCGTGGACCAGAGCAAGCGCCTCATCATCGTCATGACCCCCAACTACGTGGTGCGGCGGGGCTGGAGCATCTTTGAGCTGGAGACGCGGCTGCGCAACATGCTGGTGACCGGGGAGATCAAAGTCATCCTGATCGAGTGCGCCGAGCTGCGCGGCATCATGAACTACCAGGAGGTGGAGGCCCTGAAGCACACCATCAAAACCCTCACCGTCATCAAGTGGCGCGGCACCAAGAGCAACAAGCTCAACTCCAAGTTCTGGAAGCAGCTGCAGTACGAGATGCCCTTCAGGCGCACAGAGCCCATGCTCACCCACGAGCCGGCGCTGGACGTCAGCGAGCAGGGCCCCTTCGGAGAGCTGCAGACCGTCTCGGCCATCTCCATGGCGGCGGCCACGTCCACCGCCATGGCCACCGCCCACCCCGAGCTGCGCTCGTCCTTCCACAACACCTACCACACCACCATGAGGCAGAAACACTACTACCGCAGCTACGAGTACGACCTGCCCCCCGGGGGGACCCTGCCGCCCCTGTCCTCCCTGGGCAACCAGCACACCTACTGCAACATCCCACTCACACTGCTCAACGGACAGAGGCCGCCCGGGAAGAGCCGCGAGCACAGCCTGGAGGAGGCGCACGCCAACAACGCCATGCTGCCGCTGCTGCCCAGAGAAACCAGCATCTCCAGCGTCATCTGGTAACGACGGGAGGGCAAGGCGGCGGGCCGCCAGGAGTGCGGCCGGGACGAAGCAGGGCGAGGCGGGGCGAGGCAGGGCGAGGCGGGGCGAGGCGGGGCGAGGAGGCCTGCTCGCTCTTGGGGGAACGCGGGTCGCGGCAGCGATGGAGAGGACGTGTCCACTGGGCTGCAAGCCGTCGTGAACTAGCAGGAGGTGACAGAGGCGTGACAGGATCCTGGACACAGTCTCCCAATGTTTTGTTTTTGTTTTTGTTTTTTTCCTCTTCTTTTGTTTTTTGCAAAGGGACGGCGCCTCCGCGGCGGAGGATGTTTTCCTCGTGGAACTAGTGGAGATTATGATGAAAACACTGTCTCATCGACCGGCGAGACGCGGACTCGCACAAACTCTACATATAAGAACCAACACGCTCATGGCAATGGTGGACATAATTTGAACACGCATACACATACTCACAAATGTGCATACATACAAACAAAAGGAAAACAGGGTCTTGTACATATATTTCAATTTATTTGTAGCATCAGTGTTTTCCTGTTTTGTTCTTTTTGTTTGTTCTCTTCAATCATGTCTGTTGCCTTCTCTACTGTAGGACTTTGCTTTAACTTGTAATACAGAGTTGTATATTTTTGATTCTTTTCTTCTTTTCTTCTTTTTTATTCTTTTTCTTTTTTCCCCCAATGCGCTTGTTTGGAAAGCCAGTATGTCACGTACCTGCGCTGTTGTATTTTGTTTCCGGGTTTTATTTTTGTTTGTTTTGTTTGTTTGTTTTTAAATCTTTGTGTAGTTTAAGAGAACATTTTTTAACACTTTTGGAATTGCCTGGACATTTTCAGGAGCTTCGAGGAGCTGAAACTTCTTTTTGTTTACCTGTAAAAGGTGTATCTAGTTTAAAAGGAAACTCTCTTTTAAAAAATCATAGAATATGCAAAAAGAAGGAGGAGCCGGCAAAAACATACCGTCCCGTGGGACCGAGAAGGAGGAGCAGTTGGGGGGCCGTACTAGTCCCCTCCAATCAGATAGACCGATAGACTGGCAGATCTCTCTCTAAAGCTTCATATTTTCTATTGAAACAAACAGCCTTGCTGTTTTAGAGTGATAGTGAAATGCCTCACCTTAAAAAGAAATCTGTAGATTATTTTGAAAAGAATTCTATTTTTATAACAGAAAAGAGTTTGCTTGAGAAGTCATACTTATTTGCATTTCATCTACCATAGGAAGGGGATTTGTGTATAAGTGTTATGCTGGTTTTGTACACTTGCAATGTGGTTCCTGGTTTGTTAAGAGATTAAGGTGGCTTTTGAATCCCACATGAGAAAAAAAATTGTCCTCTACTGTTCTAGATTCAAAAGTGAAGCATTTTCAATGTTTTGGTTTTTAAAACATGATATTATTCCCATCCGGATAATTACTTTGGTTCATATGGATAGTTCATGTTTAAGGAAAGAAAAGAATACATTTGTGTTTTGAAAGACTTTTTAAATATATTTGAAGGTGTGATTTTTGAGTATGCATAGCAAATAGATATGTATTCTATATATAATATAGATATTTATATAAATATATAAACACAATTTTCACTTGGAAAGAAATGTCTATCTTTATAGAAACACAATCATTATCAGTTGCCCTTACTTTCTCACTGCACATTAAAAACATTGATTTCCTCTCGACGTTTTCCTTTCGTGTCCGGCTGCGGTCAGACAAGCTGCAGACTGGAGTCTGTTGACTTGTCGGACGACAGCAGTTTGAGTCAGAGATCCCTCTGTGAGACGCAGCCCAGGGACAGGAAGCCATCGTGTACGCGTAGCACTGAAAAGCGCTTCTGTGAACACAGCAGAACTGAAACCCTCTCTTCTTCTGCCAGCTCCTGCAGTAGAGAACAACGCTACGGGACTGCAGTGCTACAAGTCCGCCTGACAGCGCCGCATGCATGGGAGCTACAACCCTGTCTTCTCCATCTGCTCTTTCAGATATATTCAGATATGTCCACAGGTCACTGAAGTGTAGTTCGTCCATCACAGGGCACACGCACACTTACCTAGAGTCTCTGGTCGACCTAAACATGTATGTTTTTGGACTGTGAGGGAAACTGCAGTACCAGGTGAAAACCCATGCAGACCCATGGAGAACATGCATACTCCCCACAAAAAGGCTTCTGGTATTCGAACCGGAGTCCTTCACATTGTGACAACAGCCCTAACCACCAAAGCACTGTGTCACTCCGCTCTCTTCGTATAGACACTAATTTCTTGTCAGTGTGCTTTCAGAGGAGGAGAAGGGGAAAGAATTGCATTAATAATGTTTGAAATGCGTTCCAAAGTTTGTGAGAAGCCAAAACGACGTTTCAGCCAGTCAGCTCGAGTTAATCAAATCAAGTGTGTACCCAAAAAGCTCAATTCTTTTTCGTCAAGAAATGTGTTTCATGTTTTCACGCGTATCTGCTGTCAGACAAGCAATTTTGTGCTAATCAGGCTGCAATTTTAATGGCTATTCATTGGTTTGTCAAAGTCAGACTATTAATGCATCACATTAGCTTTGGTTAAACATTTTCCCATAGAATGAGCTCTGTGGATTTAGTCTCCCATCACATTTAGAAGCACATTGGAGGGGGATCTTTTGATGCTTTTCAACGTCCATATCGGCCAGCTGCTACCGACTTTACGTTTAATTCAGAAACCCAAAACCATCAAAAGGAGATTAGTGTGTTTGCTTAAATCTTTTGTGTTCCTCTCCCCTAATGATGCTCTTGTTTGGAGGAAGCAGATGATGTAGAGCTGTAGGCTCTAAGGAGCATTATCACACTTGTCAGTGCGGTGTTTAAATAAGAGGCCTCAGCGGGCCAGTGATGGCTCAGGTCAGGAGGGGAATCTCACAGTTCAGATGTGCTACTGCAGGGAAGAACTCCTACAGCGTAATCGCCAATTTCCAAGCTGGATCTTCGCTGGGGCCTTTGCTGCAAGGTTTTGTCCCCCATTGGTCTCTGGCCATGTTTCTTGTCAGTTTCGCCTGTCAGATAGAGGCTGAAAAGCCAAAGATAAACCTTAAAGTGCTGATATAAGCAACATTTTGGCTAAGAGCCAGGGAGTGTTATTTGTTCCCTGACTTTTTCTTGGCAAATCCGAGCACTGTGGTGTAGCGCTGCCAAACACTGCCATCTCCTGGGGATTGATGGCACCTACAAGAGGTGTCTGTGATCTAACGCTGGAAGAGCTTAAAAAGAAACTAGGGCAGAGAAAAGGTATACAGTTAAAGAAGGAGCAGAAGACAGTCTGTCGCTATAAAAGACAATGGGTGGACATCCATAGGACATCAGGGTACATAAAAAAGGCTGTAATGTTTCAGACTGTATGGAAACAAAACAAAAGACATGGACATGACTATTTTTTGAGAATATTTGTTGTTTTGGGTGAAACGCTTTTCAACCAACACCACGACACAGAAGAATTCGGGCATAAAGTACACAGCAATATGTGGAGAAACAGGCCCGGGTAAAGAACAAAGAGGCACCAAAGCCTGAGACACAATGGATTATTAAGACCAGGAGAAAAACAATGATACAAGGACACCATATAAAAACAGTGAGAGAATGAAAAGTGCATGTATGACTCATGCACAGACTGCAGTGTCACACAGAAAGCAAGACAGAAAAGATATGATAAAAAAAATCAATGAATCCTGCCAATGAAAAATAAATCAACAACAAACAGTGGACTCTACTCTGGCTGTTAATAAAGGTGCCGACTGCGGCAGCCATGCACGCACACACAACATGCTGTCTGCCACAAGTAGGGCCGGTGACTGCTGCGTGTTGGCAGCCTCCTGCCAGACAGCTGGGGTTTTATTAGCAGACACAGGATTAATAGACTCTATTACCCAGAGCAATTAAGGACTTAATTGGAGAGAAAATAGGCCCCATCGAGAGGGAGCGTGCAGGGGAGATCGACAGAAATAAGCATATCTTCAGAGCAGAGTCCACAGTGGCACATGTGCAAAGGTTGTCTGTGTGCGTGCGTCATTTTTATCTCCTCCTGCAACGCCTCGTAAGACCACCGGGAGGTGTGTGAGAGTTATCAGATGAGGGTCTCACATGAGCATGGATTTCGGTATCTCATGTTTTTGTCTGCCATGCTTATTATTCTGCCCGGCTCCCTCCCTCCGGGGTCAGTCCATTTCGATCACATGTAGTTATTCTGTGCTGAATAGGAATAAACATAATGCAGAGATAAAGCCTCGGCTGCCTTGGAACACATGCCAAACCCCCGCTGCCTCTTGTTCGCATCTCATCATTGGGCTTCTTCTGAGACGCCCGACTGCTGTTTTCTCTGTGTGTCGTAACCACAGAACCACTGCAGCAAGACGAACCTGTGAGTCATAATAAATACAGACCAGGTTAATTCAATCAGACCTGTCGAGCTCCTGCATCAATGTGAAGTCCACCTTCTGCTTGGCACTCCCCTAAACACACACTCACACACACACACCCTCTCACCTGCCATATGACAGCAACGCTACCTGTGCTCTGGGTCGACCCAGGAACAACAGGTCATTTCATGCTCCGCTGAATGTCCAGCCGAGGGAGAAATTCTTCTCTGCCTTTCCTTCCCTGGAGACGGGATGTACGTCTGCTTCTGTCCATCGCTTTCCAACTCACTTTTCCTTCCACTCCTTTATTTGTGTCGCAAAAAAAAAAAAAAAAACAAGCAGAGCAGGGCATGTCTAAATGTAAAATATCAACCCCGTGGCCAGATTATTTTGTCAGAGTGGGCCAAAGCAGAGCCGCGGGGACAGAGTGCAGGTACAGGCCATCTGGCCATGGAACAGTGAGTGAGTGTGGATGCTGGAAGAGAGAATCAGCTGCTCCGGGACTCATAAAATAATTTGGTCACACTGTTTGTCAGTGATGCTCAATTCATGGCCTGCAGGCCAGATTTGGCTTATGATACAGTGCCGGGCGACACATTGACTGCTTTCTAATTCACACTGAAGACAAATTGATTCACACTGAGACTTCTTTTGTGTGTTTATAGCAGCGAGTCAGGGCTGCACAGACAGACAGGGATGCCAGACTTGTGTGAATGGGATTAATCAGCGAGTTAGAGAAGGCTGATCTTTGCATGTTGCTGTGGTTGATAAGCCTATTGGCCAAGGAGCACAAAAAGATGAATTTACAAACAATAAATATGTTTTTGGTACTAATATGAGACAGTGTGACCCTGATAGAGGAAGATTATGT
Organism: Karalla daura; assembly: GCA_029224185.1. Taxonomy (NCBI): domain Eukaryota; kingdom Metazoa; phylum Chordata; class Actinopteri; order Chaetodontiformes; family Leiognathidae; genus Karalla; species Karalla daura. The sequence goes on along the minus strand of CM055202.1, from coordinate 16,963,768 downwards.
TCATGAATCATTCCAGCATCTGAGTAATTGCACACAAGAAGAGTTTGGACCATTATTCATGTTGTTTTGCCTCTTTTGAATATAACCAATGTATTTATAGCTGAGGTTCAGCTGCAAATAACAAACATCATAAAAAAGATTCCTTGTCTGCCATTCAGGCTGAGTCAGTTCATGCATCAGATTAATTTTTGGCAGTTTGGTGGCAAGTAAAGATCAGTTAATGTTCATTGTTTTTTGTTTGTTTGTTTTTCTGGTAATTGGTGTTAATCAACTCGACCCAGGACTCCTTTCATTTCACATAAGTCGCAGCCAGGTAAAGCAACTCGAGGATAACACAAAGCAGTGGTTTCATAATAGATCCCTTAATGGCCCCACAACAGTGATGAAGCCATACACCTGCAGTGGCTGCCTCGGCTTTTATTTCTCCATATTCTCTCCCTCTGCAGGCCTCCTCTTGATGCGTTCTGCCAGGAGTCATGAGGAATGCACATCAGTGGTGAACGCAGACCAGCTTAATGCAATCAGACCTGTCACACTCCTCCATTGTGTGCGGTGATAGAGTTGATCAGAGAATTGGTTAATACTGAAGGGAACTGGTACTATTCTGAAACCTACCCATGCTATGATTCACCACCTTAATGCTTATTGCAAGGGTCTTGTCTCTATCCACAAAGCTGCACTGCAATGGGCATCGTTGAAGGGACAGGCAGGACGATATCTGAGACGCTTTTATTACATTATTTCTGAAGCTGTGTGTCTGTATGTGTGGCAGAGGAGGAGGGGATCATCCACGCATCCTGTTGCTGGTCTGACATGGCGTTTACCACTCCACTGTGTGTCTAACTGAGCTGTAGCTTTTTGAGACTCATCCTAATCTATAGCAGATAATAAGCCTCTAATCGATAATGGCTGTAAACAGCAACGGGATCCTCCAAGGAGCTTCTTCGAGATTTATAGAGCAGACGCACTGTAGCTATCACCGCTCACGCACAGAGACACTTTATCTCCGACATGAGATTCTGTCTACAGCTGATGCCCCAGTGAAAAGTGTGTCAGTTATAACAAAGCTGATACCACACAAACACAAACACACATGTGAGCACACATAAGCACAAGGACAGGCAACAAAGTAGTTCTCATAGTATTTATTATAGAAAAATAGTTTATGTAAAAACAAATAAGTTATGAACTCCAGCAGCTGCTTTGTGTTTTTCCTCTATAACATTTTAGCCTCTTTCTTCCGCTCATTCACTCATGCACACACACATACACGCACTCTTTTGCCTTTGTTTGTCATCTCAGTCCGTGCAGATCGCCTTTACGAATTCAATCCCTCACATCCTCTTCATCCACCCTCACCTCCTACCCCCCTCCCAGAAACAGAACCCGGAGCTTCTCAGTCCATCCGGCAGCTTGACCTGCTGAATTCACCTCAGCACCCCCCCCCTCACCGCCATCGCTGACCTACTTCCCATAGAACATCTCCATCAGCACCTCCTCGATGTTCACCATCCCTATAACAGGTCTGAAGAAGAGCTGTGCCACCACCGCCGGGCTGATGGCCCTCAGCATGGACAGGGCGATGAGGAGCTTGGCGAAGCGCGTGGAGTCCTCCCGGTGGATGAGCCGGACGTGCTCGTTCAGAGCCTGGTGAGCCTCCCGCCGCAGGGACTGGATGTAGTGGAGGCAGCGCAGACCCTCCACATCTGGCAGAGAGGGAGAGAGAGAGACGAGGAGGAGAGGAGGAGAGGGAGGGATGGAGAAGTTCAGAATAGCTTCCGTGCAACATAACCAACTCCTTTGTCTGTCCTCTCGACTCCATGACTCTTCATACACAATGCAATGTACATGGTGTATACAGTGTCAGAGTGTGGAGGCTCTGAGCCATCCAAGTCACAGCAACTCAAGGCAACTGGACTTCTGTTGAAGGTATTTTACCTCTCATGAAAAGACTTATTCAATTCTGATTCAAGAACCCAACAGAGCCCAAATCTTCAGCAACTACAAAACCCTGCCATTGTCTTTTCAGTTTATCTCTTAGTTTAGGAGACAATTCAACTGAATGAAGAAGGCTGACCTGATTATTTAAGAAAGCACATGGCACCCTCTACTTATTCAATGTGAATATTTTGACCTTATTTGTTCCTGCTCTATCACATCAACAAGTGTAAGCCTGGTGTGTGTGAACGCTCCGGGTGTCTCTCCTGAACTTTGAGCTGCGTCCTACCTGGGTTGAACAGCACGGCTCCCTTCAGGTACGCGTACTCCTTGGTGCTGATGTCCACGCTCCAGCACTTCTTGAGGAAAGCTTTGATGGCTTCGATGTCCACCACCGAGACCCCTGAAGCAGCAGCAGCGGCGGCGGCAGCAGCAGCGGCGGTGGTCACAGCGGCAGCGGTCGCCGCCGCGGAGCCCCGGCTCTGCGCTGCGGGCTCCCCGCCCTGCCTGCCGCCGTCCTGCGTCCCGGTCAGGATGCGCTGCAGCATGCTGGGCTCCACCGTCTCCGAGGTGTCAAAGTCCACCCTGTCCTGGGCCAGACCCAGCACCAGCAGCGGGGCCCAGCCGCTCCGGATCAGCAGCAGCTGGTCCTCCTCCGGCAGCTCCCGGAAACACGGCACGTTTTTAACAAAGCGCAGCGTCTTGACGAGCACCGCGGACGCGGCTTTACAGGTGACCTGCGGGGAGCGCAGCACGCCGCGGCGGCGTGTGGAGCCACAGGAGCAGGCCTGGGTCTGCTGCAGCTGGAGCTGCTGGAGCTGGAGCTGCTGCTGCTGCTGGGGGGCCGGGGATGCCTTGTGCAGCAAGAGTTGCAGTTGTTGCTGTTGTTGTTGTTGTTGTTGTTGCTGTTGTTGTTGTTGCTGTTGTTGTTGCTCCTGCAGGCTGTCGCTCTTGAGGATGCTGTACAGGATGCTGCTGGAGCTGGAGCTGGAGGTGGAGGTGGAGCTGCTGCTGGAGCTGATGCTGCGCCCTCCCGCGCCCCGGCAGCGGCAGCCGTCCAGCGTGGCCATGGCCCGCTGTCTCTGAACAGAGGTGCAGGTAGCGCTGTTTGCTTAGCCCCCCTGATAGCCCCGAGTGAAGGGCAGCAAGTTTATACCAGCTCCCGTCTGAGCTTGTTCAGACTCTGCAGAGTCCGCCCCCCTACACCCAGGCACCTCCTCCTCCTTTTCCTCTCTCTCCCTCTCTCTCTCCCTCTTGAACACACACTCACATACCCTGCATGGGTTTCACATATTCAAGACAAACCAAGAAAAATGGCATTTTTCTAAGAGGGAGGAAAAACAACTTGTTCATACAGTGATCTCATTTAATTTATGGCATCAACGATGAAACAGTGAATGGTGTGTGGTAATTAAGCAGATAGTGAGAGAGGAGACAGACGTGGAATCAGAGCCCAGTTCTATTCTCAGCATTACCTTGACTCTCTGGCAGTGTTGTTTATCAGACAGGAGCCGGTAAAAAATACAGGCCAGCGACGGATCTGAAGGCTTAATTATTTTAGGGACAATTTATATGATTTTCTGTGAGAAAGAAGCAGGAAGAGCTGAGCTGTGAAGGCCAGCCTCCAACCTTGACTCGGACACAGTGATATTGATTTAACCGTGAAAACAGGAGCCGGTGAATTATGATGTCATGACTCAATGCTCTCCTTGCCTCTGTCACCAAAGGAGGATGGGTGGGTGGCGGGCAGAGGGGGGCGGGAAGGGAGGAGTGGAGGTCAGTGAATGAGAGACAGAGAGACAGGTTGGGATAAAGCAGATGAATTAGAGGTTTATCTTAATTGCTCCTAAGAGGGATCACGGGTTAGAGTTGGCTGCTACCTGAGAGGGGCGGTGGGGGGAGAAGGGGGCTTTGGGGAAATCAGAGGAGATTTGAAAGGAGTTTTCCAGGCACAGAAGTTCCAGACTGAGAAAAAGCTGAGACTGACCGACTGAGAAAAAAGTAAGAGGATGATATGAAAGGTTTTGAGCAGGAATCCATTCACTATATCACGATGCGTAGCCATGCTAGACCAATACCCTCAAACACAGGGGTCTTCACAGAAGGTTGTACATGGTGGAGAGAGGCTGACATTGAGTGCATGGTCACATTCATGGAATAGCAGTAATCAAGACCTCAGTGTCCCCTGCTGTGTTGCGCAGAAGGACATGTCTATGAATGGAGGCACGATGAAAAACTTTTGCAGTAGTGCTGCAACATTGTTCAGGGGCTGAATGTCTTTGTATTGATTTGGCTGAGAGAGAAAACAGAGAGATTTTTCACATGTTTATATCAAGGCCACCGCGGGATAAACAGCCTTCGCCCAGCCAGTCTCTTCTCCTGCTCAAGGCCCAGCCAGCGCAGGTTATAAAAATCCTTCTGTCTCAAGGAGAGATTACATTATTGTTGCAAAAGCACGGATTTGAAAAGACTGCTACAGTGCTCTGTCGCTCTTTGTCTTGCTCTCGGCTTCCTTTATTTATCAAATTTGTTCAAGATGTAGGCTACTTAAGTACGCTACCTTCCCTCAGACAAAGCAATAGGTATGTTTGAGGACCCTAAACCTAACCCTGAAACTCTTGGGAGTAAGACCAGTCCATCTCCTCAGCCGGGTGGGTGGAGGTTGTCGGGTGGAGGATGTCAGTTGGAGGGGTTCACCAACCTCTGACGTCCTCTCATCCCAGTGGGAGCAGGGAGGTAGCACAAAGCAACACAATACTTTGATAAATTAACAAAAGCAAAACTTTCCAGAATAATATTTCAAACAAACAAGGATGTTCAGTCAACGGCTACAGCCACAGCTTCTATTACAGGGTGACTGAGCTGGTACTCTGCTCACAACCTCCCACCCCATGAATGACTCAAGGCATGCCTTTTGGGCACTCGACCCCTCCCCGCAAGTTGTACCATTTCACCACATATATCATTCAACTTCAGTAAACATTACCAGTCATAAATAGCACAATGATAGTATTAACTACAAACAACACATTTCTGCACATTTTATAAACCCAAGGACATCTGTATTTTGTTAGTTGCTAAAACACCCCTCCAACCTTATACTGTCCGCCAGAAATGTTGGAGGAGCCCTAACCCTAGCCTCCAGGTGACAGGAGAGCTGAGAGGAGTGGACCCATAGCAGCACCTCTGACCTTAAAGCTGGGGGAATGACAAGACAGTTAGGTAGGCAGGAGCTGGGCCCTGACTGTGCCTCTGTGGCTGCTCTCACCCAGTCGCTCTCTATATGCCCTGTCAGTGAGACTATGACGCAGGGTGCAGGGAGGATGGCCTCAGGTTTGTCACCCGTGGCCTCGGCCTTCTGGAACTGCCAGGAAAGGGCGTTGAGTTTAACATTGCGGGACCCCGGATGATAAGATGGGGTGAAATTGAAGCTGGTAAAAAACAAGGACTGTCTGACCTGGCAATAATTCAGTCTCTTCGCAGAGCTTGTATATTTTCAGGATCTGTCCAAACTAGAAAAGGATCTTGGGTATCCTCCAACCAAGCCCCAACCCTCCATGACATCACCCATTATTTTGTGGAGGGACCGTCCATACTTCCAATGGATGTAAGCCCAGCTTCAAAGCCGTACTCATCTTATGAAGAGTCATAATGTGTCAGATGGCATTTTTGTTCACTCAGAGTTTTTTGAGGCAGAATTGATTACAACGAGGGATAATGGTGAGTTACATCGCAATATGAAGACCCGTGATTCAAATCCCGATCTTTGTCTGTTTTGGTTTCTCTGGTTTCCTACAACAATCTAAAAATATGTGAGAGAGAGAGAGAGATGATGATGATTATTTGAGAAATATAATAAGAAAAAATGCCAAAGTTAGCCATTGTCAAAACACAGGATCTGAGCTTGTCAAACCGTCTATGACACTATCTGTAAGAGAAAGTGCGAGGGTGTAACTGCATCTTATTGAAACTTGCTCAGACAGTTTATGTCTGACAGGTGACCTGTGCGTGGTGATTGCTGTCAAGTCTGAGCAGCAGAGGAGAAAGAAGGTACTGACATCGTTATAAAGAGGGAGATTGGCTTGGACAGTTATGACATTATAGAACCAGCTCCTTTGTCCTTTACTGTAAAGCGCTTTGTGAAACCCGCTGTTGAAAGGTGTTACATGAGTATACTTTCTCTTTTTATCATAAAAAGTTGTAAATGTCCTTGATGTTGAAGGTTTGGCTCTGACAACAAAACACGGCAGTCGTTGCCAACGCTATTTCAGCGTTTTGAAACTCCAATGCCAAAAAAAAACAAGTTTATATGCATCAATTGGCTTTCATGTCTCCAGCTTGTCTTCCTCAGTGGGATGTTTTCCTCCAGCAAGTCAGTCTTCCATCCCTCCTCTTTATGGGCCACATAAAAAGGAGACAGAATGCAATCATTTGTAAACAAACTATGTTTACCGGCAACGGTTTTATGAAGTGTTTCCAAGCCCTCTATCTTTTATACAACGGTGTGTCTGACTTAGGGCTGAACCTCGCCACCCCCCTGGCATGTGAGTGACTGAGCCTCTCCTGGATGAACCTTTACCCGATCACAACACAATCACTGTTATCCATTAACTTATTTTTCTTTTTCTGTGTAATGATCCATACAGGTGATTTGAAGTTTGTTGTTGTTGTTGTTCTGACCCAAGTGGCTTTGATATTCCATCAAGAATCAGCAATGGAACCGATTTGCTGTAAATATTGTCCCAATTTTTTTCTCATCAGGGGTTATGGGAGTGACACCATCAAATAAAGTAGCCGCAGTCATGCTATCAGCTCCACAGGTCCTGTTTGTTCTTGGTTTTCTGGGATATAAAGCAGACTCCACTGGCTCGGTGCCTGTTGGTCCCAAGCCCAAGTTTAAAATGGCTCAGCATGGCGAGGTCTCCTCACAGCCAAACTTTAAGGACGTGAACACGGTTCCCACAAAACACAGCGCCCTGTTTGTGTGTTTCTGCAGCCGGTAAATGCTCATGTTCCAGTTCGTCCCAACCCTCCAACCAACCCCACCCCCACACCCCGTGTCAGCTCGGTCACACTCGCTCACTAAACCAAACTGTCATGCTGCAAAAACGTACTTGTAGAGTTTTAGTGCACAGTCATTCAGATCATCTTTCCTTCCCCTGACTCTCTCCTGCCAAAGTCAGGTCTGCTGTGCGTCAGCAGCCGCAATCTTGGAAAGTCTTAACGTCTTTTTACACAAAACAAAATAAGAGCTGGTTGATTATGCATGTGGATCCGTGCACATACACATACACACACGCACACACACACACAAACACTCGTTTATCTGCAGCACATAAAATAATTGCAGGGACACCCAGACTGTCAGAGTCAGACAGCATTTGGCCCGGCGCAGCTCTGCGTCTAGCTCTGAAATTTAGAGCAAGGTCAGAACCAGAGACGTTATTTACTCACACTCGGACAAGGGGCATGGGAAAGTGAGAGCGGAGCACACACAGGAATTACGCTGGGAAGGAAAGACATAGGAGCAAAGTGCCGTTAAAAATGCTGAAATGAGCGTGATTTGTGTGCATCGTCAAAATTTGACTTCAAAGGGATTCATTTTACAAGACAAGTGCAATTCTGTCAGCTTCAGCCCTCACATCCACTGTGATTTGTCACAATTTCTCAGACGAAGCTACTGAGGCAACATCTTTTAATTAGTTTTTTAATCTACTTCTACAACCAACATCTTGCTAACGCTTATTCGACATGGGCCCATTGTTCGAATAAATACGCGAATCGTTTTCAGTAAGTGAGTATTGTTATGCTATGTTCTTTTGCAGTGGTAAGCATTTCCTGAAGGCTGATTGCACAAATGAAATTTTGAGGTTGCCGTGACCCAGGAAGACAGCTCTTTGGCACATTCAGCCAAGCCGGCCTTGAAGCACAAGGGTGGAGAAAAACACAAGGTTTTTACCAAACACTTGGGGCTTAGACACCCACAGACACTCCAAGACAGGTCTCAGAAACTTAAGAGGACAACTTTGTATGATTCAAGGCTTTGCATCAAATGGCTCCCCTGGAAAAGTCTTGTACTGCATTGTTTGTTGATTTGTTGGGCGCTCTTCTGGCGGTTGCTATAGTGACTGCCTCCATTTTCTCTCTGTGGCTGCTCACATAAAGGACTGCGTCCTTGTCTCCATAATAGTTACAAATTGAATACTGCACTTTCCAAGGACTCATGTCACCAACTTACAGCAGAGTGAGTGCATGAGTTTGTGCGCGCGCGTGTGTGTGAGTGTGTGTGTATGTGTGCATCTGTGCTTGTGTTAGAGAGGAAGACAGAAGGCAGGTTTGCATTAATGCAAGGCTAAAATGAACCGTTTTTTTTCATTTACTTAGTCTCCATTTATTCAGTGAATTACACAACACTAATGAGCTAATGTACCTCAATATATAAACGGCTCAATCACTGAAATCAGTGCAACAAAGGTTAAGAGAGCAAATCAGCCCACATTTTCATCATCATTGCTTCTCTGGAGGGAAGTGAAAGAAAGGGCCAGAGAAGACAGGACGTTAGAGAAAAGAGGTTGAAACCAACATTCTTCACAGAAAGTAATCAGCAGATGCCAAATGAGCATAAAGTGTTCATCTGACTCATGGCCATCCGAATACCTTTGCCTCCCACTCCTGCCCCTGTCACATATGCAGCAAGCTTCTCACACGCCACCCAATCACCCCCCAAACATTTGTGACTCACCCCAATATTTCAGGATGTGCGTTTTTTTTCTTCTAATTCCCACCGCGGTTCAGTACATGCAGACACAGATTTCACATTTTAAGGCGAACTAGTGTGAAGTCTCGAGCGCAAGGTAAATGAAATACAGTTTTGAAATATGATTATGATTCACAAAGCCTTATTTTCAAACCACCACAAGGAGAGCAAACTGTGTTTTCAGTTGCATATTGATACACACACTTTGTTCCTGAGAGAACTGGGGCAGGACGGTGTTGGTGCTTTGACTCAAAGTACTGCTGCTGTTTATTGTCATGACTCACTGTCTTTAAGTAGTTGCTGGGGTTTTTCTTTTTCGGGGGGTGGGGGGGGGCAGGTTTTAAGACAACAATGGAGTTTGATTGTCGCACAAAAACCATTTCCATTCATGAGCTGCTTTGAAGTCACCGGAAGGTGGAGGAGGTTGAAGGCGGGTGCACAGGACTGTGACATCAGAGAGCAGGCTTTGCAATCTGAGACAGTCGTCTGTGGTTAGGGTGAGAAAACCAAAGCGCTTTGTTGAAGTTGAGGCAAGTTGTCGCAGTTAAATGTTGATAAGCAAGTATGTCTTAAGTCACTGTAGACAGTTTCTGTGTTGAAGCAGACCTTGATCTTTTAATAACCTCCAGCCAGTGCTTCTTCACATCAATAAAAACTGTTACAATCTCATACCCACTCTGGTACGTGCAGATATTTCAATACAAGTTTGATGCAAGGGAAAGCAAATTAATTTCAGTATCAGTGAGTATGCATTTTGTAATCATGCATCAAGTTATCTCTCTCTCTCTCTCTCTATACTTATATATATATATATATATATACATATATATGTGTGTATACATATATGTATATATACACACACACATTAACACATTTACTTTGATAGAAATATTACTATAGAATGTAATTAAAAAATGTGAATCTTAAAATGTAATTGCATTCCAGTGCAGGTGTGCTTTTGTTAATTTCTTATAAATAAACATGTTTTTAGGAGGTTATATGAAGGTATATGGTCATATATGATGGGAGGTGGGGGGGAAATGAAAAGGAAGGTCCCTGGCACCAGATTCTCAAGAGATGTGTGGTAACAGCACAATGTAATGAAAAACATCTCTGTGACACAGAGATCCTCCCCTGGAACAAACACAGCTTTGCTCTTTGTTAAACCGTGAACCTCTCAGTGAATGTGTGTAAACATCTGATCGTACCAGGGGCCATCATTGCTTTGTCTCTCCTCTTGTAACAGCGTTCAAGGTTGGCTTACAAACACAAGGTCAAGTTGCTTTTAACAAACAAAACGGCAGATGTGTTCACTTTCACTTTGTGTCGATCCATGTTGAACAGTGAAAATCGTGTGATGTGTTTCCCACCCCTGCAAGTGGTAAATTTGTGAAGACATTCATTATTCATTTGTAATTCAGGATGAGGCCTTCTCTTTAGTAGGTTTAGTATTATGTATTTAAGTCAGCAAACTACATTCATTCTATATTGGGTGTATATAGTGTTGCAAAAGAGGCTTGTCTGGTGCCCAGACTAAATCACAACTGTCCTTCTTTTCTTTGCCTCCATGAGTGTTATCTGTATATAACATATGCAGTCATATATCAGAAATAGTACATTTGTATCTATGTATAGACTTGAAAATGTTCTTACATCACCCAGAGCTGGGTGATGTAAGAGTGTGTGTGCGTGTGCGTGTGCGTGTGCGTGTGTGTGTGTGTGTGTGTGTGTGTGTGTGTGTGTGTGTGTGTGTGTGTTTTAATGCATCAAAAAACAAATATGTTGTCAAATAACGATTTTTGGCTTTGGAGTCTTGGAGGGAGATCCCACCTGTGGGTGGACACAGGGAGTGATGAGGCACAGTAACATCGATCTGGGGCGAGATGCCCCTCAAACTGCAGACCTCCAAACCAACATGGGAGGCTTGAGCTCATCCAGACCACTACGCAACCAGCTGCCAACAAGAACCACCTGTGTGTGTGTGTGTGTGTGTGTGTGTGTGTGGGGGGGGGGGGGGGGGGGGGGGGGGGGGGCTATAGCATTTATCATAGCATTTATCATTTCTGCAATTTATACAAGTGCCACGTGGACAACGATTCAACCCGGTTATCAGTTGCAGTTATTTTGAAAAAGAATAAGAAAATAAAAAACACTGTGGATTCTGGAGAGTACAGAAGCTCCTCGGAGCCAACACAAAGGTTATTGCTTTCTCATGAAATAACATTTGTGTTCCCAGATAAAATAGTTCATGTTAAGCTAACTGACAATCATTTCCCAGCCCCTCTAAACACTTCTAATGTGAGACGTCCTTGGCATTTTTACTGAACCCAAACAGTGCTTAATGACCACCAGCAACAATACAGCACACACACACATTCACACACAGAGACTAGGGCAAGAACACATTTTTCACTACACTCCGTATTCTGTATGTAGATATAGTTTTACTACAGAACGAGCATGGATATGTAATAAATTACATTTTCAGATAATGCTAATGAATGGAGAGTCTCTCTCCAAAGGAAAGGACTACAGTGATCTGATGATGCAATTGACTATATTTGTTCACTAAATACAGAGGACTCAAACAACTGGACCCAATTACCCTGTGGAAAAAGAGACCCTCTCGGTTGGGGAAGGGTAGGCAAAAATATCTTTTTTTCACAACATCTCTATAAGAAATGCTTCCATGCCCTTATAGGGTCTCCGTAGCAGAGGGTATCTATGCTTCTCCTCAGAGATGACTGAGAGCATATGTAGCCCATTTTCCCGGATCAGGTCTACACTCCGTTTGCATTATACTACTTTGATTAGATTGCCGCACATGCTGAAGGGTCCATTTGATCTGTGACCCAGAGATGCCAGTGGACTGTCAGCAGAAGCCTCTTGAAGGACTGTTTACAGTTTACCTTCAAGATCTGATTGATCAATGGTTAGCATCTTTAAAGGCTTCTTGGCGCTCATTTTATACTAAATAATCACAACCTTATCTTAAAAAGATTAAGTGAAAATCAGGGCAAAGTTTCCATACCACAGCCCTGGCTCTGTTCACCCCTGTTTCAGCCAATTAGCACCAGTGAAGAGCAGCGGCAAGGAGATGGGAGAGTGAATGGGGACAGCGGGTTCTGACATCTTATCGTATTGTGAAAAAGAACCTCCAATATCTCTTTTCAGAATGACTCACCTCACTTCTAAGAGGTTTTATGAATGCAGTCTCAAGGATATCAAAAACTTAGGCTGTATTGGTTTTAGAGCCACTTCAGTGGCACACAGGATATTGAAGATTTAAAGAATGGCAATGTTGGTGGCTCAGTCATTCTGTCGCTTTTAGTGGTTATTTGTGAGGATTACCCTGACCTCAAACAGCCTAAACTCTTAAATTGTGCACCAATTTATGTTTGCAGTGCAACATGAGGAGAGATGTTCACTGTCATGTTATGTGTTTTAGGGAACAGAGATCACCTTGAGAAGACCTCTCCTAACAAGCAAAAGAAGCTCAGCCACAGGGTGGGAGCAGACATATAGCAGTAAAACATTTTCACTTTGATATGGTGAACCATTACCAGCTTTTTCACAGCCACCAGTCACAGGCCCCTTTTCCTCTGACATGCTGGCACTGAACCCAAAAGGCAAGTCCTTCTTTGCTGGGCCAGCACGAGCTGCATCACAGGCTCAGAGTGGCGTTATTGAGACCAATGAAAACAACAAGTTCAACAAGACTTTTTCCTTGTAATTTTCTTTTCCACCACATTTTGATGATGGAGTCTATCCCAGCACACATAGGAAAAAAGGAAAGCGCACTCTGCAAGTCTCCAGGTCACTCTTACACTCACACCAAGGGACAATTTAGTGAACCTAAGTCCAGTGTGTACCCAGTGAACCTAATTAGGGCCCGAGCCAGAAGTTGCAAGGCCCCCAAAACAGGGAAAAAGTGAAAAGTTTGTGTGCGTCTCTATGTTTCTTGATCTTTACTAAAATAGATTCTTTAAGACCATCTAAGTGCATATTTCTAACATTTTTCAGCTTCACAACAAACTTAGGTATTATTAATGCATTGTCATGGTGCATTGTTGTGCCATTGTATGACCTACGACCTGCACGAACCCTGTGGCTGCCCCATGCAAACATGGGGCGAACAAACTGCCCCAAATGCTCAACATTTCAATCTTTCTTCATTTACACACATCTGCATATGCGCAGGCTGCAACCTGTAGGTTCAGAGACTGGACTGCATCACAATGAAAGTGATTAGTCAATGAAAGTCAACCTACAAGCCAAATACAGGCCAGCACACTCTACATTCACTCAACAGTTTTTGCGGTGAATATTGTGGAAATTTGTGGATAAACTTCCTTAAAGCAGACAAAAGCAGCTTCAAATGTGCAAGAAATTGAGTCCCTAAAGTGAGACTGACGGGATTACGATAAGTTGTCACTACCTGCACCACACCTTGATCAACACCAACACCGATACGCCCACAACGGCAAACCAAGGGTGGCAGAGTGGAGGCGGGGCACTGCAGTTGTAACGTCCTTGTTGTGGATAAACAGTGTGTTGAGCATATGCCACTGGGACGTGAGCTAATTAGCCAAGGTTGTGTGGGACCCTGGGGGTCCAGTGAGGGGTGTGGGGGTGGAGGGGGGGGGGGGTGTGAAGGGAGGGGGTTAACATGCAAGGGAGAGGGCGGGGAAGCGCGAGAGGCGGCCAAGGTCAAACCCATGAGTGCGCATATGCTACCGAATCCTTACGGCACAGTAGTCCCCTAGTGCCACTCTGATAGGTTCACTTCACCCACTCTCACTGGCTGCGATAGGCCCCCGTCACTTTGACAACACGCACCGTCCTCCCACTTATCTCCCTTACAATAATAAGTCGCCTGGGACTTACTCAACAGTGGGGCTGTAAAAATGCATTTAGACCTAACAGCTATCAAAATGCAGATTGGCTCCACTTGATTCTCTTATGCATAGCTCATTTACCTGCTCCCATCCCCGTTCCCCTCTCCGGTCCTTTCATTTTCTCTCTGCTGATCCATTTATCTTTCCCAAATATATGTCACACCATGAAACAGTGTCCTTTTTTCATATGCATAGCCAATATTGAAAGCACATGTGAGACATGCATCGGTGTGTGTGTGTGTGTGTGTGTTTGTGTGCTTGTGCACATGTTGTGTGGAAAGGCTACCGACTGAATTATGAAATATTGTAGCTGCAGAGCAATAATTTATGTCCCCCCATCTCATTCTTTATTGGTCTCACAGTGACTACAGTATGAATATTTTGCCTTACAGCATATCGAGGACAGGGTCATGTTTGCATAAGAAGGTAAATTATGACACTAATAACAATGTTGGCGTGCCAGGAAGGGACATGGGAGGAGGTGAGGGTGAAGGGGGGGTTGGGGGTTGGGGGGGGTGGCCTTACATCTATAGAAAAGACCAAGGTGAGGCGAAGATGAAACACACTGAGAATCAAACTGCAGGAAATAACAAGTAAGGCTGGTCTTTTTTCCATGCATGATAACATGCAACAACTGCACAGACCAGCATTCATTACCATACCCGAAAATTCCTCATTAAATTTGTCGGTGAGGTTTTCTTCATTGGAGACTCGTGCACCTCGAGTAGCAGCGACTACGCTTTCAGGCGCCTGTAATCGATTTACCGACAGGCACTGAGTCATGCTGTCTGACTTTGCTCTGCTTCTGTGAAACTTGCATGACTGAAGACCACGGGGCCTTGAAAATGCTATGTTGTTTTTATCTTTTTAATATGCGAAACCTGTAAGAGCCAAACCCTTTTAACCCTTTCTTCTATTTGGAAGCACAGCAGGAATTACTCATCATCCTCTGAAAACCTCAGAAAACACTTCCAGACAATGATTTTTGAGCAACGTTATGAACCGCTTCTTCTACTCTACATGTCAGAGGGCAATCTGTATCTCTTTCTTTTTTTTTTCTTTTGTAAGGAGCAATCATAGTCTTTCTAAAACCATTTGAACGCTAACTTCTTTTTGATATTTTGCTTTGTATGCGCCTCCTTTCATAAAGCATTTCAATGCTAGACTGTATGTTGTGAACTTCCTTTACATTTGAGGCGCTTGTTCACCCTCTGGTACACAACTGTAACACATGTCAGAGGCATATATTTTGCCATTGTAGTTATGCCCATAAACTTTGAGCTGTTCATGCAGGTAAAGAGTATATAGTTTTATTTTCAAGCTCTACACTCTTTTTTCTAAAGGTGAAAGTAGTGTTTAGACTCTGAGACCTTCATAATGTTCAGTTTGTATCTTTAACTTGCTGCAGGAAATTTGTATTTAGCAGCAAGGGCAGTGCAGAAGCAAAGAATAAACAAAAGAATACAGAAAGGAAACTGTAAAACGGAAAAAGCTCAAGAAACCAACGTATAGTAATGCAATTATTGAAAATTTGACTCTTGAGCTTTTGATCTTCAGAAACCTTTATGTCTCAGCCTTTATATCTCATAAAGGCTTTATAAGACAGAGGACAACGATTGGTGCTCGCTACCAAGTTTAGTCAACACATAGCCATTGCACAGTTCATTTCCATGTATGTTTTTGGACTAGTCTATGGGGGGGGGGGGGGGGGGGGGATCATGTAAACTCCACACAGGAATGCTCTTGGTCCAAGTGGGAGGCGAAAGCAAGACCTTGTTTTGTGAGGTCAGACTGCCGACCACTAATCCACTGTATCAATCTTTATACACTTCTTGGAACTAACAACAAACTGAGACAATCGCAAGTGATAAAACACAAGTGTGTCACCAGCTAAAATGGGGTCAGAGTGATTACATGTTTCTGCGTGATCACATCCCATCAAATGGTTCTGCACCACTAACGTGCAGTACAACAACAACAACACATCTGGTAAAGAAGAACAAAGCCGAGTCTTGGAGCAGTAAGAAAGATTCCTTTTCCAGCCAGTTGCCGTCCACAGTCACGTGTGCGGTGATATATAGTCACGCATTACCACATTATGTTCACCAGCTCTCTGACCGCCAGATCCTGCTGCCCCGCTGTCTCTCAAGGTCTCCCTCTGTCTGCTCGGGCTGAGCCAAGGTCACCAGCGCCGCTGCAGGCTCCCTGCAACCTTGAGCGGCTAACTGACCGGGAAATGTGTGTTCTCCCGTTCCACCACCTACGTATCCCAGTGTCAATCAGCCAGACACAGAGCGGGACTGTCATTAAATGTTTCAGCATGCTGGCACATTGGACATTAGGTCACTCCGTTAGATGTAATGTGGAAAAAGAGGACACATTCACTCAAGGCCACGCAAGGAATTAAGAGGAGGGAGTTCAGCTCCTGGACAAACGATAATTGAATTAAGTGCCTCAGACACCAGCTGGGCTCTGACATGCTGCCAGCACTGTGCTATGGTGGTCTATTGTCACTGCGTGCTATGTGGACTTTCTTAGAGTGTGGACTAAGTTTTATCTGTTTGCACTCACAGTGTATGTATTGATGCTGTGTTTGGTCCATCGTCACATTCATCCCATCCACACTGAAATGAATTCCACCAGCCTGGCCGCAACTGTGACAAAAGAAACTTCATGGGGGCTAAACTAATTCACAAGTTAAACTAATAACAAATACAAAGAAACGTGTGTGTTTGTGTCTGTGTGTCTGTGTGTATCTATATCCAATCCAGTGAAGAGCTTCAAAGTATCGTGACTACACCTTGAAAAATTCTGATAGAGGTTCTTATATGACTGTTCCAATTAACAAGGCCACATACTAAAAGCTTTTTAAATAAAGGCAAGCCACAGAGTGCTACAGAGCATTAAAGCTACAATGGTGAGAGTGTATCTGGAACCTTGGCTTTGATATGAAATCTTGTGGCCTTGCCTTTACCGCCCTCCATGGTAAAAGCTCTTTGTGACAAGGAAATTACTTTATGAACCTCTGAAAGACGCTCCAACACTTCAGCCTCCCTGTTAGTTTCATCACTAGACCATGAGAGAAGTGTTTTTTTTTTTGCCTCCACTTTTTTTTTTTAAATCTTTGCAGCTTGCCATCCGTTTTAATCAGTCTCTGTCCCTGCTCTTATTTCACAGTTCTGCCTCCATTCTCTTGCCTCAGTCTCGCTTTTTCTTAGAGAGAAAAGCTACTACTAATTACAGAAAATATGAGGAAAAAAACTCAGCATTTCCGACCACACTCGCACCCAAACAGGTAAGATACAGTGAATCTTTGTATGGTCTGTGGATGGAGACAAGCAGGTAATTTGTGTCATTCGGCGAAGCCAAGAGTTTGTGCGTGAACACCCACACAACCAGTGTGTGTGTGCATGTGTGTGTGCATACAGTACGTGCAAGGCTGTGTGTGTGTGTGTGCGTGCATGCACGCCTGTGAGTGTGTGTGTTTGCTGTATGCAGCTTTACCTTCAGCCCTTTAAACAATTCTCAGCCTCCGCTTTAACAAGAGGCCTGTTTTTCATTTTTCCAAGGTCTGTGGAAAACCGGTTGTTTGAATGTGCTCACGCTGCTGGGCTCACGCTGGGCGAATCAAATTTATACGTGAGCGTGCTTTTGTTTGGGTCTGCGAGGATTCGGTTCCTTTAACATGTACCTGGAATGTTCAATCCGGATAGAGGCAGAAATACCAAACATGTGTCTCTGCGGCCTTGAGACTTCACAGGGCTCCGAATGCGGCGCTCAGCTCGGTAAACACAGTTTCCTCCTGTGGCTCTCTGTTTGGACAGGAAACAAGGAAGCTGATCAAACACTGGCTGAGAAGGCCACGGCTGCACTGAGCTGGAACGCCGTCGCAGGCCTTTCAGAGCACTTTGAATGGGGGGAAATGTAAAAAAAAAAAAAGAGAGAGAGAGAGAGAAGCAAAAATAACATGTCACTTTTTGCAGGGTAATCAGTCACTTTGTGGTTGCGCTGATTTTCTGATTTCTGGTAAATTGAGCAATATTTTCCCAGAATTTAACACCCAGCACTGATAATCTTATCTTGGACCTGCGCTTTGTTTACACAGTAGGAGGAGCAGTATCTCAAGCGCAGTGTTAAATGTGGTGTTAGCGCCTGGCTCCATGCTGCAGATTTATGACCCCGTCCTCATGACATCATAGATTAGCAGCGGCAGGGTGTAGATGATGGGAAGCATTATCTGGATGGATAGATGGTGTGTGTGTGTGGGGAGGGGGGGGGGGGACTACAGGAAAATAGAGGAGTAGAAGGTGTGTCAAAGTCATTGAGGTTAATAAGTTGGGTGATAATGGTTCCCCCTTGTGACTGTTTATTAAACTGCACACTTTGCATGCAGTCATCAGTGAAGTCATGATGGAGTGGCTGAGGTGTTAGATTCCTCAGATGGAAACTAGGACATGACGGGAAGTGACAAATGAAAATTACACTGGGCGCAAAATCGAGAACCAAAAGGTCAGATTCAGGGTACTACAGGGCATACACAGAGTCTATTTTACCCACAGAGCAAAAACAAGCTCATAAAATCCATTTATATGTATAAAATGTGTCAAGAGTATTTAACATTACTGTTATGTGTTGCTTTAAAAATAGTTTATTTGATTAAATGAACACTATCAAGTGACCGGACCTTTTTCTCAAAGGAAACTCCTGGAAACTCAGACATTATGAACTTCCTCTAGGCTCTCTCTCCTCTCACTTTCTCCACAGTTTGACCCGTGCACACGACGACATGGCTTAGGCCATCTAAGCAAACGCAGATTCAGTCAGACCAGGCCGCAGGCCTCTCTCTCATCTGATCTCGTCCGATGCTGTCAGAGGAATTTTAAGGCATCGGGTTCCCATGTCAGGAGGACCTCAGGCGCAAACCACATGTGCTGCACCTGGGCAGCGCCGCAGAGGAAAAAGGAGAAGCACAGGGTGCGCACACACACGCACGCACACACACACACGAACACACACACACCGTGAAACTACAAAGAACCATGAAAACACAGACACATGACGCATTTGCACGGCCCTTGCTCCATTTGTGTCATGTGCTCAAGTTCATGATTTCTAACAACTAAACTATTTGTATTTTAGTTGTTTGCTGTGTTCTCCCAGACCTAACCACAGAGATGCTTGTGTCAGAGGGAGAGGAGATAATCCGGTATGCAGTCTTCATCCTTGTTCAAGAACGTAATGAGCTGTGCAAAAAGTCGGAATATAATGATGATGTTGTTGTTGTTCTTGTATTAAATGAAGAAGAAAGAGGGGAAAGATTAGTTTCAGGGGTTTTTTTTATTTCTTTCATTGCCCATTCAAAAGTGAGACCTGCACACCAGCACCCCACATGCACACACACTTGAACGATACATAAATACAACATGCTCTTCCATTAATTACTTGTCACATACGGTTATTTGCTCCAGTGTCATCGTTTCAGTAGCTCTTAAAAAAAAGATAGATGAAACAAGGTTAAGCTTTGTCTCATGTGCGGGTGACAGAAAGCAAAATGAAAGGCACACCAGGAAGAGCGAGGTCCTTGACACTGGGGTTACTCCTCTTTATTCTCCGTGAGCTGCTCCTTGGATGCCTCGCTTGAGATCTGCAGCAGTGGAGTGCTGATCTCACAGGACTGCTTGTCCCCGGCCACACGCAGCAGGCAGCTGAGGACCATGTCCTTGGCCAGGCCAGCCTCCAGGTTCCCCTCACGACTCAGCTGCAGGGTGATCTGGTCCAGGCTGGTCAGGACCAGCTCAGAGCCCAGCAGAGGGCACATGGGCCCAGAAACTCCATCCCTGGCCATGTTCTCCATCATGTACTGCTGGTACAAATCCATCAGTTTCTGCTCAAGATAGTGGTTTAGCAGGGAGTTGGAGAAGGGGCCCTCCTGGAATAAAAAGCTCCTGTCGCGGGCACTGCCCAGTCTCCAGCGGTTTGAGCCGCCCCTCAGCGGACGCTGGAGTCCTCCCTGAGGCGCCTGTCCCGGCAGAGAGTCCTCCACAGCTGGGAGGACGTCGCAGGACTGGAGGAAGGGTCCGGCAGCCTGGGAGTCGGCATGGGGCCGCAGCTCGCCGTCGTTGGCAGAGAGGGGCAGCACCTGGTCGCCTCCGATGTGGAGGTCGCTGTAATTCTGGCAAATGCTCTGGCAGAAGGAGGGGACCAGGAAGGGGGAGTCTCGACCTGAGCAGGTCTGAGCTGGGATCTCTATCTCCGGAGAGCTCTGCCTGCCCGGCGGGACTCTGTGCAGCTCCCTGGACTGCAGCGGGGCAATACTCAGCTCTCTGGCATCGTCCTCGCAGTCTGTCTGCTCCAGGGAGCTGTGGTGAACAACTGGAGCGTGCGTGGAGGACGCTGTGGTGAGGTCAGCAGCCTCCCCTGGCAGCCGGTAAGCATCGTGGAGGGCCCTCTGGGGTGGGAGGGGATCCAGCTCCCACAGGTCAGCATAGGTCATGCTCAGGAGTCGGCCTTCACACAGCATGGCTGCAGCACAGAGCACACACTACCGTTACCTCAACATACAGACACTTCACGGCTTATTGCATGGCTTGTTAGACCAGGCCCAGGCTCCACCTGGACCTGCCCCTAGGTATGGGGGCGTCCCCATGGCACATAGTGAGCTCTCTCTCCATTCTTTCTCTCTTTCTCTTCTCACCCCTTTACATTCCAGCAGCTGCACAGTAGTAACTTGACTGCTTCCCCAGAGTATTTCTCTCTGAGATTTTCTCTCATTCTCTGTGCTTTCTTTTCCCTCAGAACCCCATGGACACTGTACACCGGATCCAGGGCTGCTCTCTTCATTTACACCAAATGATGTATTTCTCTCCATCTTCACCCCTCTCTCTCTCTATCTCTCTGTCTTATTCTCTTCCCCGAATTCCAACCCAACTACTTCTGTTCGAGGGTTCTGCCTGTTTTTCTGTTCTTCTTGTTACTTTATATTTAATGAAGAGTTTGGGGCGGATGAGCTCCAATATAAAGTATGTTCTGTTAACATTGCTTTGAATTGGCAATTTGAATAAAGCGTATAAAGAGTTTAATTTAATCTGATTATTGTGCTGGGTATCCTGAGCCAGAGGTATATCTCTTGCAACATGGGGTGAGCTAAGAAAATGGTCTGTATGTTAGTCTTTAACAATAGAGGAAATGCAACTTTCAGCACAAAATGAGTTAGTAATAGTACAGAGCCTTTCTATGGTCAGATGGGAGAAAAAAACCTGCATACTCATGCCCATGTTTGTTTTTACTAATGAATAATGAGTGTTTAACTGTGGCTGTTCATGTGCATTTCCCTCAAAACCATGAAAACCTCTTCCTCTCACACTTTGTCACTATCTTTGACTATCATTTTTGGCTTTTGCAGATGATTAGGTTATTCAACATACTGTATATCTATGATCCATGTTGAGATCTGGAGTGAAGACAAAAGCAGTTACAGAACAGTTGCTTACCTCGTCTAACAGTCATGAAGCTCAGTCATCGTCCTACTTCAGTCACAGTCACTCAGACCTTGTCTCTTTCTGCAGTCTGTGCTACTTCTTAGACACTATGAATGCTTTATATTCACCCAATGAGGAAGTGGAAATGTCGGGAGGGAGATTTCTCTCCTTCTTCCTGTGTATGCAGAATCAGTGTTAAAGCTTCATCATGTTCATCATATTCCATCTTGGATCTGTTCATTTTTTATTTTCATAAGATTGGAACAGACAGGCTGAGAAAATTCAACTCCAATCCTTCCTCAAGTTGTTCAGGTTTTTTAAAAGCCCCTCACAGGAATTATTCACCTACCTCTGCTTGAGCTTGTCTCCAAATGAAGTGAAACGCCAGATGTTAAACCCTGATGGACGCAGGCATTAGCTGTGAAAAGAAACCATAAAGTTTTGTTTCTGCATAAAAACACAGGTGTGAAATTGTGGTAAAAAAAAAAGAATCCTAATTTAATATCCCCAAAATATCAAGAAAGGGAGAGTTGGGGTGATTCCAATTCCTGTTTTCATTTTCTAAAAACAGGAATTTCATTTTCACACCACAGATTCTGAGTTACGTCTGTGCGAGGACAATGAGGCTTATTTACCTCAAATTCAATAGCGCTGCTCTTTGGAGACTCCCCCTGTTATGCGTGTGTGTGTATGTGTGTGTATGTGTGTGTGTCTGTGCCAAAGCAGAAGTGTGACTTCATGCTCGCTTGCGCAACCTTCACTTCCTGAATGAAACTCTGCCTGATCCTCGGCTTGTTGACAGGCCTGAGCCCTGAGAATGAGACTTCCATATTATAGCATCTTGTGTCAGTCCTCTGAGGGTCTCATTTCTCTCACAGCTCTGAATCACTTAACTGGAAATATCCAGGCTACATTTTATTGTCCCTGCTTGTCCAGACTCTTTCCAGTGTAGTGACGGGGAAGCCCAACAATAGCAGCCAGGACACATGAGAGGAAATTATTCATTATTGATTAGACGCTGGAACCTGGACAGACGTCATATCATTTCTCAGGTCTGTTGTAACAACAATAGCTCTGTGACACAGATCTGTGAAACGTTGGTATGTAACCCTATGAGGAAAAAAAACAACTGAATAGTAGATTGACTGGTTCTTATATGGTGTTTTCTGGTCTCTATGATCTCTGAAGGGCACAAGTCACACTCTGGCAGCAGGGGCTTCTTTTCACAGTCCATATGCTCAGTCAGTAGCTTTAACCATCCACACACATTCAGACGGGGCAGTTTGTGGTTCAGTGACCTGGCCAGGGACAAACCACTCGACCTTATGAATTCTAAGTCTTCCTGAGATCATACTGTGTTTTGCTTTGTTCTACCACCTGGCGCTGTTTTCTTCACCCCACTGAGCTGGATTGCTGTCGTCACTATGTGTGTCCGTGCAGTCTGGCCCGACGCTGGACATCTGACACAGGCTGCGGTGACGCCGTGGCGATGTGGGTAGGGTTACCGGTACCGTCTCCATAGCAACGTCGCCATAGCAACGGCCGCTAACAGTGAGGGCTCCGGGCTCCCATCTGCCTGCCCTGTGTGCAGCGTTTGTGAGGCTGGAGGCTTCAGCACCCTGGACAGCGGCTGGACTCAGTCTGCAGCTCCCGGCAGGTGTAAAGGAAGGTTTGTCTCGTCTGTCTGCCTGCCTGCCCGTCTGTCTGTCTGCCTGACTGGGATGAACATGGACAGACGCCTCCACGGCAAGTCTTTAACCCAGAGAGACTGCGTGTAGAGGGATGTTCAGAAAGATCAACAATGTGTTCCGACCCAACCATCATGGACACAGAGGGGGGGATGGTGGAGGTGGATGTCGGTTGGAGCAGGACTACCACAGCGCCTGCACCGTCAGGCTGGTCCGCAGCACCTCCATGCTGGTGGTGGGAGAGAGGGCTCAGGCGTCTGGCACGGCCTCGACCTTGAAGCGGAGCAAAAGCACGGTGAGCATCGAGTCCACCCTCTACTACTACCAGAGGCAGGAGGACCAGATATGGCTGTACTCCCAGAACCAGAACTGCCTGGAGTACCTGGAGGCCCTGGTGGCTCTGAGACGGCAGTACACAAAGAGCGTGAGCGACTTGAAAGCCAGTGACAGCAAGGCCACAGTGTCCTCCAAAAAGCCTGCGCCGAAGCCGCCGACGCCTAAAAAGGAAGAGCCGGTAAGATGACATCATCTGTCCCTGAGCGCAGGGCAGGAGGAGTGACAGGCAAATAATCTGCTTTTATTCCAACACGGCAGAAACCAAGAGCCAAACCCTCTGCCCCTCCGGTCCCCAGCGAGGAGGACACGCTGCAGTTCCTGGATGAGGTCATCGCCAGCTGCGACAGCGAAGCCCAGCGCAAACCTTACAGGGACGATGGACACGCAGACGTGGACTTCATAGGTGAGCGTCACAACATCCAACATCCCGGGTTGTGAGTGTGTGAGAGCAGACAATAGCAGTTCTGAAAATGTGTTGAGCTTCAGAATAACTAAACGGAAACTTATGAGACATTCACACACCAGCCCTGCCCAGTAATATTCAAATGCCGCATACATCTACAACTAGATTACAACTAAAAATTCTGGATATAATTATACAGAAATACATATATATATATATATAGAAATCTGGTGCAGAGTTTTCATCCCAAAAAACATATTTGCATAAATCCACCTTGCCCAATGAGATTGAAAACCTGAAAAACCATCATAATCTAATCTGAATGTTTTCTACAAAACAGTACAAAGACATTTATAGTAGGGCCATTCTGCACACTTGATTATTTGACTATTATTTTCCCATTTTTGAGATGGCTGAGGTCAGATACAATAGAAAATGTGCGTGATGAGACCTAGTGGGCACAGGTTTGTGTCTACATATCCAAACAGTCTTTGATTGACGTTTCTATCTTTCCTCTGCATTTTTGCCACAAATTGGATAGTACTTCCAGTCTGAGTTGCAAAAGATGAAATTTGAAGCTCATTCCAGGGGAAGGTGTGGTCTGGGCGTATTAACGGCTCTAATAACAGGGCAGTAATAGGGCGAGGACGAGTGCCACTCGAAGGCCCGTGTTCAAATTGTGTACAGCTGTCTTTTAAACATGATCCTATCTCTGATAACGTGAGACACGCGAGTCAGTGTGTAGCTATGGTGCTGAACTTGAACACCTGGATCAAATGCAGCCAAGATTTGTGCGCTTGAATACAACAGAGCTCCTCTAGCTGTGGCACGTCAACATTCATGCGGTGGAGAGAACCTCCATTCTTCCTCCACCGCCAGGTAGGACGCAAGGCTGAAGGTCAAGAATGCTGTGCCGTTATTCGCAAGATACTCGCCTCTGTATTGTGTGCCCTGTTTGAGGACAGCCAATTATCCGTACTCGCGCCCTCGTTTCTTTGAAATGGCCACAGCTTAGTGAAAATCATTCAAGGCCGCGAGGAGCGGCGGATTTAGCGCCCCGGTCTCAAACATCCGCTCTCTTCCTCTCCGCTCTTCTCCGTCACAGTGGCCTCCAGCTCTGCCGAACATGACCTCCACTCCAACTGGGTCCTGCGGGTTCCTCGGGTCACCGAGGAATCGGAGCAGAAAGCCGTCCAGGACTGTGCCAAGGAGAAAAGCCAGCGGAAGAAAAAGCAGAGCGGCTCCACGAGCAGTCGGCTCCGGCTGCAGAGGAACCCGATCCACCTGCCCAAAGTGGTGGAGAGCGCATTCCAGACTCTGCGCTTCAAGCCCAAATTAAAAAAGCAGTGAAGCCTGATGGACACTTGAAACCACACGCTGCCACCAATCCAGCTGAGCACCACCATGACCCACTGGAGGCAGGTTTAATCAAGTCAACACAAAGTAATAGAAAGCGCCATCTTGCCAGGGTCACTGAATGAATGGCTCACGGTTCTAGAGTTTTCCCGGCAGACTTGCTGACCTACCTGTCACAGTCGGGAAAGTTGTGACTGACATCAACGGCGGCCCTGTTTTATTCATGTGTCCTCATGACATCGAGAGCCAGTTTACGCAACAGCTCCTCTACGGCACTGCCTCTGCATGGACGCCAGCCATCCTCAGTTTTCTGTTACGTTTTCTATGAAAAGTTTTTGTTTTAGCGATTTTTCCAGTGTTATCCAGAGAGGGGGGGAAAAAAACATCAATTTCAATCGAAACTCAACTGAAATGAAGCCAGTTCCGACGAGAAAATATATAACTCAGACTTTTGGTCTAAAAAAATAAATAAACCTTCAGAGCATCTCAAGATTACTCTGACCCATCAGTTAGACCCTTCACATTTCTTTCAAGTGTGCTTTTGAACTGAAATGAGAGAAATGTCAAATATTGCGATGGGTCTGGAATTTAGATAGAGTGCGGTTTACGGCTCGGATCTGCCGGGAGACTGGATTCCTAGGAGGTATCAAAGCCAGAGGTAAAATGCAACATGTCCTTCACGGTAATAAGACTGGCTGAAAGGTAAACATATTCCAGCGCCGCATGAATGCCCGTTTCATTTTCGAGGGAGGTGAAGCCTCAGCCCAGCGGCCGAGTCGACCCGGCAGTTCAAAGAGAGCTTGTTGTTCTGCCCGTCATTGCCAAAGTTAAATGATCTTTAACATCGGGGGTAAATTTACCAAACTACCAAGTAAAAAAAAAACACACACACACACACACTTCTAACCTAACCTTGAAGATGCAGTGGGGAAACGCTGATGAAATGAACACAGATCTACCCGCGTGCCTACAAGTCGCTGGCACCATGTGCCAGCACTTAGCCAGAGACAACGGATGTGAGAACGTGTGCACGAGTTAAGGCGCCTCCGGCCTCTCATCTCAGTCAGGAACGGCAGTCAGACGTCAAACTTGATTCTCTTTTTTCTTTATTACAAAACCAGACGCTGCACAGCGTCCGCTACTTCTCGGCTTTGGCCTTGGGGCTGAAGAAAGACATCATGGGCTTCATGCCAGTCTTGTCTACCTTGGCCAGACTTTTCTGAGCGGCAGTCATCTTCTTAGGCGGCTGGAGCAGGGAGAGAAAAAAAAAAAAAGAAATATCAAAATGACGACTCTGAGAATTCATTATTTACACTGAACTTCTATTCAAACTACATATATCTGTAGAGAGAGAGAGAGAGAGAGATATATAAAGCACATTTCATAAAGGTGTGCCTCTCTGACCCGGCTGCGGATTCTGCAGCTTTAGAGAAACCAAGAACAAGATTAACAGCACGGCGTACACCAGTCAAGTTCCCGCGAGGGGAAATATTTGGGACGTGAACGCAAACAAATGATTGTTGAGGCCCGCGTGACAGCGCCATCGCTGCCAATCAGAGCAGGGGCCGTCCGACCGCGCTCACCTTGCGCGAGAAGTCTGCGCTGTTGAACCTGGTGTAGTCCTCCCCGGCCTCCACCGGCCCGTCCGAGAGTTTCCGCTTCTGCCGAACGAGGGAAGTGAGAGGAGCTTTTCATGACATTCACCGCACACACACACGCACACACACACACACACAGACGACGAGGGGGCGCACGCACACACACGCAGGCGATGCCACAGTGCGGGGATTTCACATCAAGCGCTACGAGATGACGTGCACAGTTGAGGTTTGGGCGGCCCGCCGAGGTCGGGGGGGGGGGGGGGGGGGGGGGACTCGTGGCGTGGGCGTCGCTCACGTCACCGCCGTACCTTTGAGGGGGGCTCCGTCTCCTTGGGGCTCGCGAGCTCCGGTAACCTGCGGGGCGGGACGAGAGACACGCTTGATCTGCGGCGCCTCGCCGGCTCGTGATGAGCTCGATTCGAGCCAGCGCAGGCCGTCGGGGCTTACTGCAGGTGCTTGCGGAGGGCCCCGCTCAGGTCCTCGCTGATGTACTCTGAGATCAGGCCGTGGGCGTAGCGCAGGTAGTCCTCTGTGTCGCAGGGGTGACAAGAGCGACAGCAATTAGCCACACGAGCCCGCTTTGCGCGTCTGAGAGAAACGGCGGGGGGGATCGCAACTCGGGGGCGACAGGAACTGTGCTATATTGCTGCCACCTATTGGCCGACGTCGCAATCTGCTGCGAAAAAGGATGAGAGCCAGATGAGGCGTCTCCTCACAGCGCGGCGAGACGGCTTTGTCTGGGGCAGCGACGGCACCAGGAGTTCCTGTGACTCACCTTCATGGTGGTCCGACTCCGACTTGACTCTGATGTAGGTTGTGGATTTGACTCCCTCCCCCACGGAGATACTCCTCCTCTTGAGCGCAAGAACCGTCCTCTCCACCTACATGGACAGAAAACACCCTCTTTTGTACGCTTTCGTATTGGACTGCGCTGCTCGAAGTGTTGAAGCAGGGCGCAGAAGCACAGGACGGTGGCGACGGAGCACCTTTTTCTTCAGCCACTCCATCGTCTTCTCTTCACTGTATCGGTGGAACTTCAGGTCTCCCACCTCTGGAGGAGGCACCACACACACACACACACACACGTTTTAGAAAACACAGTCAGCTTCATATCGCAGTCTGGCGGCGTGAGATGCACTCCACCTTTTTCCTCCGCTACGTGGTGCAGCGAGGCCAGGGAGCGTGTGCAGCTCAGCAGCCTGGAGCACGCGGGGAAATCCTCGTCCACGACAACCTGATCCACCGGCTGGAACTTCCCCTGAGTGGGGGGGGGGGGGGGGGGGGGAAACCACATCACATCAAAAAAAAGAAAGATGAAACACATTCATCATCACATCCACGAATAGGTTCATTTCAAAGCCCGCTGAGAATCCACCGCAGGGCTCGACTAATCCTGACCGACTGCGTTTGCCTCGCTTCAAGCAGACGCGGGGGAGACGCCGGGTGTTTTCAGGACATCATCTCCAGCTGAAGCAGGTGTAGCCAGTGCTAAAGCCAACTGCTGCAACACTAGCAGCAGGGACTCAAACACAACATCGTAATCAGCGGTAACTCGCCGATTAGAACACAATCACTAGTGAGGAACCAAGCAGCTTTTCCAGCGGCTGATCAAGATTACTTTGTGTCGTCACGGCGTCAAAACATATCTAATGAACTGCACATTTAGAGACGTCAGACTGTAAAAAGAGATCGCGTTTTTGGGAATCAATGCTTGTCTGACTCTGACTCTGAAGCTGCATTCAAGATGAAGGGTCGTCCCATAAAGAGCAGCAGTGCGATAAACCCCAGATTCAACCACCAGCAACTTCCGCTACTTACCTCTTTGCCAGATTTAATCAAATATGGCAGTAACAGATAGAGGGGATCCATCGGTGTGACGAAGAGGAGTCTCCCATCTGTGTGGAAAAAAAGAGACGACTGTGAAGATGCGAACACTCTGCCTTGACACAGGCAAGTTCTGATCGAAGACCACGGTCTAAAATAAACACCTATTTATAATATTCTGAGCTGCTACACTCAAGTGCCAGCAGCAAAAGATTAAAGTCAAAAGTCAAGAAAAGACTGTTCCAAAGCTCCAGAGCCCCTAGCGCGCGGTAGCTTGTGCCGTGCTTGTGATTTTGGCAAGGCTGAACTCATGGTTTCGTTACATTTCCATGGAGAAAGAAAAGAAACCCACCTCTCTGCACAGTCTGGCCGACGAACCAGGAGCGGTAATCTTCCTCAAAAGCTTTGACTTCGAACAGCTGCATGTCACCCCCACTCAGCATGTACAGAGATGCTGCATCTGCAGGAAACAAAAATCAACCAATGTGTTACTTTCACATCTGTAGACGTAGACACACACTCACTGACACGACCACTGTGGAAAATAAAGAATTTAGATATTTTTCTCATATTTGGACCTAATTTGATGCGACTCCAGCATCTCACAGTCACATTCATTTGTTACCCACAGCAGTTGTGATCAAAAGAGCCCTTCACTCCCATCTTTTACGGTTTCCATTTCTTACATCTCTTCAAGACACAATATTGCTTTGATCCATAACTATTTGTTTGGTGGCTTTCTGCAAGGGTTGAGATTCTCCAAGGCTCTGCAAGTACACCTATCATATCCACTGTACGTGCATTTGTCATTAACCAAAGCCAAGGCGCATCATCGAGCCACTTGTCAGGGAAGAGACTTTTCTTCTGCTAAGACGTGGTTAGAGGTGTCTTTGCAGCTGACTGAACGCCAAAGCAACCACTTAAAGTCAGGATATGGGCAATGATGAACAATGACAGTTGCTGCTCTCTTCCTCTGAGTCTAATGCCAGCTGGCAGCTGTGAGTGTTGTATTACTGCCATCTGATGGATTGCACCAGACTCACAGTGCAAACTAGTCCCAGCATCCACACTCTGGGAGCCCATCCCTGCATCATCCATTCTATAATCCCTGCGCACAAAAAGCAAACGCCCCAAACTGTATATTAAGATGTTATGGCACCCCGTGGCAGAAAGGCTCATTTTAAAACACCTAAAGTGATATATTACAATGTTTAGCTATAGAGGTCACCATCATCATTATGGCATGGTGGCTCAGTGGTCAGGACCCTCACCACTGGTCACACCATTAGGGGAAAGGCAGGTGAGACGATGGGATCACAGATGGCCGGATGGATGCATGTTATGACGCACAAAAGCTCGACAAACTAGGTAACTGCATGTATCTAAGGCGCACTTACAGAGGTCAAAACTCCACAAGGAACCTTCTGGAAAAATTGACATCATTTGTACACACAAACGTCAAATAAATACTTTGACATCCTCTGTGTCTGGTATTACCGTCAAGGTTTGCGATAGGTCAGATGATGAACCGATGCAGTTTAACATAAACGTGTAAACACAGAGACACACCTGTAGCAGGATTCCTCAGTCTGACAAAAGTTGGCTCGGAGTTGTGTTTCTGTGAGTTGAAGGCATTGTCTGTGGACACCAAAACAAGTGAGTTAGTCCCCTGATAATATAACGGCGCATCCCTCCAGGCTGCAGGTCTGTCGCTGTGGTAAACTAACAGTGGGCATGGACCTAGCCTGTATAAAAACCGCTCATTATGGCTGCTACTTCAATACTTTTAATTACTTTGAGGGAGTAAACAGAGCTGTCAGGAGTCTATCAACTTTGCCATCTGCGGTATATACACACAGACACAGCGAGCTAGCAAAGTTAGCTCAGAGCCCACTGCTGGACCTACCTGCGGCGATGACAACCCAGCTGTCATTCTGAGTGTTTGGTGTGCGTTTCTTCTTAGTCGCCATTGTGTAGACGTTAAAAATATCCTCTTGACCTGTGTGCGTGTCAGTATAAACACGGCGGGCCTGCAGGACCGACGATGCCCTCAGCTCCAGCACATGCTCTCAGAAATTGCGCCTCTCGGTGTGCATCCCTGGACTATACCACGCGGGAGAAAACATATTCTTTAAGGTGCAGTTAATTATTTTTGCATCATTTAGGTAATAAATTACAATTATATATACACATTATAACCTCACTCAAATTTTACAGTGACAAAAAAAGCTGAAAAAGAAGAAAAGAGAGAGGGTGTTGTGTTTTTAATCCCCCCATTGGTTTCACCGCAGTGGAACGTTCCGCCGTGACGTCAGGTAAACATGCAGTTCCGAGCAGCCGTCGCTAGAGGCCACCCGGCAACTGCGTTACTGGCCGCGTGGTGACGTTGGGGCGAGCACTGCTCAGTTTGTCTCCCTGTCAGACTTGGTATTTGTGAAACGCGCGTTGGCCAAAAGGTCCCCGCTCTCAGGTGCAGGGTGTGTGGTGACCAGGCGTCTTTTGGCACACTGGCACGCAACAGATTGGGGGATCCATCTGTCCTTCAGTAAGAGGAGGGCATCTCTCACTTTCTCTCTCAGGATGTGACACTGTGTGTCCCAGTTGGTTTTCAGTGAGTCACTTGTTATTTTTTGTCGTTGTTGTTTTTTTTTGTTTTTTTTCCCCTTGCGCATCGTGCATGCTCAAATGAGGATGTGCGGATGTTTCGTGTGTTCTCATCCCCATTAGATGACGAGCTGTGTCATCAATTTGTTTAACTGTTCAGGGGTTCCTTTGATATGTTTGTATGGCTCTTTTTTTCTCAGCTGTTGATTTCCCCTCTCTCCTAAAGACACCCACAACACAGCTCATTAGCAGGTTTTTAATTAGCTTGTTTTGGTAATGAGGAAGGGAGGGATTTGTGTGCTGGGTGACTGAGCTTTTCAACATCGCCATACAGTGTCCCTGTGGGGAGCAGCATGATGTAGAGGAAAACTACAGCCTCTGTGGGCTGACTTATGGCTTAGTGTTTCCCGGCCTTGCTCATTTTCACGTCACCTTTTTCTGCATTTTCGGTGTTGTATCACTTTTGTGTGTGTTCTCATGCAGGCCTATTTGCCCAGATTTGAGCAACACATGCTCGAAACCCTTTGAACACTGTCTCAGCTCCTCCTTGAAATCAGTTAGATTTATGTTGCTGTAGTCCATGGCAAAGAGAGCGTGGGTGAGATATTGTCTGTGAATTACTTGTTTTATGGGTCCCGGGAGTATCATACACACCAGTCTGTGCAGCTAAACAGAATATTCCATGAAAGCTTTCTTTCTTTCTGAGCTGCTTGAGGGAACGTCTGCATTTCTGTCTGCCAGGGAAGAACAACAACGGCCTTTCTGATACCCTGGACCACAGACAGCCCCTGAGAGCCGAGTCCTCTGTCACCAGCATGCAGACGAGAACAAAGTGGCTTCTAAATTTAGGCTCCGATATGGCTTCGTGGGCCTAGAGTCCATGACCCCTCCATCCTCTCCCAAACCCTAATCCTTGCCGATCACAACATCCAAGAGAGAGAATTTCAACAAAGCCAAAGCCATGTCTGATCTTTTCGTCTCCCTCTCAAGCTCAACTTCCCGTCTCCCTAAGTAATTCACTTTTTTAGCTCGCTATCTCTGGTTGGAAATAAGAGGATTCCAATAAACTTCTCTGTGGAGTCAGGAGTTTATTGCAGCCAGCAGGCTGTGGCCGCTTGGTCACACTCTGCTGAGCTTATTGAACGGCCCATGGTCCAATCTATCTCTCTGGTCTCATTTGTGGTGGTCCAGTGCTGGGTGACTCGGCCCCAAGCCGCATCCCCACCATGTGTCCTGCATTACCCTGGGGCCATTTTACCCTTTTCATCGTCTATCTTCAGGATTTATAAAGTGCTTTCAAAAGCATACATATTCATCCGAGTGCATTTCTGACCATAGCGGCTGCCAAGAGAAGCCATATATAAATAGACGGACAACATCACTCAGGGTCCTGCTCTTACTGTTAATGTACAGATATAGGATGTTTTCACACGGAGCCGTTAATGCCACATGCCATTCTGAATTCCCTGCAGATGAGAACTTCCATCTACAGCGCGCGGAGGTAATGTACACATTGATTCATGTTAATAATAGACAGGGACACACATACACACACAAAACAGATGTGGAGAGAATTCCCCTTGGCAGCAGAAGCCTTTGAGTCATCATCTGGGATTCCCTTCCTCTCACTTCCAAATATGGGTGGGATTGTGAGAGAGAGCGAGAGGCAGAATGTGGAAGGCAGAGTGGAACCCCCTCGTGATGTCAGAGCTCTGGAACAGTGAGCCTCACGCTGACTGGAAATTCACAGGAAGGAATGCCGGGAATGCAAGAATCACTGAAATGCTATTCCCCCTGTGCATGTTTGTAAAATCTGAGTTTTAGCACACATGCCTCCCGTGCGTGCACACACACACACACACACACACACACACACACACATGCATAACGTTCTTAGCCAGTCCTCTCACTCGGGAGATATTCCTTCCCGTAAAGGCCTTATTCGTCTTCCTCCCACCACCCACCCCACAAGATGACTCCCTATTCCCAGCATCAGTTGCTTTGTGTGAGGCCTGGGTTGAACGTGGCATTTCTCCTCTCCCCTCCTCTCCATACAGAGGCAAGAAGCCTTACATACAAATCAATTATATTTTTGCACTAATAATGTATGTTTCTTAACATTTTTATCAAATATACAGCGTTTCTTTCGCCTCAGTGCCCTCTGAGGTGTATGTATAGGGCAGGAATTCACTTTTCAGTCTATGTTTATCAAAGGACTGCAGCTGATTTGCCGCAGCCAACATATGTAAACCATAAAGTACTTGAAGCGAGCTTAATGTTGCCGTATTATCCTGCTTCACAGCTGCATGCAGCATTAGGGAGTAGCAGAGTACATATAATAGAGATACGTGTTTAGAATACAAACTGTGAGTACTTACATTCCAACATGGGGACAACAGTGCAGTGAGTGGATGGCACAGTAAGTACTGTGTGGAGTTTTCCTTGTGTCTACATGGGTTTTCTCTGGGTTCTCCAATTTCCTCCCCAACAACATGCATCCAGGTCAGTCGAAGACCTTCAATTGCCCCCATAGGTATGAGTGTGAGAGTGAAAGGTGTGTGAGTGCCTTACGAAAGACTGGTGACCTCTCCTTGTGAATTGGACGGTTACAATTTAAATAGATTGTAATCATAATGCAAATAATAGATTATCTGATGGATTCAATACAATAGTGGATGCAATAGTGAAGTGAGATACATCAAATAATGAGAGTCACGAGTGGTGATCAAAGGTGTCACGTAGTTATTGAAAGTATTTTGGATACGTTGTAATGGAACAGATGCCATGTATCTTCTAATCCCTAAAACTGACTGTGGGCTCCACTCCTACTTGTTGCCTTTAGTTTAGACACCAGACAAAAGTCAGTACCATCTTTCACCAACCAGTTATACTGTCGGTACTTAAACATCACTGCTGAGATGTCAACCCATTTCAGTTTTATCGTACGCAGTTGTCTGTGCTGAAAATAAATAGTACTTTTGCAGCGAAAAGAAGACACAAGACACATGAAACCAGGAGCTTCGGGGCTCATGAGGGTCTGACTTCTACAGTTTCTTTTTCCTGCTCAGTATTGTAGTCTTGAACCCAGCTCGAGGGTGCCCGCTTAATTTAACCCTGCCAGTAGCTGCCTGAACCAGAAATTTCCAGGAATTACCAGACCAGAGCCACACGTGCCTGGAGCTGCACAGGGAGCTCAGAGTGGTCTTTCACACATTCAGAGGGAAATGAACAGAGATGAGGCGTGTCCCACCGATGACAGATCACAAAACATGTTTGGTAAGCAGCGGCCACGTGAAAGAGCAGCAACACTGGCCGATTGTGTTATTTTATGTTGGTACCGCTGCGTGGTTGAGTCAGATGTAATGAATGCACGAGAGCAGAGCTACGAAGCAGCGTTCTGATGAGTGGGTTCCCTTTTAGTGCGTATCTCTCTCACACCACCGAGGTCTGAATCACACATTATACATTCCTGCCAATGGTTTCACACTATTCTGCTGATTATAATGTGCCAAGAAAAGTAGCTCAGGGGCAGTAAATTCCAGGAGGAAGACTACAGCATTACACATATGAGATGTAAACAAATCATTATTCAGATAAAAAAAAAAAACATCTCGTGTGTTTCTACTTTTCTCATGCAGTCATATAGGAAAGTCCTCCATCACATCCTCAGTGGCGATTGATGTGAAACACTGAATGTTAGTACAATATGTTTTTAGTAAGTTCTCGTACCACCGTGCTGCTAAATTTAAACATACTTGTAGTGTGAGTCCATCCATCTGTCCATGCCTCGTGCCTTTGACTGCCTTTCTCCAGCACTCACAGAGCCAAAGCAGGTAACAGTGTAAATCATTGGACATGTCACTTTACCAGTGAGACATTTGCTACTTGCTAGCAGCTGGAGTTTGTATTTATGAGCAATTTTACATTCATTTGTCATGGGCTATGTCTACAATGAATTGTAAAAGATAGATGATAAGGAATTAATCTTTAATTTGTTACCATAAATTGTATGCTCTGGTTGTTAATAGTAATGATTTGCTGCCGTTGTCTGTTGTACATTACTGAAAATGAGTGCACGTAGGGTTTGGATGATTTGGATGGTTTGGTGGGACCAAACAATTGATGTGAAAAGAGGTTTGACAATATAAAGGCTAAATAGTTTGATTATTGGTGGAAAACGCTCTACCCAGATGACTCAAAGCTGGAGCAAAGTACCATGGATGTCTGATTCATGGGTCTGGAGGCAGATTCAAACTTTCACCCTTTCTGGGGGGGGCGGTGGGTCAGGGGAGGAGGGGGTGAGTGGGCTGTCTGTCCCAGGAGCTTTCATGTGCCCATGATCCCTGCCTGTCTCCCCGCTTGCTCGCTCTGCTTTCCCTCTCTTTACTCTGTCCCGCCGAGTAGATGTCCCACAGTACACCATCCCCAGCCCTAATTATTGTTTACTAGAATCAATCTCCCTCTCCCTGTCTCTCTCTCCCTCTCCCTCTCTCTCTCTCTCTTTCTCTCGTACTCTCTCTCCTCCAATGTCTCCCTCACTCTCCCTCCCTCCCTCTCAGTGTACCAGGGACCAGAGATGATGTGGTAATTACATCTGCCGACTGCTGGTCTGCCGCAGACGGCTCCGCAAGTCTCTCTGCTCAGAGAGAAATTAGAGACTGCTCAGCACATGTCCAGGGCTGTAATTAGAATAAGTACTCTGTGTGTGAAATGTGTTTATTTGTTTATTTATGAGACCCCAGAATTCCAACGTACTTCACAAAGCCTGGGCTCCCCATACGTTGGGTTCACATCGTGGGATGTGCAGCAGGACCTGAAACTGTGACACACTGTGTGTAGCTGACCCGTTCAAAAGCCTCACAGTCCTGATAGTGTTAATTTCATGAAGTTTGACCTGTGGGCCATTGGGATAAAGTTGGTTTCATAAAAGTACCCTCGAGTCCCGTGACACCTACATAGACACACATCAAAACGTCAAATGCATTTTTTTTAAGGTCTCGCACATCTGTCAACTCCTTTTTCAGTACCTCTACAAGAGCTGTGTCCACCAATTCACCGCCGGGGCTCAAAAGTCATTGAAACTCTCAGAGAGAGCACGGCCCGCCGTCTCCTCGCCTTCACTGATAGCAGCACGTCTCACATTTCACTTTGAAGGGATCCAGTTTCAGGCACAGAGTAGTCGAGAGGACCCAGAGCTGCTGAGGGGCTCTTTCTCCACTCCCAGATTTATGAGCTGCGCAATGAGATGGTCGACAACTCAGGCCATTAAAAGATTATCTGGATCTTTCGCAGGCATACTGAGATAATTTGGGAGCAAAGTCATTATGCTCATTCCATATAAATCTGCAAGGTGGAGGGTGACAAGTTGGGGAAGAGACACTCTACACACGCACACTGTTTGTGTTGCATGTTGCAGGATGTCTGCTGTAATTTCATATTCTCCATTAAGGATACCCTCCACTTCGGTACCAAACTGTTGTGTGTTGCGCGTCATCTCTCATCAAGGATGCTGAATAATTTAAGCATGAGCATGAGGAGTGTTTGTAAGCAGCTTTGCATTTGACTATTTACATTTCTTTTTCAGCCCTCTGACACTCCATCATCTGAGAATCATTACTGGAACAGAGAAGCAGATGCTGGATGAGATGGGGGCATCTGTGTCGCGGGGGGCAGAGGGGCTACACAGCAGTGACAGGTACCGGATGGCCCGGAGCCCAGCGAGTAGCCTTTAACTTACCTCAGAAGATGGATTGACCCAGCTGCTTCATAAAATAACCGGTCAGTCTTTTAGTGAAATTGTTCCCATGATGGATCTATGCTTTTATGTCAGAACTGTCATTTTTCCACTAAACTGAAACGACTCTCGTCATGACTTCACATGCTCTGAAGGGCTTCGCATTAGAGCGCCGCTGAATTTTGTGACCCAGCGCACATGTTCAATAAACACATTGGCATTTTAAACACAATCATTTTTCAGTAATGCATGAAATGGCGTGTGTCAGCAAATATTTACATAGGGACATGGATGGATAGACGGCGCGTAGAACCACTGACTTCATTATCCGTGACCGGAGAGACTGAGACGTTATTCATGAAGTGAAGCGCTTTGGCAAATTTCCACACCACAGGTAATGACGACACCTTTTTGTCAGATTGCGAACGAGCTCCTCTAACCGGACAACAATGGCCGCGGCGGCAGACGCTCTCATCTCAAAGGTAAAATGAGTAATTACTCGCCAGACTGGACCCGGTCTTCAGTCTGCAGTGTGTCCTTGGCTTTTCAGGGATAAGGGTCCCGGCATGAACGGGCCAAGTTTAATGTAATCGAGAAAGGCAAGACCGTGAATCTGGAGGCGTGATGTCATCAGTATGAGACACTCGTGTGATATCATAATTATGAGGTAATGGCGGGAGGGGTGTGTAAGTTTATGACTTTGGCACACGCTCAGTTTACCGTCAGCCGACTGCAACAGGGTACTAATGAGAATAGATGGGCCGCCTCAAGCTATGCATGTGTGCCTGTGTGTGTGTGTGAGAGAGAGAGAGTGCACATGTTCGTGCTATGATAAATTGATGGTTATTGGCTGAAAGATGCTGTCAAGAAGGGGCTGCTGCGAATGGTCCACAGGTAGCCACCAGAGGAGGAAAGCATGAGGCAAGTATGTGAGTTTTAGGTTCTCAGCGAGTTTCCCATGGACCTGAATCATTTTTCCACTGACACACACTCTTTTCAGACAATGTCTCATGAAGGAAAGTCACAGACAACGCTGGACCACTCATCGGATGACTATTAGCGTGAGCTCAGTCAGTCACATTGAGGTTGAGTCTATGTCTAAACTCAATCTCTGTGCGGTGAGCAATCACCACACACCCAACCCACCCATCTACCCACAACTGTGCGATCAAATCAAAACCTGAGCTGTTTCGTGATCTGCTGGAAATAAAGAAAATAAAGCGCCCTCCAGGGTCAAACTCACTGTTACTCATTCTGAATAACAGAACCAGTAGAATATATACAATTACTACACATCGGGAAATGTTTACAGCGCATTAATGATTTAGTCGCTATGTAGTTCCATAGTGTAATTAACTAATTTTATCTACACTTGATATATAACTGCTAATGCGGGTCTGTCTGCCCTGGAAGACACATTCTTTAACACTGTTGCTGTCCTGGGTGTTTTCAAACAGTGTTTGACCCATAAAACACAGCAGTAATGGCAAGGATCAGGTGTGGAAGTCTAAAAGTAAATTTTAGTAAGTATTCCAAAGAATTGGCAAACTCTGTGAATAGGGTTGTCACTTTTCACCAAGTAAGTCGCCAGCTCGACTGATTGGAGATTATTCATTGCTGCTAGGTGTGAGTGTGTGGGTGAAAGGTGTGATAGACTGGCG
Source organism: Karalla daura (assembly GCA_029224185.1). Lineage (NCBI taxonomy): Eukaryota > Metazoa > Chordata > Actinopteri > Chaetodontiformes > Leiognathidae > Karalla > Karalla daura. The sequence continues at coordinate 16,925,490 of CM055202.1, read as the reverse complement.
TGTATTCAGGATGTATTCCCTGCTTTCATCCTATGAGCGCTGGGATACAGACCCCTACCACACCAGCTGGGTACAAAGTGGGTGAGACAATAGATGGATTTCAAAGATGTAAACTACAAGGATTGACAGAGAGCAAGAGAGCATCAAAAACAGGGACAGAAGGAGAGTCACAGGTCTACCTTTGAGTTAGAACCTTCTCCACCTTCTCCAGCCTTGCACAGGAACATTAACGCTGACATGAAAAACATTCCAGCGAGCCCAACAGTAGCTACTCATCGTGCAAACAGTCATCGGCCTCTGCCTACAGACACATTCAGCAGAGAAGATGACTGACACAGCTGTTTTATGAAAATGTAGCGTATAGTATCCAACATGCTTTCGTCGGCAGTCACCAGCTCCTGTGAGCTGGCAGTAAAGGGGGAGACCTGACTTACAGCATTGAAACTAGTCGGTGAATCATCATGAACCACAGAGGAGATCTCCAGTGCATTCAAAAAGACGGAGCTCAAAGAAATACCTCAAAGCAGCTCTCATCACAGACACGGGGGGGATGACGACAGTGTCTTTCACTGCCTGAGAATGTGTCTGGTGTATGCAGTGGAGCAAAGGAGCTGGACCTGGTGTCTGATCAGGACTGAGCTGGAGTGGTCCTTGGTGCTGTTCCACCACACTCATGTCTTCCATGAGTGTCTCTTCTTATCTGAGTCAATAGACAAAGGGTAGGAGGTGTTATACAGTCAAACTCTTCTGTAGAATTTAGTGGTTTTCATGCTCTTATTCATCCATTTTCTTGACTCGCTTTGGGCCAGTAAAGGAGTCACAGGTCTGCAGCCAATCCCAGCGCTCATATGCTAAAGGCGCCGGTCCATCACAGGGCACATACACTATTCAATGTCACACTAACACCTCGGGACTATTTAGAGTCTCCAATTCAACTAAATATGCATGTTTTTTTCCTGTAGAAGAAAACTGGAGTACCTGGTTTCCCACAGAACATGCACACATCTGACACTGGCCCTTTCTGTGTTGAGTTTACATATTCTTCCTGCATGTGAATGGATTTTCTTCAGGTACTCCAGTTTCCTCTTACAGTCCCAAAACATCCATATTTACGTTAAGGTCGATTGGAGACGTGAGCGCCAGGGTGAATGGTGATGTGTGTGTGCCCTGTAATAGACTGGTACCCTGACAGGCACCGACCGACTCGTGTACCACCACTTGGTACAAAGAAGGTAAAATGACAGATCGACAAGTTATAATTGGCTCCATTCTGCCATTCTGCCATTGGCTTGATTCTGTCACAAAGTGACCAGATGATGAGTCAGTCTTTCTTTGTCTCCTGTCAGGAAAAAAAAGGTCAAGACAATGACTCAGATTGATTCTATACATGAAATAATAATAACGAAATCATAAATGTCTCGTCATAATGTGCTAGATTTTTGTGTTTTCAAAAACTGACAAACAGTATGAAGAATATGAACCGATTACCTGATTCTCTCCATCTATAAAGTTGACACTCACTGTATATGACTGAAGGATTATTGCACAATAAAGCGGGTGCAGCTGAAAGGCCTGTGCCTGCAAAGGTGCTTATGACTTTTTCTTTTCCCCTTTCTACATTACATCGATCAGGGACACTGTATTGAAACATTTGATGTGAAAACAATGATCATACTATAAAGCACATGGGACCAACTGGCACTCTTGTATAGGATTTTGCTTTTTTTTTTGTGTGCACACATGGAGAAAATTTTGACCTCACTTATAAAGCAATAACAGAGTCCAAGCAGTAGGCTACAAAAGAACAGACAGAGCACATCATAAATTCTCACTTCAGTCCAAAATAAGAAACAATGAAATGATTAAATTGGATAGTTCTGTCCAGCTAATTGGCTAATCTGTAAGGGTGACCTGCTGTTTCATTGTCAATTACAGTGAGTTAGAAGTGAGAGTGTGACCTCACCCAAACGATCACATGTGCCAAAGTCACCCTGCAGAAATGACATCATGGATAATGATGTCATCGCAAGATTCCAGACCCTCTCCCATTCCCGCTTAAATGCTTTTAGGCTTGGCTGCACACGCATGCACGCACGCACGCGCACGCACAGTGAAACGTGCGTGTTTACCCACGTGCACATGCGCACACACACAAAGCCCACTCGAGCAGCCTCACCCGAGACCGAGTCGTGATATAAACAAGACGAGCTCACAACAGATGCGATAAGGATGTCATTTGGCCTCAGAACAAATAAAGCGAGTCTCCAGAACCGAAAATGCCTAATAATAAGCCTGTAAAACTACAGGTCTCTGACAGAATCCATGCCGCAGCTCCTCGTCGTCTGTCATGCCAGGAAAAAAAAGTACTTTTAAATCTACTGCTGCCCAAAAATAGTATCATGTGCCACTGTGTTAATTTTTCCTCGCAGGGTAAAAATAAAACAAATGGTTGTAAAACAGGACCTTCTCCGAGTGTGAAAAAAGCCACATGTGGCTACATTATCTGGACCTATATTGAATTTCTGAGTCACTCAGACGACAATTTCTTGAAATGGTTATGCTTCTGTGCATTCGTTTAGATAGGCTGAACTAAAATTTTGTGGTAATGTGATGGCAGCAGTGGATTGCAATTAAACTAACTTGCCTCTCTCTAACTCTCTCTCTTTCTCTCACTCCTCCTGTCACTCTCTCTCTCTCTCTCTCTCTCTCTCTCTCTCTCTCAAACCCGTACGCAGACTCCCCCACGGGCTCTGTGCCCAGTCCCTGACCTTAGTAAATACGTGGCTAATTTGAAGCATGTGGCGGCAAATTGGAAACACTGAGCTTTTAAAACTGTGGACTTTTCTTTTGCACATGCTAATTCCTCCCAGGAGATCCCATCAGATGAAATGACCCAAAACATGTCAATGTTAGGGTGACGTTCGGGCCCAGGGGTGTGTGGGGGAGGAGGAGGGGGAGAAAGAGGAGGAGGGGGTTCGAAGGGTGGACAAAGAGCGGCTGAAGGGCAGAGGAGTGAGTTAAAGAGGGTGTGTTTAAAAGGGGGAATTCATTCAAGTCATCCCTTAATAAAACACCACTGTCCCTCTCCTCCCTCTTTTACGGCCTCCCTCTTTATCTGTCGCTTACACACTCACACGTGCACACATACACACCTCCCACGCACAGGTGGAAATTCTTAGTGCTCTACCTCCTGTTCAGGGGAGAGCTGCATAAGCCAACAGGTGCATGCTAGGCAGGAGTGCACATGCACTGTGTGTGTGTGTGTGTGTGTCTGTGTCTGTGTGTTCGTGTGTGTGTGTGTGTGTGTGTGTGTGTGTCTGTGTCTGTGTGTTCGTGTGTGTGCTAGTGTGTGCTTGAGTTCACACCACAAGTCTTTATTTTGAGAGGTGCACAGAGAGAGAGAAAGAGAGAGAGAGAGAGAGAGAGAGAGAGAGAGAGAGAGAGAGAGAGAGAGAGAGAGAGAGAGAGGGAGAGTGAGCTTCTGGCCGGGGTCCACGTCTCACTCTGGGCCCTGCCCCCTTGATGCTGCAAAAATGTCCACCTCACCTGGTCTTCAGCTAAGCCTTATAATCCTGCTTTTGTCATATTTCTTTTGCCATACTGTGCTGAAATATTCTAAATGTGCAGACACAATGAGACAACATAACTGACATTTTTATAAAGACCGGTTGAACAAATGAAATTGTCCCACCCAATACAAAAATTGACATTACGATCAGATTTCTACACAGAGACTTAAAGATGGACACACTGTGTGTGAATCAAAGAGATGTTTTTTTTCCCAAGCAGTATAAATGTTAGAAGCTGAGTTACATGGTCATGGACTTGACAGAAAATGATCAGGAGGCCATTTATCTTCTCAGTCAGGTCAGCCCATGGGAAGACCACTTTACAAGAAGAGTCTGCAGCCTCGATGTAGTTACTCAACTGCTAACATTGGTATGTTAACAGGTTTACTCATTGCAATTAATGTGTGACAGGTATTGCATTTTGCATGGTCTTCTTTCTTTGTCAGAGCCAAATATGACTTCACATGTGTTTTTATCTGTTTAGGATTGACAAATTGCATCAGCCGCATTGATTGACACATGGGTGAGGTTTCTTCTTTTTATCTTTCTCTTGAATGGCAGGGATAGCAGAGTTCTGGTATTTTCTGTTGACCATCACTGTTGTCAGTGATCTCACCATATTATTCACAACTATATTATTCCTTGATATTCTGTGCAGCAGCTATTTGTCAGTTGCTTCTTATTCAATAAACACCATTAAACTGCATTTAATGCAAGTATCCAATGACTGTGTGGATACTTTGTGAATACTACTGAGAATTCCAAGCTGTAGGTCAAGAGTCAAGGTCTCACTAAGGTAAAAGAAGAAAGAAAGATATTTTACAGGATTAGTCATTATGGTGGTCCATCCATCCTCGTCCATCTTAACTGCTTCAGCAGTGTTGCAGGGATCTGTTGGTCCCTATGTCCAGTACACATAAGGTGACAGCAGAGAATCCGTTAACTTGCCTCCTTTAACGGTAAATAACAGTAATCTCTTATCTCTTATTAATTAATTAATTAATTAATTAATTCTCTGGACATTCAATTGTCTGGACATAAATAAAGTGGGTGTTCTTATATAAAATAGATAATGAACAGCAATTAAACAGTAGTTAGACAAAAGCAAAAGCAATTGTTTGCTTCAGCCTAATGTGGCTGGGCTATACAGTGCAACTCACATTGTCATTTGCTTCAGCCTATGGCTGCATGCCAAGAACACTATTGGTTGGGCACAGGACAACTTGCATTATCATTGGATTGTATTTGTACATGTTATGCATGTACATCAAAACATGAATGAAACCCATCAATTGATTGATGTTTGGAGATTTAACAATCGATTCATAATTGTCAGTAATATAATCGTGATTAATCAATTTTTTTTCAACAAGCCTAGTAAAAACCCCTCCCTCTGTGCTTGGCACTAAGATGAGAGGCCCAGTTCTCCAACAATCTGGAGGACCACTATCCTGCTTCGTGTCCACAGACGAGCTTCCTTATGGCTCTAAATTTAGCCCAGGTCCCCTCCAGAGCAGGGAGCAGGTGGAGGTGACGGGGGCCCTGGCCTGTACTCATGGGACAGACGGGTGAACACCATGACCAAAGCCCCGGACCTCACAATCTAGTTATAGAAGTGATAATGATATCCCCACCTCAGCACTCACACACACGCACACACACACACCTCTAAAAACGAGTCTGTTATTGTCTCAAACGGATGGTTATAATCTATGTCATACTATGTTACAACCCCGGGCTGAAAACAACAGATTTCACTGGCAGACTCTAAAACCACTTATCAAAACTCCTCAGCACCGCCACATGAAAACCTCCAACCATGCCTCAATATTTTGAGACTTGCAACATGTAATTTGAGACCAGCTTTTGTGGGCACACAGTCTCCAAAGCTCACCATTGTCCCTTCTATAGCAAGGAAGGAAAAAAAAAACACTGAAAATACTGCAACTTTACCTTTCCACTCTAATGACTCCAATATCTACTACTACCCATGATGTCTGTCCCCACCATTCCTCATTTCAGAAACTTGCTGATCCCCATATTGCTGGCCCATTCACCAGGATGACATCATTGGCTCAGACCATGCCAACTGTGCTCAATAAAGCCCAGGCGTGTTTCAGTGTGGGAGTGCCTCTGCTGCACTGAGACTCATATGAAAGACGTGAGTGAGAAGATCTTTGTACTAAATTAGTCATGGCAAAAAAAAATAATAATAAAATGACAGTTTTGCTTGTCACCAACATTGACGGAGTATTTGTAAAGAAACTGAATCATACCAGCAGCATCTTCTCCTTCCCCCAGTAGATGTTGGTGTGCAAAGCGGCAGATGCTGTGTGGTGATGCCCTTTATTGCAGAGCAGCTTGGAGTGGGCTCTATTTAAGGAAATATAAAGTGTTCACTGGTGAGTTTTAAAGGAGCTGGCAACTAGTTTTCTAGTTTCCGTTGTCCTTCCGAGGCATCTGCCTTTCTTTTTTCCTTTTTTTTTAATTGTTCGACAGCTGTAACCACCTGAAATGTCCCCATAAGCCTCAACAAAGCGGGCTTTTTAACCTAGTTTAAAGAATCCTACCCAAACCTTAGGAGAGCCGCCACATCATAAAACAGATTTGTGTTTCATCCATTATGTGTTGGAAGACACAGAAATGATGCAATCGCGCCAATAGTCAGAAAATTAACAAACATTAACAAACCACCTAATTTCAGTCATTGGTCATGTTGGAAATTTCGCACTCCCATATCGACTTTAAGGAGATTAACACCACCGTGATATCTGAAGGATGAAGTCGACGGCACAGCCAGTTGGTTAGCCTAGCTTAGCATCAAGACCGGCCAGCCCGGCTTGGTCCAAACAAAATCAACCTTCCAGTTCTTCTAACGCTCACTAATTAACACTTTTGTATCACATTTCTTTAATCCACACAAAGAGCCAAGTGTGAAAACGAGAATTTGTGGTTTCAAGCTGTTGGTTCCCTCATCTTCCCAGTCTTTGGACTAGTCTTGGCTACAGCCAATGTTTTCATCATACAGACATGTATAGCATCAATCTTCTTGCAGTGTTGACATTAAAGCTAAATACAAAATATCAGGGCTTTTATATTAAAAACCCATCCCCCTCCAAAAAAAAACTATCAAATTACTCCTTTAAACTCTTTACTTTGTGAGAATTTTGCACTAGCCTGTGAAATCAGCCTCCCCAGCAGACAATAGAGGCAAACAATATCTGCATTGTGTGTGGCACTCCTCCATATACTAGTTTTAATCTTAATGACAGTGTATGCCTGGGCTTTGTGGTGCTCTGGTAGCAGCAAGGTTGTGTAATTAAACTACAGTAAGTTGCCCCTCAGAGCCCATCCCCTCCCTCCTTTTTGCCACACTTCCACTCTTCTTTCTCTGCCCTTACATCACACCACCACTGCTCTAAAGACCAGCTTGCGTCTCTTTGTGTAAACGTGTCTACCTTCCTGGCAGCCCCTGTCTATCTCCCTCATTCTCCTTTTTCCCGACTCTCACCCACCCCTCCCCTGATTCTCTCTCTCTCTCTCTCTCTCTCTCTCTCTCTCTCTCTCTCTCTCTCTCTCTCTCTCACTCGAGCTAGCGCGGCAGTTTGGCCGATGGTCTGGGTGTAGCGGGTGTGTGTCAAACAGCACCTTCCCTCAGAGGAAAGAAACAGAGGGAGGGCTGCAGGAGGAGGAGGAGTGGAGTGGAGTGGAGTGGAGTGGAGTGGAGGGGGTGGGGGGGGGCACAAACACACATACACTGCATGGTGATGTCATCTGAAATGACATCATCCCATGGAGGGGAGCCAAGGGACCTGATGGGTTAGCATCCTCCAGTGAGTTAAAGGGAGAGAGTAATAAGGAGAGAGAGTGAGTGAGCGAGCGAGAGAGAGAATCCTGTAAATAAAGGGAAGAAAAAAACAGAAATGGGCATTGTGTGAGAGACAATGGCTGTGATCTGAATTTTCACTCTTTGTTTTCCACACGACCGCCGCTTGTTCCTGCAATCTTCATGGAGCCACATGCATCTCTCTCTCTCTCTCTCTCTCTCTCTCTCTCTCTCTCTCTTTTAGGAATACTTCCTTCATTTCCATTTGCAGGTGTTGGAGTCCTGAGGGAAGCATGCATGAGTGCAGCTAGAGTGCAGCTAGAGTGCAAGTGAATCAATACCAGTGAGCTAATACAAACACACAAATACATCACACACACCACACAGACATCCACGCGGAGGACTGTACTACCTGCCAGATATCACACACTCGCTGGTGTATTGTTGCAGTATCCATACAGCAGATGAGCATATGTTATGTGGACAACAACATATTTACTCATGGGCTCTTCAGATAAATATGCTCTCACACACATTGGGATCTTGGTAGGGACACCTGTGTCTCTGCGTGTTTCCATTGTTGTCCACTTGGCTGTGCTGTGCTCCACACTGTGCTCACAGCATGTCTGCCATCTGAAACAAGACACCTATGGACCAGTATCCTGCTGGAGTGATACACCTCTCCTCTTTCTCTGGAGCCGCTGCTGATGCTCAGGACGTTCCACTTGGCACGCAGCGATGTACTCTTTGTAAAACACTTCCCTTTGCTCAATTCATTTGATATCAAGGCCGCGATTATGCCCCCTCGTCTTTGTAGCCGGTCACATCTTTTAGACACTTTGATGAACTGCCCGCAACACTCAGCGTTCCCTTTCAAGACAGTATGTTGATGGATGAAAGCTGCTGTTTCTAATGCACGATGATTCAATCTTCCTTATCGCTGGCTGCTGTCAGTGGCAAACTGACTCAACAGTATAAATAGAGAGGCATGTAGTGTGGGACAGAGAGGAGCAGGGATGAGAGATAGGAAGGGAATGAGGGAGGGCTCGTCGTGATGTGAGGGTGTGAGTCCACACAATGGAGGAAGAATTTGGTCAGGGATATTCCAATAAAATAACCAGCAAAGATGCAGCTGTGAAATTCTCCCTTTGCCCCGACCAGCATCTATTCTTGGCAAGGATATTACTCACAGCCATGTATCAATAAACAACGGCATAAATGTGACGCAAGCAAGGGCACGGGCTGCACAGATTTCACGGCCTTGTACTTTTGCAGAGGCTCACCAGGTCACTCCTTGCCTCTTGAAAAAAAAAAAAGTTGTGCGTGCTCAACTCGGTTGACAAGACAGATATACTTAGAACAGAGAAGAGGAAGCGGACAATTTTAGTGATTGCTTCCCCTTTTGGTCCTTTTTTGCTTTGCATCGTTGTTTGCTGGAATGGAAGTTTGCAAGATGTTCCATCCCTGTCATGAATTTACACACATCCTGTGCATAATGGATGAAGACCCTGATCTCCCACACACAACACGCTTCAGTAGAATTTTGCTTGTGGGGTCAAAGTGTTCATCAAAATGTAAATGTTTACACAAATGAGGGTGAATCTCACTGCCATCCTACTCCACACACACACATTGCCTATTTTTGGTCGTATTTAGTGTATCTGTGCCCAGTCCAATCTTCCCAACCTTCTTTCTTTTCTCTGCAGCATTGGTATGGCAACATTGGCACAGCCACACTCCTACTCTGTTCCGATCTTAGTCATAGGCCTCACTCATGAGGCACCAGCTGAAGCCCTCCAACGGTTGATATGTGTGGTCACTTCCGTGTCTTTTCTTCCCTCCACGCCTTTATCACTCTTGCACACACACACACACACACACACACACACACACACACACACACACACACACACTGTGCAAACGCAAAACGATGCCCGAGTCCAGGGCTCAACTGAGAATAAAGAGGAAGCTGGATCCAATTTGAATGGCTTCGTCTCTGTCCGGCTCCTCAGGTAAGTTAGGAGTGCACGTGGCTGAGCGGCGCAGACAGAAACAGAGCAGAAGGTAAACAGTATACTGTTGTGATGAGTCAGTGTACTCAGCTTTTCTTTTTTTTTGTTTTGTTTCGTGGCATATGTGTTGGTTTCAGGTCGCTAAGATACCTGTTGATTCCTATTGTATACTGACAGGCCCAGCAGGGGAGCAAAGAACATAAGAACACTTTTGGTCCCTATGGACACCATCCCACAGGCACTCTGCGAATATGGGACATCATTGTGTACACACTCCGTTTGCATTGAGGGTTTACGAGTGCGAGCTTCCTGTCAGCTCACGCAATCCTCAGTGCAATTACGTAACCGTACACTATGGACGCGATAAGCAAGGATTGGGAGTTTTGCAGTGGACGTGACTGTAATCGATAGTGCTGCATCTCCAGCCTGCTCCTCTGTTACAGTTATTATACATCTCTGATGTTTCCATCCGCATCAGGAAAGCTCAGCGCCGTGATCCCTGTTTTGGCTGCTCGACAGGGAGGTGCGCGTAAGCTTTGCTGTTAAGATTTTACTGTTGGCTCTCACAGCGAGAGAGAGCCTTCAGCGATGACCAGAGGATCTCGCTAAAAGCCCGGCCGGTTGTTCCAAGAGGGAGAGGAATAATTGCGCCGTCTGATAACGTGGCTGTGTAAAGACAGACTTGAAGAGCATATCCTTTAAAAACAGCTGGTTCAGTGTCAGGATTGTAAGACTGCACTCACGTCTTTCAACTGTCTGCTCTATTTCTAGAAAATGATTGTTATTATCTTGTTTTAATGCCTCCTCAATGCCCGACTCTCAGCTTCTGTGTACCTTTCGGTCCGGCCGGTCCTTTCTCCCTCACATCCATCACAGTGATGCTCATTTGCTTAATTTGCTGAGGAAACTGCTAATTCAGTCCAGTTTGTCATTCTATCTTCAGTGGGGCCGGACCGTTAAATAAACCCAGCAGCTTGGCATTGACCGTTTAATTGACTGAGTATCTCTGAATGTTATTTGTGACGGAGAAAAAGAGGGGAGGAGAATGGGGGGGACCTTTGAACTTAGTCAGGCAATTTGCCATTAAAAAAGCATAATTGGAGGGGTCCAGTGGAGGGCTCAGCACACTTTAAACCCACTCCCCACTAAACGGCCAACGGTTTATTTAAGGGGACAAATAGGTCAAACAGTCTCTAATTATCCCTCAATCGAAGGCAAGGATTTTCTTCTCCTGCTTTTTTTTTTTGCTCCTTTTCTTTCCTGTGTGTGTGAGAGAGCAGCATCGTTCCAACTCACCAACCAGCGGTCTCTGTTGACCTAGTTCTGCTCTGGACACAGGGAGCTTTAGAGAGGACAGGCCTCACCCACTGTCTCCTCTCCGGGCCCATAGTCACACAAGGCCAGGACGTAAACATAGTCACTCAGAGCAAAGAAAGCTTGGAACTGGCCTCATCCATAACCCCTGTGACATTTGATCCATCAGGTTAATTGAGTGAACAGCATTGATCTGGGATCTGCGTCCCCGGCTGACAAGGATGCCATTGACAGGGTGACAGTGATTATGTTTGCATGCTCCCGGTGCATTCATTTTCACTCTATATAACATGAGGGCTGTCACATGCCGCACGTTGTGAGGTTGTCAAATTCTTCAAGGTTTTAATGTGTAATGTAATTTAGAGGAAAACGACAGGAGCCGACAGAGGTAGGGGATTAGTTTCTGAGCAGAGGTCAACATTGGGCTGCTGACACGGTCAGATTAATTAGATTAAATGAGGTGATGTTTTTAATGCAATTGTTTGTTGTTGTTTTTTCAACTTTGATCTTAAATGGTAATCTGTGAAAAGTCTGAAAAGTGGCTGAAATGTGGAGATGATTTGTATCAGTGTGTCATGTGCACGATTACACAGCGAGAGAGAGAGAGAGAGAGAGAGAGAGAGAGAGAGAGAGAGAGAGCAAACAAACCCACACATTGAGACACGGGCTCATGAGTTTTTCGTTTCGAGTCATATAGATGCCACCCGCACAATATGACCTTTCACTTGCCGCTCATATTCTAAATATCTGACACAAGTCACTCGGAAGATGACGCGCTCCCGAGCAGTGGCTCATAGCGGAGAGTTGCAAACTCCCGCAGATAGATAATCGATCACCAAGCGGGATCGAGGACATTTAGTGAGCAGGGGAGAGGAGGGAGTGCAGCGGGAGCGCGGTGGCTCCTCATGCTCTTTGTGGCGGACACGCATGACTCCACCTCTCGGCTCGAAGTTTTAACACGCTTCATTTGCATGAGAGCATATTAACTGCCGCAAGTGCCTGCGAGAAAGCCGAGGTCAACTTTGCTGCGTGTGCAACTTGGGGCCGCGCACGAAGTTAGAAAAAAAAAGTTGCATTTTACGCGCGTCTGTCGTGTATTTTTAACAAACCTCAACTGTCAAGTGGAAAAAAGACAAAAGACAGAGAGGCTATCTCGAGCAGCGTGTGAGAGGATCCTGGGGACATATTTGAAAGTCTAAATTATAAAGTCCCTCCGCAACTATTTTGGCGCGTTCGTCGCAGTCTTGTTCGCCATCGATGACCTTTAAGGGGAACCGCAGCCCATCAGATAATTGCGCCTGTTTACTGTTTCTTCTTTGCATTCTGACTGTGCATCAGCCCACACAACGGGCAAATATTCAAATAGTGCTGCATAACTGCGAGCGTGACACTCCCAAAAAGCTCTCGCACACGCGAAAACAGAGAGCAGGAGTCATCAAACTCTGCCTCAGCCCTGACAGCTCCGTATCTGCGCACGCTTCATACGATTCCCGAGGTAGGTTTGCAGATGCAAGGTCAATAGCCGTAATTAATAGCAAATAAATTCAACGGAAAATAATCCTATGTGTGTGTTAGGACTAGTCATACTGGTTTTTCAGCGCCTCGAAGCCCAGTTTTCTGCTTGACTTCTGACAGGTGTGTAAAAAATGCTAAATATGAAGATTTACATTTACACCAGAACCTATATTCACTTCTACCGAATGTTCAAGATCACGCATTTGGCCTCACAAGATTCTTTTTCTCCAAGAGGAAAGGCCGTGCGTTTTTTTTCCCTGTATCAGCCGTCCACAAAGTGGATATAAATGCATTATTTAAGTGCCCAAGGTTGAGTCTGCGAGTTCACGTCGCCGAGCGCAAACCAGCTCTGCGACAATTCATTACGCCCTACATTCAAACCGGTCACAACTGTGCGTGAGAAATGGGGAAAATACGCCTCACATATTTTTCTATTATTATTATTATTATTCATCGCTGGTTCCAGTGTTTACGTTTGTTATCACTTTGCAGCACAAACAGTGATGGCAGCCCGGTGCTCATGGCCAGATAACCCGTGGCGCACGTCAGACGCACGGCCGCTGCTGTGCACCTGCTGTCGGGCTGTGGCACGGGCAGGACTCCCGGCTCCCTCTGCATTTTTACCTGCTAAACACACGCCTCTACGTTTGCAGAGACAATGTGGGCCGGCTCTGTGAATTTCTTCCTCGGCGGTCTGCTGATGAAAACACACGGCTTTTTTTTTAATGTATGCCCCTGATAGCACACAGCTGCACAGTTCACCGTCCGCCATCCAGGCCCGCAGAGCGCACGGCTGCGTCCCTGGCTTTGGGAAATTATGCAAACTCTGCAAAAGTTACACCTCTTGCGCCCAAACCTGGGTCTTTATTTCTATATATATGTCTGCTTACATAGTGATAAACCAGGCCCTCACTTCTACATTTTTGTGGGGCTCTCAGATCCAGATTGTGGGGTAACTGGGTTATTATGGGGTTGCTTTAGTAGAATCTATCCCACCCCCAAAAAAACCATAATTCACAGTAGATTAATGGAGCAAGCCTCTACACACTCAGAAGGCCTAGAAAGTGCAGGCCTACACTGTGGGTGTATGTGTGAGTGTGTGTGTGAGTGTGTTTGTGTGCAGGGGCTAGTTTTCTGCAGACACTCATCACTCTGCAGCCTCTGAAACCAACTCTGGAGCCTTTTATGTCCGTCGTGGTGAACGTTTTGTCACAGCCTGTGGCGCTGGCGAGGTCAAACATATTTTCAAGGGCATTTCCAGGAGCCGAGGGCCCGTCCGGAGCAGGGCTGGATAGACGCGCGTCCCCGTGGTGCCTTCACTGACAGCGGCAACTTCCTGACGCAACGGCGCTGTAACTCGCTGCGGGGAGACAGGGAGGCTCACCTTTTTATCCGATGAACCTACATGATCCTATTTCTGCATAGTAAGCCGCCTCAGCGCTCCCTCCAATCGCCTCCAGGAACACGGACGGACTCGTTTACCTCAACATTCTCGGTACTTGTTGCGTTGCTCTGCAGCCGCGATTCCTCCGGCCACAGAGCAGGAGTCTCAGTCCGGCCTCTCTCTCTCCCTCTCTCTCTCTGTCTCCGCGTGTCCAAACTTTTTATCTGTACCACCTGGTGACACACACACAGACTTGAAGAGATGGATGTTGTTCAGTCGTGAGAAAGGTGACTGTGAAGAGTTGTACGGTGGAAGGAAATCCCTTCTACACTCGTACTCCTCGTAGCGAGAGTAACGCGTTACCGCCCTGCGCCCTGCGGGGAAGTGGCGGAGTTTGGAGACGGAAGGCGTGAGATCTCGACGGAGAAACACACACACACGCACACACACACACACATACGCACAGAGAGAGAAAGGCAGCGGTGAGGTGAGCAGCCATTGAAAGCGAAGGAGGAAGAAGCCCCGTGTATGGAGGGAAGGGATCCAAGTTACACCGGAGCGTCGGACCAGGCGCTGGAAAGCGCGTCGGCTCCTCCGGGTGCGCACCGGGGACGCACTGGACTGTGGTAGCCCGGGGTCTGATAGGAGCACCGTCGGTACCGGGTGAATACCGAGGATTTCTCACCCGTGTTGACTGTGAATGGATGCTGCTGGCCCCGGACACGTGAGCCGAGCAGATGAGACGAGTTTAGCGCGGATTTGGAGGAGGGGGTTTCAGTGCGTCGTTCTGGTGCGAACCAGGCTGTGGTGCGCTCCGATGTTTTTTTCCCCCCTCTCTCTCTCCCCTCTCTCTCTCCCTCCCCCCTTCTCTCTCTGTCTCTCTCTCTCTCTCTCTCTCTCTCTCTCTCTCTCTGTATCCACCGCTCCGCCCCCCCTCCTCGTCCTCCCCCCTCCTCCTCCTCCTCCTCCTCCTCCTCCTTTTCGCAACATTGACGCAACCAAAAAATACTGGAACAAAAGAAACAACTTCCTTGAAGCTTTGCTGAAACTGCACTTAGTCGGAGCGGGGAGGCTTGTTGTCAACTTGGCCCGGGTGGAGGCGTCGAGGCTGGAGGGTGTCACCGGTGTCCGGCTGGCAGAGGCAGAGGGAGAGAGAGAGGGGGAGAGAGAGAGGGGGAGAGATGCGGCGGATCACTCCGAGAGGCATCCAGGCTGTCGAGTAAGTGCCATTAAAACACTCGGTGGAGTCATTTCAACTTTTGTCGTGTGAGGGCTCGACTAGTTGCCGTGCGGCGTCGGTCGCCGCACAAACGAGGTGGAATCAAATAAATAAAAGTCGCTTTGTCTCGGCCGCTTCGCCCTGCGACGCAAAGTCTTTGAAAGGTTGTCGATTATCTGAATTATAAGTTCGTGGCGGGGGGTTCGTCGACGTGCACGCCGCTTCCTAAATGACAAGTATGTTTTTTTTCTCTCTCTCTCTCTCTTATTCCCATCTCCCTCTCTCAGTCTGACATTTTACGGAGCTGCTGACAATGAGGCTTTAAACTCCTCTGATGTCAACAGCTCCCAGCTCAGACTGGGAGTCACTATCCCAGTGTTGTGCACGGACCAGTGTCCAGCACCCGTTTATTCCCATTATTCATGCAGCAGCCCGGAGCCGGCTGCGGGG
Source organism: Karalla daura (assembly GCA_029224185.1). NCBI lineage: Eukaryota > Metazoa > Chordata > Actinopteri > Chaetodontiformes > Leiognathidae > Karalla > Karalla daura. Next base: position 16,910,201 of record CM055202.1, on the reverse strand, counting down.
AGAGCCCGGCGATCAACAAACATGCCCCGCACCGGAGCTTTATCCGCTCCGTGTCTTTGCCTATGGAAGCTGCTTTGTGTGTATATTTAACTTTGCTTTCTAGGGTGATATCCGCGGGGTTTATTATAGGGTTGGACCGTGGCTGTGCTTTTTTCCCTCTCTTTCTTTTGTCGCGTTGGTGTTTTCGCTGCACGAACAAAGGACTGGATGGAGTAGTCGGCTCAGGCACAGAGCGTCGGTGGAGAGCAGGCGGGCTGTTTACAATAATAACACGGTCCTCCTGACGTCACGGGACGGACAGCCGCGCGGGCCAATCAGCGCGCCGCTCAGCCATCAGCAACACGCTATATTTGGAAAGTGGTTACATCATCGCCACTCGCGGAGGGCGGGACTTCCGCAAGGGATTTTCAATTTGTAGTCCAGAAGCAGGACAATGAGTTGGTTTGGATTGTTTTGATGTATTTTTTTATTTTTATTTTTTTTTGCCCGTCGAGTGTCAGGTGCGGGCTGTCTTTTCAGAGCTTATCGACATTTTCCACCCTCTCTTGTTAGGTGTGCCTGATGGCCGTGTTGGTACATTGCAGGCATGGTCAGGTAACCTCTAATTCAATATAACCTCCTGAGTGTCAATGGAAAATGTGAGTGTCTGTCAATAGCGTGCTTCCAGTTTCACTACTTAAAATTCCTTGCCGTGGAACACTCAGGAGGTTGCCGCTTAATGTTCATAGGAAAGCCGTGCAAGATTTCTCCGCAACATCCTGAAATGTTCCCTGAAACTGGTGAATGGAGACTGTGCTGTAGCAGAGGTGTTTCTAATGCGACATCTCTATTCTTTTGTCAACCGTAGGACTCTGCTGCACTGTTAACAAGCCAGTTGCTTTAGAGACCCAGATTTCTCTTTCTTTCTTTCTTTCTTTCTTTCTTTCTTTCTTTCTTTCTTTCTTTCTTTCTTTCTTTCTTTCTTCTTTCGTTTTTTCTTTCTTCCCTTTTCCTTTCTTTCACACCATTGAGGTCTCCTGCACTTAACTCCCACAATTAAGGAATAGCGAAAAATAACAGCAAATGTGGTCAATGTACAGGTAGTAATTTGCCCTTAGCCATCAGTTATTTGTGTGGACAGGCTTAGAACGCGTCAATGACAGTGAATAAGAGTCAAAACGTATTATATGTTTTTTTAGATCGATGCCATGCGACCGAGTGGTCAGGGTTGTCGCCTCATAGCAAGAAGGGTCCTGCGTTTGAATTGGAGATGGACCTGGGGCCTTTCTGTGTGTGTGTTTTCACCAGGTGCTCCACTTCCTCCCACAGTCCAAAAACATGCATGTTTAGGTTGAAATAGAGACTCTAGATTGCCCATAGGTGTGAGAGTGAATGTTGTGTGTGTATGTTTGTCCTGCCATGGATTGTCGACCTGTTCAAGGTGTAACCATTCGCTCCATGTGCCCTGTGTGAGTCTTGCGGCATGCTGCAAACAGAATCTTTGTTCAGACTTGAATGCGCCAAAACGTGAACAGCTTTGTGGCTTAGCGGCCTTATTATTTCTTGTTGCAGCAGCGGCAATAGTATGTAACTCTGTTATACAATAGTGCATGTATGTCTGTGGACAGTAATTGTATAAATGTACTGTTATATAAGCATTTTCCTGTCATTAGATGTAGGGACAGTGAGTGCTGGTGACCAACCGTGTGCAGGATTGTTTCAGTGGGAATCCTCTCTCTGCATTAAAACGGCATTCAAGCTTTTTGTTTGTGCGAAGCGTTGCTATTAGTATCAGTGAGCACTGCTTTAATATCACTCTTTGGACTTAATTGTTCATGAGAGCAGAAGTTACACACAGGCGGTGTGCATGATATGATCAGTCAGAAGCCGTGGCTCTCCAATTACAAAGTTAAAAGTACAAGTTAATTGTGTTTGTGTGTGTGTATGCGTGTGTGTGTGTGCACACTCAAAAATACTTTTCCTATATATTATTCAAATGCATTTAGATGGTGTGGTGACTTTACACTTTAATGTCTGCTGGTTGTTAAAGTGAGTCATACATAGTTTATTTAATTCATAGTCAACAGCTCTTCTTTTATATCTTTTATCTTCTTTTTTTTTCTCTCCTTTTATCAAAACAGCGATACCAACGATGCCTCAGATCAGGTAATGTGATGAGTGTACACTTATGAACTAGAAAAAAAAGGAAAGTCATTAGCACTGTATGCACTTTTTTTTCTGAAGTCATCCTGTCACTGCAGCGATCGCTTTGCATAAACTCTCAAATTTGTACGACACACATTGGCTCAAAATGTTTCAATTGCGGTGGAAATTGCCGCGTAACGCGTGCCTCCGAACTGTGTCTGGACACGAGTCTGAAAACAAACGCTAATTGTAATTATCTTAATGCTGATATTTCTACAATACGAGCAATAGGCATGCTGTGCAACCTTTACGAATGCAATTAAGGAAGTCTGCTGTAGGCTTTTGTGTTTTTAAATGCTCTCTGGACTAGAAAATGTCATTGTGCGCTGTGACCTAAACACATCAGCCCGAATTGCGTTAAATTTAATAAATGAAATGAGAAAGTGAGGAAAATCTAAAAGTGTTTTGTAGGACAGTCTATTAGGATTCTTTTGTTATTAGAGCCTTATTTAGCCTTTTGAATGTCATCAGGGCTCACATTAGAGTGATACGCCGGCACATTAACTCGGTGATAGCGCAGATTTGCACACTTATCTGAAACTTGTTGATGTTTTTTCCATTTCACAATTCTTTAGGGGTACACCTGTCCCTCCCTGTAAACTGTTGTTTTTAGAAAAAAAAAAAAAAAAAAATTTACGCTTTAGATAAATAATTTGTTTATCGTGTTTCCTCCCTGATCTCGGTGCAGAGTCTAAATCCCGGGTGACGCTGCTGCTCATACCAGACACAACTTTAGTTCTTGGCACAATCATCATCAATTTAGGGATAAAGGTTGTTGGCAACAAAATATCCCCCATCACCAGCAAAAAATATCACTATAAACACTGGTCCTCCTAAACTTATTCTTTGAGGCCTTCCTGTTCACCGGCATGCCCAGGATTATGTTGTGCTCGTGTTTAGCCCTCTCTGTAATCCCTCTTAGCAGTCTGCCTCAATAAAGAAAAAAAAATAATGAGGGGTGTGAACGATCATCAATATAAAATATATTCACAACTAGTCATGGAGGACAGATGAACGATGCTAGGCTGGGTGATTCAGATGTGTCCCAAAATTTAGGGCACATATATTTTTGAGTTGAATGCCTGTCCTGACAGTGACACACACCAACCCAGGACCTGGCTCTTTGACTCTCGATGCAGGATGATGACGATCTATGCCCCGAGTTAGACTGGTTTGTTTTGAGCATTGAGTTCTGCATTGATTTATTTACTGAACTTAATTGTCACAGGGTAACACAGCATGTAACACATAAGAAAAGAGAGTCTCATAGATATTGTCGACTGGATAACAGAGTTCAAAAATCTTGCCTCCCTTAAGAGCAGTGTGTTGTCTGTGTGCTTTTTGTTCCTTTGATTTGTTTTTTCCTATTAAATAATCTTTTTTTTTAACCTGAAAACTCAAGACAAAAGATTTGTTAGCGGAACAATTCCAACTCCCTCTCCACACATACAAGTTGTCCTCGGTGCCGCTTGCCTGAGCTCTGTCCCATAACCATCGTCTGTTTGTAAAGTAATTTTAGACTTCTCTATGAATTATACGCACTTAATCTAATTGCTATGTGTGAGAATATGTGTAAGATTATACAGAGACTAAATAGAAAGTACTTCTTGTGCTGTAATGTCTGAACTAACTGGCCGAGCATGTGACACCGTTTAGCCGAGTCCACACTGTAAGGGTCCGTTTTATTCTTTTAAGATAAACATTTCATTTGTCGTTGGATTAGGTTAAGGCAAAGTTTGTTAGAGAGCAAAATAAGACATAATGTTTTATCATGATTTCTGACAGCAGATTTAGATGTGAAAAAGTTGTGTGTGAGTGCGTGCCCTTTTTATTGCGCCCGTGGGCCAGTGTGACCACCTCGCGGCTTTTGTGCTAAAAAGAGGTCAGAGGTCTCTGTTGTGTTTTCAGGGTGACCTGCTAGTGACTATTAGCCATTGATAAATGTGATGTCCCACAAGTGTGCGGGCCAGACCCCTCCAAAGGGGGAGGTGTCATAACACGCCCCACACTAGCCTCCCAGCTAACCCCACCTCAACTAGCGCATACACACACACGCAAACACACACACCCTGCCCTGCTGACAGGAGCACAAGGGGGCAGCTGCTACAGATGTCTCATAGAGAGAGGGGGAGGGGTACCGAATAGACATCAATGGAGAGTCTCTCTCTAGTATGGAGTTCTCAGTGGGGCTCATTGTGTTTTCTAAAGACCAAGACGGGGGAATAGGCCACGTTAATGTAGTAAGCCCATAGTCTGTCAGACATTGTCTCGCAGTGTTGCTCCTTTCGAGTGCTGCGCTGTTTTGTCCCGTGTTGCAAAATTTGCCGTGTGGTAAACACTTCAGAATGCGCCCAAATATCAGCTGCTTTTACAGAAGTTGAAATCCACTCCTAGGAATGAATGAATTAGATGTTTTGTGTGTTTGTTTTTACGACACAACAACGCTTCTCTGCCAAATGAAAAAGTGACTGTAGAAAATCGTATTTAAAACGACAACAAACTATTTTAAATTCACCTCGGCGATAAGAGAAGTCAGGGTTATTTTCACACTTTGCTCACGCTAATTCAGTTTAGGGATTGGCAGCAATGTGTCATGGGGAGCTGATGATGTGTGCATGCTCGCGTTTCAGCCAGCAGCTAATGCACCCATGACAAAAAGTGACTTCAATGTACGAGACACTATTGAGCGGGAGTGAAGTGAAATAACCTGCAGGTGCCCTAAACTTAAACTTTGAATGAAAGCTCCAAACTGTTAGACTTCTGCGGTGCATGAGCGATTATCCATGGTTGAATTTCACCTCTGACCTTAATCAACGTTTTGGAGAGTTTTCAATGTGTCAGTCAGTCTTGTGCTAAGATTTTCTTCTCTTTGGTAAAATAGAAGCGTTTTGCTTTTTAGCAAAAGTGAGCTGAGGTTTTACTTTTACCCTTTTCTTATCTTAAGTCTCATTTCCCTATCATTTGATGCAATGCAGTCCCATGTCTGGTGCTGGTGTGAAAGGCCATCTCTTGAGTCACATGAGGGAAGAAGAGAGGGAGAGAAAAAAAATCCGTAAAACTCCTCCTTGAATGAGAAGCAGCTGACTGTAACAGCCAACCATGCACGCAAGTCATCTAACATGAAATCAAATTACATCGAACTAAAACTGCCCCAGCATGGCAACTTTGCAGCCGGCTTAGCCCGCTGTGGCCAAACACCAGGATACATGACACTGTGGCTCTTGTTCAGCTCGTCTACCAGAAGACAAGGGAGAGCTCCACTCTGTCTCAACCCTCCTAATGAAGAGATGTATTATGATGTGATTTCATTTGGGTCCTGCAGAAAAGCTGCTGTGGATAACAGAGCAGTCTGAGTGGCATGGTCCATTTGTGTAGTGACATGTGACTTGTGTTTTCGTGAGTCATAAGGATCTCCTGCCTAATGGAAGGCAGTGTGTGCTCATGTGACAGTGACACAATGCAGGATGAACTGTATAGTATTCACCAGAGCTCAGCTTGGCTACTGTTTGGCACTGTTAATAGGAACCCATGAGCGTCTTTTTATCTTGTTAATTTTTTGCCGGAGTGAAAGCAAACCACAATTTACGTTTGTGTCATTGAAGGGCTGTAGTGGTTGCCGCGTAATCTTTTTAAAACTCTGACAAACTCCGGAGAATTTCAACAGTGCATTAATCTACAGAGCTCTGCGTGCTGTTTGTGTGCATTTGTGGATGGGAATGCATGCGTGTGTGCGTATGTGTGTGTGATGTCTCTGAGCACTGCATCATGATCTTCCCTATGGTCACGGTTGTGTTTTTGCTGGCTCATCCCTGCCTCTCCACATGCCTGTTTAACAACACAGAGCTCCTCCTTACTGGCTTCCTGTCCAAACCAGTTTATCTGTAAACAAGTGTGTTTTTTTCCTCTCCACCCCATTGTCCACACTACACCAGAATGCATACACAATGGGCGCCCTCTCTCTCCCAGTCTGCTTTTGTACTCCAAAGTAAGAAAAAAAAAACATTATGTTTTCACGGTACCACGCAGCAATGCAAAGAGTAATGACGCCTCCTTGCAAATGTAAAAAACATTTAGTTTTTATACTGCGATTTATAAAAATCTTTAATCGCAGATTTTAAATATAAATCCAGTTAAAGTTGTGTGGCCTCCGGTCACTTTAAAAGTAAGTGCAGGTTACAGCTCACTCCTTTTCCAATGAACCGTGGTGGAGTTGACTACTGACATAGCAGGTAAATGCTGTGTATTGTTATTATGTGTGCATTGGGATGAAATGGCTGTCTCTGTTTATCTCGCCCGAGGTACACTATACTACAGAAGATGTGATAACAGCAGGGTTATTGTGGCAGGCCCATCCCTGCTTTGGCTGTTACACTACGTGTGTGTGTGTGTGTGTGTGTGTGTGTGTGTGTGTGTGTGTGTGTGTGTGTGTGTGTGTGTGTTTATCCATGTGGCATTGCCAAGCTAATCTTAAATGTGGGTAAAAGTACTCGTGGCACATTATATACTCAGAGAAATGTGCTTCATTCAAGATAGATAGATGCGTTGCATTGAGAGGTGTAGAAAACAAAACTGTCAAATATTTTAAAAAATGGGGAAGCTGAAAAGGAAACTTCATTAAAATTTGGAGAGAGCAATATGATGTCACAGCAGTTTAAGATAAGAAAGCCGAAGGATGTCCTCACTCGAACCGTCTTCAACCCAGCCCCATTAAGATTGAGAAGAGCACAGAAGGAGAACATAACTGCTGACTGAGCCTCTATAATTTTGCAGCTGTTTTACCTCACTGACTTAAAGTTAAGGCTTTATTGCTTTTTGTTCCTTGACATACTTCATGATTTGATTTGCATCCCCTTGGCCTTAAGAGTAATCTCATCAATTCCTTTACTTCTTGACACAATAACTCGCCCAGACCAGATGCTATAGTCCTCCAAGAATGTGCTTTATATGGCCATGTTTTTATTGTTTTTGACAGGCCTGTCACTCCAAGGCAAGCGCTATTGTGCTAACTGCAGATAAGTACCCATTCTATAAAAAAGAAACACATTTTGAATGGACATTCATAGTGCTCAAAAACAGTAGTAAGAATGGCAACTTATTCCTATATATATATATTCCTATATATGCAGCCATCTTATACATTAAAAAGACAATGCTTTTTAATTCTTATTTATAGACGATCAAACCTGGCATTAAGGTTGTTTGAATGTCCTCTAATGTATTTTAGGTTCTGTGACAAACAGCATGCAATATGTCACATAGTGGTGAGAGAAGGACAAGTAGACAGCCATGTCAAAATGTAACATTACAATTACAAGCTCGACAGTCAAATTTGCTCAAACAATAGTACCGTATTATTTGTAAAATACACTAAAAACATCACAATTAAAAGCAGGAAGGTACACCATGCTATAGCTTTAGGATATTATAGTGTCAATACAGATGTATCAGTGTATGATAAAAAAAAATAAAACAGTCTAGAGACCACTTAAAGGAATAATTTGACCTCCGAATCTCAAACAGTTACTTAAATGAAACAGTGTGAGGAGTTAAAAGGGGACTGTCTCTTTAGTGGAACTACCAGTGACTCATACACATCAGAAACATGATATTAGGCCCCACATAGAGTACCTGCTTTTTTCAAGACATCAGCCAAAGAGGTTGAGAGGTGCTGCTTTAATCTTTAACAATGTCTTGTAGCATATGCTTTATTATGAGGTCTCACTCTGAAAAGTCCCTCGTGCTGTCACTATTACTTTCCACCATTTATAGGACGCCCTTGGTTAGAAATAATCAGGGGGTTAAAGTGCAATAGCGGAGACCTGATATGCTCTAATCCAGGTCATCTGAGTGAAGAACTTTACATTTTCATCACTAGGCCAATTGCATTTTTTGTTCTTGAGGCAGTGGGCTTTCAAAGGTTGTTCCACAACATTTATCACACTTACATGCCTCACCAATTTTTAGGAACTTGCCAAACATGGATGTTTGGCACAATAGCAGGTCAGGGCCTATATACAACAAAAACCTATGCAATCAAGCATGTTTTGAAATTACACAATATCCTATTATTATCTACGAATATGTTGTGTCTGAGGTCCTGATAAACCCAGTGACCTCATTGCACTTTTAATTTCTCTCAGTTTCCTGCTGAGTCCACTAGCCTTAAAACTACATTTTGTGGCTTGTAGCTGTGTAGATAGATAGAAACGTATGTATCCCTTGTAAAAGGCTGACGTTCTCTGATATTCAGGTACCATGTGACAACGCCATAAGTGGCAAATCATATCCATGAGGGCAATTGGTGTTGCAGGGGTGCAAATGCTATACATATAGGATCTATATGTGACAGTTGTGAAAGCAGAGTGCAAAACTGCAGACAGTTTACAGAGATAGCAGAAGTTGTGATAAAATATTTAAAAATATTGATGTGTTGTACATCAGCAGGTCAAGGAGCCATAGAATAACCAAACACCTACATTATCAAGCAAGTTTCTTAAAGTGTATACAGTCTTCATTTCTGTCTTTGCATACAGTATGGTGTGTCTGTTGGCCTGATAAACCCAGTGACCTCATTGAACTTTTAATTTCTTTCAGCCTCGTGTTGTATCCACTAGCTTTAGCTGAACATTTCATGACTTAAAGATAGATAGATAGATAGATAGATAGATAGATAGATAGATAGATAGATAGATAGATAGATAGATAGATAGATAGATAGATAGATAGATAGATAGATAGATAGATAGATAGATAGATAGATAGATAGATAGATAGATAGATAGATAGATAGATAGATAGATAGATAGATAGATAGATAGATAGATAGATGATAGATAGATGAGGGAAAGGTACATGTATGTTAATATGGTGTGTCTGTGGCCCTGATAAACCCAGTGACCTCATTGCACTTTTAATTTCTCTGTCTTCCGCTGCATCCTGTAGTTTTAGCCAAACATTTTGTTCAGCGGTGTTGTAACTGGTGCATAGTCGTGACCACGGGCCACGACAATGATTTCATTTATTCATTCTGAAAAATCCTCTTTCTTATCGAGCCTAAACGTAAAGGGTTCAGAGCTGCAGCTGTGGCTTGTGAAACACACTCGGGCACTTCAGGGGTTAAACATCCCTCTCTCTGTTGAACGCGTGGGCTGCGAGATCATTCGAGAGTGCATTTTCAGCGACCAATCAGCGCGGCGGAATCCAGTCCGCATCCAGCCAATCAGGAGAGAGGGAGGCTCTATTGAATTTGAATGAGAGTGTATCTTTCGGCGCCATTTTCGAGTGAGCAGCGATCGCCTCGGCAGCAGCTGCGGAGAGAGGAGGAGGAGGATGCTGCCGACACCGCCGCCGCCGCGGCTGCGAACAGACAGACAGAGAAATTAAACTGCGCTTTTGCAGAGACAGCGAGTGAAGGCGTCGAAGACTTCCAACCCAGGTAATAGAAGCCGCGTAGTGTTTAAAAGTGGTTTTGGTCTGGACGGTAGAGACGGGCTGGAGAGGGGGAGGAATACGTGGAAAAAAGCGAGCGAGAGAGAGAGAGAGAGGCGAAGAGAGGGAGAGAGAGAGAGAGACGTTAGCCGTTTGGCCACAGCTTTACCAGCCTCTACTACTGCTAGCCTGCTAGCTTAGCGTGTTAGCGCGCGCGCACACACACACACACACACGGAGGGATTTCTGACTTAACGGTAGAGGGGAGGGGGGAAAAAAGGACAGCAGTCCGTTTTATCCAGGTGGCGAGAAGGATATATCTATATATATTTTTTAAAATAATAATAATATACGGAGAGTTTTTTTAAGTTGAAGTAAAATGGACTAGGTTTTTTTTTTTTGGCATTGGAGCCCAAATTTTTGAGCGGGATGTGCAAAAGCAGCCAGGCTGGAGCAGAGGGAGGCACAGTCGGCAGTGTCAACAAATGCACACGGACGGCTCCTCCACCGGTTTCCGAAGGGGGGAGAAAATCAATACCAGAGCCTTTTGTGGTGACTTGATTTTTTTTTTCTTCTTTTTTTCACCAAGCTGGTTAATAATAACCACGCCAGACTCCCCCCCCCCTGTCTGAGCTGGCATCGTTTTTTTCCCTTTCGGTCAGAAAACACCTGGTAAGTCCGTCTAATGCCGCTCTTTGGCGTGTTCGTTATAATAATGATAATAATAACGACGCGACTGGTTTGAGGTGTATTCGCAGCCGTGGCGATGGCAGTGCAGTAGTTTTTAATGTGATTAACTTGACTCGGAGCCAACTTTGGCTGTAAGATTTGAAAATCGCATTGTTTTACCGATTCATCTCTTTTGTCAAGTAGCGGCAGCCACGGGCTGCAACTTTTTAGTATCTCTGTGAAGCGTCTGGCTGTCATAATTACAAACGACGCGCTGAAGTTGAATGAATGTTAATGATTTTATATATATTTATGTATGCACATAAAGCGATTGTTCGCCCCACCGTGGTTCGGGACTTCAGAAATGTCCTCTTTGGCCCTTTTTGGTGCCTCCCTCCCTCTCAGTGTGCCCTGGACCCTGATTAGATTCATGTACATTGAAGGAGAAAAAGAAAACCCCACCGAGTGACCAAACCGGACCACGTCTTTAATTACTGACTGAGAGACTGTATATGTGATATTTTATGGCTCCATATGCTCCTAATCATGAACAGGACTACTTGAGTAATAAAAGCATAAAAGAGGAAAAGAGAGGCTCCATATAATTGTGCCTCTAAACCCGCCCCTTGTACTTCCTTTTAAGTAGGGATCGGTTTAATGTGTTACATAATTTGAGGACCTTCCTATCTTTTATATTGTCGTAGCACATGGGTTTTATCAAACGTGGTTGAAAGTATATATGTGCGTGTGTGTATGTATTAAAAAAAGGAAGAAATAATTCAGATTAAGCGTGTTGAGAAAAGGAGACAGACCTCTTTCCATTTTCCCTGCAGTGGCTTTTTTCCCCCATGGCTCGTCACAAATGACAGTGTGTCTACTAATAGCATTTTTTCCAGGGTTTTTTATTTTGTCATACATATTCTCGCAGCAGTAAGGTTAGGACTTGGGTTTCCACTTCAATTAGATACTTAAGACACGAGTGGAAATGTAGCCCTGCTCCATTTTTCAGCCTTGGTCCTTTATTCTCTGACAGTGCACACTGTACCATTAGTGTGATAACAGAAGGAGATGTGATCCATGGTGGGGGTTTTTGCTTATTTGTTTGAGATGGGGTATTGAGTTGATGTGGGACCTTGATATGTAGGAAAGACCTTTCACAGCTTCATAGAGCTGGGAGGAGGAGGAGGTGGAAATTACAGTACTGTAAGATCTGATGTTTGACTGACAAGAAGACTCAATTTGTGGCTGCATGAAACAATGCAAATAGTACGAGAGCTGCAAAGTGCGGCGTACATGCGCTTATCACCTTTTTTAAATTTTACTAGATAAATTTGCAGACACTCATTCTGAGCTGCATGGTGTATTCAAAATGGATGATCACATAACTGTGTGATAATGCAAGTGTGCACAGCCATCACGTGTGTAGGTGACACGGTGTCAGAAAAAAATCCCTGAGTATCAACAGATATTATAGATGGAAAAAAATGCCGCTTCTTGATAAATTGATCGACAGTGTAGAAGAAAAACTATTTAGGTCACTACACCACACTGGAATGTGTTGTGAAGTATAATTTTTTTTCTCACCAACAGGCTCTTCTGGGTGTAAAATAGCGCATGGAAAATGCAACTATTGAAAGTTGAATGTTTTATTATTTTTAACAATTTAAAAAAAAATTGGTGGACATGTTTCTCACATCCTGGATGTTACGGCCAGGGTGTAGGTGTACTCTGGTAAATTGACAAACTTGGTGCGCCCGGTGTGTGTTGTTCTAAATTGTCCAGTGGTCGGCCCTCGTGTGAATTCGGACAAATAGAAGAGGAAGTTGTGAAAATGATGAGTCGGTTTGATACATGGCTAGTGTGTGTATATAACATTTCTCTGGAAGCAGGCAGAATTCATGGTTTTGTCATCATGGCTCACAGCATTGGTGTAATTTGTGAAAAATGGGGAGGGTCGAGTGTACAGGTTAATCTACAGCGCCATATGTTTAAACCGAGTTGAGATTACCGATCATTAAAATCCAGTTTCATCCAATTTAATTGACACGGGCAATCTCGAAGCTGATATTGTCGTCAGATGTACAATATCAGCCACAGTGTGTCTGCATATTGCTAATGTGTCATAAAACCAGTCAAATCTCTAGTGGGGAGCACGAGTTGCTCTCTGAGAAATTTAGAGATCACTCATTTTAGTAATCTACAAACTTCTGGACAGCCATTATCAGGTTTTAGAATGTGTGCATCTGCCGTCCTCCCACAGTGAAATAGATGTAAATATTTGGCTCATATTCCTCTGATGACAGTGCTCTCGAGACTGGCCGTGAGTGTGATTGTCAAGCTGGAGCCGGTGCATTTTACCATATTTTTGAAGTCCTGTTGTGCTGACAGTTAATCTCCTTAAAATGCTACAGGTCTGTGTCCACCCCCCCACCCCCCACCCTTTGCCGGTTCAGTGTGCTTGTCCAGCTCGGCCGTGCCGGTTCAGACTGCTAGCATGACATTCTGTGACTCATCATTCTGTCTCCTCAGACCCCTCCGGCAAAATGGGCTCCCACCCCCCATTTCCTGGTGAAACTGTGCCTCTCTCTTCGTGTACTTGCTCACATGTGTTGTAGGCAGGCTGCAGAGAGCCCCCCCACCCTCCACCCCCGCCACCCTTCTCTTCCTCCTTTCTGCACCACTCAGCACAAACTTTATAGTATTCAGATTTGCAGTGATGTGAACAGGTTTTCACGGGTCCTGTTGGTTATTTTCCAGAAGCTGGCCTCGGCCTCAGCTCTGTGCCTCAGCAGCCTCGCGCACAAGCTGTCAAATGTACCGTGCGCGCACATGGGTGTGATCTTTTGTCAAAATGAGCCCCTGTGTTGCACTTCTCTATAAAGTTGGAGCCGATAATGTCCCTGTCTGCTTCTTGTAGACATGCTTTGCATTGGCTCTCATTTTTGCATACTGTATGTGGCACCTCATGGACAGGAATGGGCATCTTTGCACCTGTCTCGCTCTATGGAGGTGGTGTGAACGATTTAGAATAATTGCCGGTCAGTGTAACACACCATGGTCTCAATACAGTCCATGCTGGCAGCTCTCTGTTACCTGAAGTCATCCTATTTGCTGCGCACGCACAAAAGTAAATATAGTGGGCCAATTAGCAGCTGAACATATTTTAATTGCCAGAACTTGCTGCTAGTTGTTGTTGTTGTAGTTGTAGTGTGCATTGGTCAGGTTTGGGATGCCATGTAGAGAGAGGGAGAGAGAGAGAGAGAGAATATGTCAGTAGTTTGGGTTCTGCTGAATTCTCTGCTTGATAATTAAATTTTAGGTGGTAATATGATAACCTGCAACAGTAGCAGCCGTAAGATCTGACATAGCAAGAGTATGTCTCCTGACTACACACACACACACACACACACACACACACACACTTTTCATTTCTGCTGCACCAGCCTTTTTTTTCACCTGAGGGTGCTAGATTAGCACCCAGTATGAACTTGTAAGCAGTTGGATTGGAAAGATTTATATGACCATAAAATATCACTGGCTGTTTATTGTGTGTCTGTGTTAATAGTTGTAGCTTGGTGAGCAGGTAACCCCTCACCCTGTGCTCTGTCTCACACACACTGTGTGTGTGTGTGTGTGTGTGTGTGTGTGTGTGTGTGTGTGTGTGTGTGTGTGTGTGTGTGTGTGTGTGTATGTGTGTGTGTGTGTGTGTGTGTGCTGGGCTGCACTCGCATTCACACACTGTGACCCACGGTGTCTGGACTCGACATTTCCTTCAAATTAGCCCGGGACAACTATTGTGGTGTGTTTTCAGCAGTAATATCAGCGTGTGTGAATTGCCACAAACTTCACTTGATCTGCTGGTGTGTAACTGCAGTGTGTGTAGATGGGTCGAATTTAGTAAAGAATGTGGTAAAATCCTCTGTGATCTTACATGTGTATTTCCACATGATGCAATAAAATTTGACCTCAAACAGGAGAGAAATATAATTAAGTTAATTTAGTTATTTAAAAAAAAATCTAAATTCAGTCTCTGAACCAAATGTTGAACCCTCAGGAAGGCTCATCACTTATTCTTTTTTTTTTTTTTTTTTTTTTTGCCCAGTAAATCCAAGTAATGGTCATCTGAATTGAACCTAAACATTTGAGTTGGAATATGCACGGCCGTACCAAGAATAGTCTGTGTGTTTGTGTAATTGCTGCATGAGTGTATGGGTGTGCCTATCATCTCTCACACGTTGCTTCCTCTTTTGCCCCTCTTGCTTCTGTCCGCATGCACATACAGTAAACGCAGGCGTTGCGTGGGCTCCTATTTTCGGCCCCCGCCCGTGCCTCTGTCACTATGGATTGGCTGTCATTAGAAGCTGTGCCGGTCACGTTAGGGCCACTGTTAATTGGCAATGCCTCATTTCATTCTGTGCCAAAAGTATTTGTAATTTTTTTTTTATTCCCCCCTAAAGTAGTTTTCTGCTGTTGGTCCAGTGTGAATCCAAGTCCACAGGTTGCACTTTTTAAAGTTGCATCATGGTGTACAGCTTTGTCTGCATCCTGTTTGTTGCTGCTCCTTCTATTTTTTTCTCTTTTTTTTTCGTGGCAGGAGGAAGCTCGAGACAGCTCAGATGAAGTGGTTAATAACATTGAGGAATGCACAACGCTGAGTCAAAATGCACTGTGTGTGTGTGCGTGTGTACAGTGGCGGCAGGTACGACAAATTGTGTGTTCAGATTAAATATTTGAGCTGGCGCGTTGTGGACACACTGGTGTGTTTAGATGACAGACACTGGAGCTGCTGGTCATGGGGAGCCGGCACACCGCGGGTCCACCCCTCCATCGGAGGTGGCTTAAAAAGTCTATTTTTACATGTCCACGACATGCTCCGGCCTGTCCGGGGACCTGCTCTCACTAAATAATTCAACGATTCATCATAAAAATTGCTCTGCCCACCGGGCGATTGTTGCGCCCTCGCCCAACTGGTTTGGGCCCTAGGTTACGTCACGTACATATTCCAACCCAAGCTTGAGCTTTCTCTGCACCCTTGTGTTCAGTAGGAGGGGCGTGTGTACAGTAAGTGTGAACAGTTACACCTGACAGTAAGGAGAAAGGGCCTGTGTGTGTGTGTGTGTGTGTGTGTGCGCGCGCCCGTGGAGCCCGAGCATGACTCGGATGTCACTTCCATATATCTGCGGGAGTCGTCCCGTGAAATCAGTTTATTCTCTCCTCGACCCCCGAGTATGCGTTTCCACATGTTCCCGGAGTTTTGGGTAATTTATTTGACAAGACGTGGCCGGAGCTTCCAGGGAATCCCAGTCACTCAGCCAGTCAGTGTGCCGTGCGCTGCACTGGGCACGTTGTGCCGGGCGAGCAAATGTAACAGGTTTTTCTAGGATTAACACATGCCATCACAGCGCTGGTGCATGTGTGCAGCCCAGCTCCTAGGTAGCATCCCCCCCCCCCCCCCCCCCCTGCAGCCAGCACCGGGAGCCTCCTGCACTTCCTGCTCGCCCCTGCACCCTCCACTGTTTACACGGTATTTATTTATTTCCATTCCCGATGGGTCGTAACAATGGGCCGCTCCGTGCTACCTTTGTGTGCTGCGCGCACGCCGCCCCCAGCAGCTGATGAAACGCTTTATCACACCTTACAAAGTCCAGCCACCGGGAACGTGGTGTATCTCTAACACTGCCGGCCTTGTCGGCCATTCTCAAATATTTGAAGCGATGCCTTTTTTTTGTTGTTTTTAATTTTGTGGCAAAATAAGTTAAGGCCTATAAGTGAGAGCGAGCTCGTCTCCTTTTAAATTCATTCATTCAGATTGCTGGCCGGAAAATGTGAAACCTATCGATCAGCTGTTTTTCAAACGAAGAGCCGGTGCCTTGAGTTTCCCTCTGGCTAAAGTCGGACGGCCCTGCCAACACAATGAGAAGCCCTAATTTGCATTGGTCTTTTGTTGTGGATAAATGTGATTGCCACTTCTGTCCCCCCCTCCTCCTCCTCCTCCTCCTCCTCCTCCCCGCAGCATATGATGACACTGTGGACTTGTGCTTATATGGGCAGAGGATGGTGTAAAAACAGACAGGAGTCCAGGCCGAAAACACTGCGGGGGAGGTGACGAGTTGTCGCGTCCACGTCCCCGTGCCCCCGTGGGGGTGTGGGAGGTTACTTGACCTTCAACCCCCCCGGGGTCAGGTGACTCTTTGAGGCCATTGTGCGAGGAGCAAATGTCGCAGGAATGGGTTAAAAAGGGCTGAGCGGCGAAGGTGACATGTCTGGGCATGCTTCCTAAAAGGAGAGGGAGAGAAACAGGGAGAGGTTAGAGTCACTGATGTGAACAATTCTACCTGGACCTGTCAAGAAATTTGCCCCGACAAGAAAACACACAGATTAGCCGCTCAGTCACTTTGTGCATTTTAGTTTAATAATTAATAAGGCAGCACAGGGTCATTTCACGGCTTCTTTAAGTCCCTGCATACACCAGTGTGTGTGTGTGAGTGTGTGTGTGTGTGTGCATGATGCAGAGGATCAGGAAATGACTGGACATATTATCTGTGCACGAATCCAAGCTGCTTGCATTGTTTAGATGCAGCCAGCTTGCCGGTGTGTGCAGGGGCTATTTTTAAAAAATAATTTTGATGTTGTTCAGAGATCTGAAAGGGTCCAAACGCCACCTGCAGCCTTGCAACAAAACCGGCCTTAAAGACGACCTCGGTTCCAGTGACAGAGACGCTGCAAATCCTCGAGCAGACGCACGCGTCGAATGCGGGGCGACGGTTTTCAAAATGGTTAATTTTTAGCCACACATAATTTTGGTCAGGCACTGCACTCGCTGCTTGTTGTTGTGCCTGCTCTTTTTGGCACGGGATACGGACCGTATTAGCCCATGGGTAACACACAAGGAGATTTCTTTCTTTTTCTTTTTTTCCTCTTTTTTTCCTCTTTCTCGTGCCCCACAGATCTGACAATTATGCACCCCTGATGTGAAGTAGTAAATTAACCACACTAATAACCTCTGGTGCCTTAAATGTCCCAGGGATAAGAAGCAGACTGTTTGTAACTGCAGAACTTTTTACACTAGGTGTACACCCACACACTGTCCTGCCTTTGTCACACATAAACTTTTATTTACTTTTTTTTCATTTTGCTCGAGTGTGTTTTTGCTGACTGGGGTGTCATGGTGAAATTGGGACTAAGTGTAAACTGAATTTTTACACCACTGCCAAACCGATGGCTTATTTATTTATTTTTTTGTACGCAGTGCCATCGTGTAGTCCAGTCTGATGTGTACTTTTTTTCCCCTCTCTCTCTAAGCACTTGCGAGAGCAGCACTCTGAGCGGTCCTCGCTGTCCTCCCACCTTCCTGTCACTGTCAGGTGTCTCTGACTGCTCCGCCGTCCTCAGCCTCAGCACTCCCATACGTCCTGCCCTCAAGCTGTCACATCCCCGGTCACAAGTAAACGCGCTCGGCCCTCAGCCTCGGCCAACACGGCAGTTTCAAAAATCACAATATCGCCCGCGCTCATTTGCATGCAGAAAACATGTGTCATCCGTGAGGAAGCCCTCAGCAGACAGTATCAGTGGCCTTAAGGTGCTGAAGCTTTTGTGTGGCTGTACATGAAGTAAACGACAAAACCTTCAAAGTGACATTTTTAACTAGCAGACCAAATTAGTATTTTTATATATATATATTTTTTTTAATTTTAGCAAACTCGTATTTTCTGTGTGCGTTTTGAACGGTTTTGAAGCACAGAGTAGTAGTGCTGCCTCAGCCCTCTCCCTCTTCCTGGTGGCTGTTATCCCGGGACAGCTTGCACACATACAGAACAGTTACAAACTGTCTCTCACAGATGAATGAAAACACTTTTTCATCAGGCATCGAGTGTGTGCGAGAGAGAGAGAAAGAACTGTATGTCTTGTCTGCCTTTTGGGGAGTAAATGCTGTTATAGAGATCACATTAGGTTTAGGATATCAGGTCCATTTCAAACCAAGGTCATAATTAAAGGTCCATTGAGACCTCTAGTGGCAACACATCCGTTCAGACCCGCTCTGCTATCAGGATAAAGATTTTTGGATAAAAACTGGCTTTTGTCAGGGGAAAACCGAACTTCAGTGTTTGTTTGTTGGTGTTGGGCTAATTTTTACTTGTTTATATTTATTTTTGCTGTGCTGGAAGTGGAGGAGCTACCTTGTGTAGCTGTGAGTCCTCCAGTGGATGAAGAGTGTCTCTCCTCTTCAGCCCCTGATTGAAGAAAACATGTCACTTTTAGCAACATTTTGTTTCTAATTTTCTAACTCGAGTCTCATTTGCCTGGTGCATTTTGAAGAGATTATTTTTAGATTTTACTTAGGATGTGAGCCTTAAAAAAAAAGTGCCACATATTTTTCCCAGGTTAAAGTACAACAGTTACTGTTTGGTGCACACTTAGCGGAGCACAATGGAGCCGTAACCTAAGAATGGCCCAACACTGAATGAGATACTCCACTCTTTCTCTTTCAAACAATCATCTTTGTTGTTGAAACAAACATGTCCCTGCTGCCCGCTATGCAGGCCTGCCACTAGCACTAATATGTCACTAGCTGTGAATGACGCAGTCTTTTGAGTGATGTAGTGCCATTTTGATCTGATACTAAAGTCCAGTCGTGCAGAAAACTACAACTTCTTTTCCTCCCCCTCCCGACATTGCCCTGGTTGCATATTTTTACTTTTTGTCTCCTTATTGCAAAGTTGTGTGAAATATTATCCAGGCTACAGAACAATACAGGTCAGCGTTTGCCTTCTAGAAGTTGTGCAGCCTTTGATACTGACTAAAACTTGTTGAACATGCAAGTTGGGGACTAGTTTGCACAGAGCCTCGGGCTCAGTATGTGACATGACTGAGTACACGACATGACCAGCATGTGCAGCAGGGTTCCATTTGAGGGGAACACTATTACTACCCTGTACCGTGATGAAATGTATAGTATAGGTGGTATGCTGTCTCAGAGAGACCCGTGGACCCCAACCTGAGCTTTTGGATGGATTGCAAGCTGGCAGTGAGCCAGGTGGCACTGGGTGATAACCACTGACATCAGTGGCCAACTCGACATCACAGCCGAAACGGTGCAGACCTGCACAGTAGAGGCTGTAGCAGCGATGGGGTGGCTCGCCACGCTCCCAGTAGACCTCTCTGCTTCAGTGTTGTGATCTTAATGTCCTTTTCCTCTGTGTTTTTCCAGGTGGAGAGCCCGCTTCAGTGGAGGACAAGAAGACGGACACGCCCACAAACAAACTGTGCCCAGTGTCTTTAGGTAGACACATGTATGCCCGGGTGCACCCGTGGACACGCTGTCTGGGGCAGGGGCCCGGGCTGGAAGTCCCGGAGGGGGTCCCAGATAGGCCGACCAGAGCGGTTCTGGCTATGCAGTAGCAGCACGGAATGGTTTGTGGGATACACTGAGATGCAGGCCATACTGTGCTGCCGCCGCAAAGCCCGAGTGTACGACCGGCCTGCCACCTGACAGCCCCCCCCCCCCCCCCCCCCTCAACCCCTCAACCTGTTGCAGCCATTCAGCAATGATTAAAGCCGACACCGTCACCCAGGTCTCCAGGCCTGGCCATCTGCAGCAGCGTGGCACGCTCGCATGGCATAGGGGCTGATTTACTACCCTGGCCTTCAGGTGGGAGGTGAGGGGGGGTGGCGGGTCACCCCTCTCTGCCCCCTCGACGGCAGCCTTACTGTAGCAGCACGTAAATATTGGAGTTAAGACTCTAGCTGAAGCCTCCAGTATTGATCGTGCTGCTGAAGCAAAGCTGACCACTGGCACAGGACGGGCCCGCCGAGGTGGCCCGGGTTATCCCAGCGCAAATACAGCGTCGGCCCGCCTCACTGTGCACTGTTGTGTGTCTGCTTTGGAGAAATAAAAAGTGGAACAGATGTTTTCTTTTCTTTTTGTCTTCTGTTTGTGTGACTTGCACTCAAGAGTTGTTGCGCTCCTTTTTGTGTTATTATTATTCCAGGTCATGCAGGAAGTCACCGAACCCCCCCCCCCCCCGCACGAGTTGTAATAGGCCCCGGTGTCCGGCCCGCCCAGCCGGAGCCCTGACACATTTACGGCGGATTAAAACGATTACGATCCATACCGTGCAGACGGTTTGGAAAATAAGCGCGCTCTCTTTCCAAAAGTCGACCCGTATATACACATATATTTTAATTTTCTGTGCGACGACTGTGGCTGTGGCGACCTGGTCGGGAATAAGGCCGCAGAACCGCCTAACAAGCGGCGCCCAGCGCGTCTCCTAACACGTAGAAAAGCCTCCGCCTGACGCGGCTGTAATGCGGCCATCTCTGGCGCAAGCCGCCGGGACGTCCGCTCACGTTAATCCCAACACTAAATGCGCACATTCCTGCTGCCTCTGCCTCTGTCTACCCCGGGCCGCTGGGAGGATGTGGAGACACGGTGAAATCTTTTTTTTTCCACCCTATAAATTATATTTTACACCACAGGAATCGGGTCGATTTAACACATCGAAATTTAAAAATATATATTTTTAAAAAGTCATTCACATAAGTGACGAAAGTGTCAGAGACACCCACATCCAGTCCAACGGAGCAGAGGTGGCTTTCCACGCTAAGCGCGCAATATTATTGCGTTTATTTCATATATTCACATATATAATAACCGCTTCGTATCTGATAACACTGTCCCGGACTCGGTGCTATTTTGCCGCATCCTGCAGATTTGGCCTTGCAGGCCCTGCTAATGTTAATCCTAATTTTGCGCAGTCGTTTCCAGGTGTATAATCGTGAGTAAAATGAAACTGAAGCATTTGACAAAGATGAAATTCCGACAGAATAAAAGAAAAGAGAGAAAGAAAATAATCAATTTTTTTTCTCTCCCCTCCTAAACATTGAGGCTGCTTTTTTTCCCCTTCAAATTCGGCAATATTCACATCTAAATTACACCGTTTAACACTCGGCTTTGCTTATATTTTTAAAACTGCAATACTGAATATTATAAGATGTGAGGATATGTTATTTTATAATTTCATGGCTGCAAGGTGGACTTTGAAAATATTACACTACAATTTCACACCGTATGAGTGTGTGTGTGTGTATATGACCACGTCAATGTATCCACTGACATTTATTTTTAAAGTTATTAATTTTTTATAATTTTCCTAAGTGCAGCCATGTAAAATTAAAGCACCCTGACTATTTCTCATGTACAAAAACGCAGCTGATATTATCTAATGATTTTCGCTCTGAATATTTACATCAGCACCTGTTCAGCGTCATATTTCTTTACCTTTCATTTTCCCCCACTTTTTATAATTATCATTTTATACAGGACGCTTTATAAAATCACCTGCATACATGTAAAATAGCGACGGGTGTGTTTTACGCATCACGTCACATTTTCCAACCAAAATGTAAACTTAAAAAACGGGGACTTTTTGTGGATGAGAAATGATGAAATGACAGGAATAAAATGACAAATGGAGCTCTAAACGCAGATAAAGACAGCTCCTCGGTTTAATTACCATCACACACACACACACACACACACACTGAGACCAGTACTGTCCAGGCTTGAGTGTTACCAGGACACTGAGGCTGCACAGATGCTGATGCAGGTTCATATTCTCTCTCAGGCCCACATTTGATCTACGGTGATTTAAAAGGCTCACTTGTGCAGATACGTGGTGTCTGGATCGGGGTGTGGTGTCTGATGCTATATTTAAAATTTGCGTGCCGTGACAATTCAAATATTAATGTGGAGTGATACATTTCACCTTATATTTGCCTGGTAACAGCAGGCTATATATATATGTGTGTGTGTGTGTGTGTGCGCGCGTGTCGTGACGTAGGCTACATCCTGAATTATGGTCAGTGCTGACATCACGGATTCACTTTGAAGTCTCACTTTTCCTCTATCCCCCCCTCAAACCCCCCCCCCCCCCCTCCCCCTGAATGCTAGATAAATATATAAATGAATAGGAGAGGGGATCAATACACACGTCACAGATTATGCTCTGACATGTTTTAATAAAGACCCTGCTGGCGATGGGCCAAAAAAATAAAAAATAATAAAAATAATGAAAATCTCGATTTTATAACCTGGATTTGCCCGTATATTATTATGTTTCCGACCCTCAGGTCCGTGCAGTCTGGGATGCGGAGCAGAAACAGGCCTGCTCTGCGCAATCAGCTCCACAGCTGCTGATGTAAGACTGCACGGAGCTGACACACACACACACACTCACTTACACACACAGTCACAGACACACACAGGCAACCAACGGGTCGCACGAAACCTGCGCACATCAATCTGACGCAGCCTCACCTGAGCGGTTATTACCTCAGCTGGACGGTACCTTGCTTCCCTCATCTTTTTTTTGCTTGAGGGGGGCGGGGGGGGGGGTGCCCTTTGCCTGGTGAATATTTCACACGGGGGCCCTGTTATGCAACGCCCAGTGTAACCTTGAGGAGGTTGCAGCATCACTGTGGAGGCCGGGATTATTGCTCACACGCTAAGTGGCTGCTTGCTTTGGCCTGTCGCGCTGAATTCAATTGCAGGGGGAGGAAAAAAAAACAAGCATGGATGTGACTGATACTTCTCAGTTTTATTCATATAAAAAAATCACCTCGGACACGTTTAAATTTGCCTCGATTCAAGAAAAGAGGGGGGGAAGGATTGCACAGTGGTGATCAGAGATGTGGGATAGTGTCTATCTGATTTCAGGATAAAGTAGTGATTCTGTAAAAGTGGCAGTTTGGAATTCAAAAAAGAGTGCAAAAAAATGGGTAAATAGTGTTGCCAAAGTCTAAAGCAGTGTTTCCCTGTCTCGCTATCTGTCTGCGTGTTTTCGATGTTTCCCTCTGCCATCACACCCGATTGAATGGACTGAAGCTCCGCAAAAAGCCTGATCATTAGTCAAATCATTTGGCAGCGGGGAAACATCCAAAACAAGCCGGATCCCTCAAAAGTGCTAGTGTCACTATAGCGCGATGCACCTCGCGCGACGCAGCTGGGAGTACGGTGCGCGGCGGGATCACTAGAAGAACTTCCAGCTGCCGATAAAATTGACCGTGGAGTGGATAAAGTTGACGAGGCACTCCTGACCTGCGCCCACTAAGCTGCTGTACATGTGAGCGTAGGTGTCAGTCATGTCCTGCAGGTACAGCCCCGTGTGGCTGAGCTGGGAGCCCACGGTGCCCACCAGGCTCTGGACGTGCGCGGGGAGCGTGTAGGGCTGCAGCATCATCATCATCAGCAGGACCGGGATGAGCGGGAGCAGGCACCACAGGGGCACTCGGCGGGCTCTGCGGGCGCCCGGAGCCCGGTACGCCCCGCTCTCGTGAGGCACCGAGATCTTGTCCACCTCCCGCAGCCGCAGCGAGTCCCACTTCTTCACGTCGAAGTTGCGCACCAGGGGACCCACGTCCATCTCCTTCCTGGAGGGCAACGGGGTCTCCCTGAGGACGCCCAGCTTCTCCCTGAACTCCTGCATCTGCTGGAGGAAGAGCAGCGGCTCGGAGGATGCGCTCCGGAACGACTGGGCGATGCTGAGCGCCCTGCGATGCTCCTCCACGGCCGCGCTCAGCCGGCTGATCTCCGGGTCGTACGCCTGCAGCACCACCAGCTTCAGCGTCTCGAAGTCCGACAGGATCTCGTTCTTCTTGCACTCCAGGGACCCGATGAGCTTGTCGAAATAGTCCGTCACCTTCTCCGCGTCCTTGGTCACCGATTGGAGCGCCCGCTTCTTACTGGCTTGCAGTGTCTCCAGGCAGGACAGGGTGTCTGCGCTGCGCCAGTTCTGCACCCCGTCGAGCAGATCCTCAAACGCCCCCTTCTCTTGCTCGTACGCCTCGTCCAGGGAGCAGAATTTGTGGCCCCGGTGCTCGTCGGTCGTCGCGCAAAAGCCGCAAATGAGTTTCAAGTCGGTGGCGCAGAAGATGTTGAGCGGCTGCGCGCAGTGCAGCTTGCACACGGACATCTTCGGCATGACCCTGATTCTGCTGTACTTCTCCACGATGCCGCGCAGAGAGTAGTTGATCTGCAGGCTGTTGGCGCCGTTGTGCGGGGTCTCTTTGCGGCAGGTGGGGCATTTGAACGGCGTCCTGAAAGCGGGTCCTCGGCTCCCCTCCAGCAGCCCCTCCAAGCATTTCTTGCAGAAGCTGTGCGAGCAGAGCAAAACCCGCGGGTCCTCGAAGAGCCCGCAGCAGATGGGGCACGTAAGTTCCTCTTCGAGCTGATCCATGGTGTCCTGCAAACACAGCATCCAGGCGTCAAAAACCGGTGCGTCATTTTCAGGGAGAGGAAAGCGCAATAACCCAGCCAAGCGCACTGCTAAACGCGCACCGCGAGCAAGGGACGCTGCCGAGCCATGCAACACATCAAAGCACACAGAATGCTGTAGCATCGCAAAAAAAAGGATACAGATTTGTCATGTGGCAGCTGTGTCTGGAGCCGTGCCATCCCGGAGAGGATGGAGAGGAGAGGAGCTGAAAGCTTGGCACGACCCGTGCCAGGGCCGCCCCAGCCGGAGAGCTGTCACAGTTGCGAAGGAAAAAAAAAAAAAAAAGAACAGGCTGGATGTTCCCCCCAAAACTTCTACACGGACGCGGTTGATGACAGCAAACGAGTTTTCTCCCTCGCTTTTCCCCGCACCCTCCTACAGCACATCCACCCTCCTGGCTTTGTTATTTGAGAAGCCCCCGCAGTGGCCGCAGCTGCGCGTCAAAGCCGCATCGGGCTGCGGCGTCGCTCCGCTCGTAGAGGCGCAGGAGCCGGGCTGTGACAGATTTTGCAAGCGCATAGTAACATGCAACTACTGGACCAAAAGAATCACTCACCAGCTGCTGAGACGCACAGTGCAACGCAATCATGGCGCTTGTTGCTGTGCAGACTTCGCCCTTTCCGGGTAAAGAGTTAACCATTTCGGCCGCGCACGGAGATCGAAAATCTGAAAATTTCACTGCTTTTATTCAAAATTAAAATCGTGAGATGCGCTTAAAATACAGTGGACGAAGACCGTGCTGTCTTTGTGATGTTTGGTTGCGATATAATGGTGAAAATTGGGGTGTCTACGTTTTTGTCCCGGAGCGACAACTTGCAGACGGTCCCTGCCTGTCGGATGGGGGAGGGGCTGTTGCTATGCAAAACATTACAGCGTGAAAAACTGTCAACTGGGTTTCAGTCCCAGCTTTGCATCACAGGGCTTTTACACTGGCCCACTTCATGTGTGCACTTGTCAATACGTGCATGTGCGCGGGAGCCCTGGACGCTATAAAGGGCGCAGGTGGATGTCCCCCCCCCTCCACGCTGCTGTCAACTCGCATCAAAAGTCAAGTTAAAACCGAGCTGACAGGTGGCTCATCATCATCATCTCATCATCATCATCATCTAGGCACAGGGAGTGAAATCGTCACTCATCACTATCATTCAATTCACCTAATATCGCTTGAAATCAATTTCCCAGGAGTTTCATATCAGCAGTAACCGAGTAAACAACAACACATCTTATGAAACTCGCCGGCTTTTTACCCGATGTTATGTAACATCGATATCCAATAGTTACTTAGTCACGTGTAGAAATGTTGACCTTGATTTTCTTCCCTTGTTTCCATGCCATCAGGAGCGACTGCCTATCTTAGCCGCTGTGATTGGATACAGTGGGGGAAGCAGGGGCTTATGCAGGGCCGACCTCTGCCGCCAGGGGTCGCTGTGACGTCAGCGCGTCACGCCGGGGCACGGCTCGCGATCTCGACGGGGTGATGTCGTTTCCGGATGCGTAGCTGCGGAGCAGGCAGAGAATGGCAGCGATGTTTACGTGTTGTCTGGGCTGCTGTGGGGATGGCGGATCGGGGCACATCCCGCTGAAGGAGATGCCCACGGTGCAGCTAGACACGCACCACATGGGTGAGTATGTCCGTCTGGGACAGGTGGCCGACGTCCGCACGTCCCTGCTTTTAGCCACGCTGGGCTGGCTACGTCCACTGCTAGCGTTAGCTAGCCAGCTAGCCAGCTAGCCCATAGCTGCTCTTAATGTTCAAATACGTGGAATCGAACACGTTTTACCCACACAGCGGGGTTTAATTTGTACGCCCCGATACTCTACATTAAGTTTGTGTAGTTAGTGAAGTTGTCGCGTTGTTTCGTTCAGCCGTGGAAAACCGAATAAACAAAGTAAATCACGACATTTGCGCCTCGCCTTATCCAACAGAATACATAACTAAAAAGAGTAAATGTGTCCTCACTGAACTGTGCAGAATCCTCCAGACATAAAGCCTGGAAGCACACTTGATCACTTCACACTTCTATTGGGAAGTGCAGGTCGTCTCATTAAAAAAAAAAACAAAGCATATATTACTCCCCTGTCGTTTAGAAATACAGTGATCATGCATTATGTATGCCATCTTTAACAGAAATAAAAACACGAGTAAAGAAGAAATGAGAGAAATAAAAAACCAACAGAAATAAAAACACGAGTGCTCTTAACATGCGTGCACTGGATGCTTGCTTTCAGCCCGGATGTGGCTGAGAAAAAGCTGCCTCTGTGGGTATTAAAATGAGCAAGCAAACAGATGCAAAACAGTTGACATACCTGGATCGTATATCTTTCTGCACTCAAAGGTCACATATCCCAGTGGAGAACAAGATCCAAAACACTCGTTAGAATCGAGGCGTGCGGCTTAGCCTAAATGTTGCCCTGTTAACATACACTGACAAAGCAGTGGTGTCACTTGCCTCAATGCAGTGTGAACTATCCAGTCAGGTGACCCATTCAACTCAGTTCAGAACTGAACAACTGATCACGCACTACTGGAAACCAACATAGCAAAAGTAAGCTGTAGTTTTAACAGGTAAGTTAATTAGGTGCTGGTCATTCCAGGTTCCTTCATGCATCCAATTCAGAGTCATTGCAGTCATATGCAGCAAGCGTTGAAAAATACTGCCATGCGCAGTGAAGCATCAACATGTGCTTGATAATGACTGACAGAGGGTCAAAATGTAAGAAATCATGAGCAGCTGGTTAATATATGTCCGTATAAGCTGGTCTCTAGAAAACAGTAAACAAGCTTTTCACCACTAATGCGCGATCTTGTCTTTGCTTTGCAGGCACAGACGTCGTCATTGTCAAGAGCGGCCGCAGGATATGTGGCACCGGAGGTTGCCTGGCCAACGCTCCTCTGCACCAGAACAAAAGTTATTTTGAGTTTAAAATCCAGTCCACCGGTAAGCTCCCGGCTCCACGCTCCTGCCTCCTCTTCTGACCAGATTGACATTTTCCGGTTACATTCCTCACTGGGAGTTATTGATGCAGACATACTGCAGATTTTAGTTGCCGGGCTGTCTTGTGACTGCACGCTCACAGAGGGAATTCTGTTCACTTTTTCTGCTCACCAAGAGTAGACGGTGAAAATTGAAGTCACGAGTAACACATATATGACCTTAAGCAAAGTTCCTCACGCAGCTCCGAACAGGCCAGTCTGCTTTTTTTCTGCTCAGAACAAGTGTTTGAAAATCACAGATTAATCGCTGCGCTTTGTGTGTAGGTGTGTGGGGAATAGGTGTGGCCACGCAGAAAGTGAATCTCAACCAAGTGCCTATGGGCAGAGACACAAATAGCCTTGTGCTGAGGCATGACGGCTCTGTGTACCACAATAACGAAGAGAAGAACCGCCTGCCAGCGAACAGCCTTCCGCAGGAGGGCGACATCGTGGTAAGTGCGACATGCGTTCGACTCGGGTCTCCGATTTAAGCGTACCGCAGCTCATTCGAATCGCCAAAACAAGTCGGCCGGTTTCTGTGGAGCTTCCCTGGTGCCAGACTGAGACCCCTCATGCGAGTGTGAACTGATCATCTGCAGGACGCAGTCGCTGCTGACCGTAGGGTGACGGGATTAGATGCAAACCAGCACACTCTTAAGTAAGGAAGAATTACAAGAAAAACTGCCTTTATTGGCAGCAGTGGCTGGATAATTAGCCAACATCGTGTGATTCATTGTTGTAGTGATGCGCCAGGGGAGGAATCCTGAGGTGCGTTGCGCAACCCGAGCGGCGGGCAAGTACATTTATACGCAACAGCAACTGGCTGACATGCTGACACGGCGTGCGGCTTTCCGGGTCAGTATGAACAGGAGAGAGTGTGTCTAACCTGCAGCTCTGGTCCTGTAGTGGGCTACGCAGTGGCCGATCGCACACGTTTACCAGCTGAAGTTGAGCCTCCTGCTTTGCAATCCTTGTCGCCATCCGCTCACAAGAGATGTAGCCTCGGCTGATTGTTTTGCAAATTGTGATGAGTTGTTGCGACACACGCAAGCAGACCTCCATCGCTGCCGGGAAGCGCGTCATTGTGTGCCCGGAGTGTAGCCCGACAGCCTGTGTCAGACGTTTTCGTCTTCCAGCGCGGTCTTCCCGAAGAAGGGGAAACCCCGAGCGACCCCTCGGGTCATTTCTCCTCCAGCGGCAAACGTGCAGTTCCTCAGGCAGACGTACAACAGGAAGAACTGGTCGTGCGGCGAATAAAACATTGAGTGTGGTAGACCTCTCTCTCTGTGTGTGTGTGTATTCCTATAGAGAAACTGTCATCAGTATCACAGCCTAAACTTGAAGGCGTGTCATAAACGTACAGTAAACGTGCGGTCAAAGCTCTTCAGATGGCACCGGTCACGCTACGGGACCGTAACGGGAGCATTTGGTCGAAGCCCGGGTACCACAACACGATTTACGACGCTCCGTGCGCGTGCATTGTTATTCCTGCGCTCTATCGCTCATTCCTGGAACAATGAGCAGGAAAAACAAACCCACTTATTTTTAGTACCGAGGCCTAGGTCTGTGTCGTCCCCCCCCCCCCCCCCCCCCCCACCCATTTCTATGGAATCGTGGTGTCGACCAAAAAAAAAACTAACCAGTCCAGTGTGTGCGCAATAGTCGGGACACGCTTTCTCAGTCAACACAGTGCGCGCAGCGTTTTGCCAGATGGTTAACATAATCCCTTCTCGAAGTCCAAATATTAAAAAAGAAAAGGAGGCAAGAGGAGATTTATCGCGGCGGAAAGGCGTCGGCCGCAATAACGCGGCGACGATTAAGGCCTAAGCCGCGGTGATCCGGTGGGAGATTGCGGCAAAGGACAGCAAAGAATGCTGCGGGATTAAAAGGCGAAACACACCTCGGTTTGTTTCCCCCGACTCTTTTGTTTTTTTTTGCCTCCCTAAGCTGCTCTCTCCTGCTACCCGTCACGTGGCCTCAGAGCGCTTCGGTCCCGCTCGTAATTGCAGGAAAGCCAGGCCACTTCGAGGCAGGAGCTAATTGCTTCTTCTCCCTCCCCCCCCCCACCCCCCCTTTCCTTCTCTCCTCCTCAGGGAATCACGTACGACCACGTGGAGCTGAACCTGTACCTGAATGGGAAGAACATGCACTGTCCTGCCTCAGGGATCCGAGGCACTGTGTACCCCGTTGTTTATGGTAAGCCCGTTTCGGAGACTTGAGGCCCGAGTTCGCGAGGTCTGTCCATCGTTCTCCCGAATCACCCAAGTGCCGTCGTGTCAGTTGCGGCTCTTCTCCAGTAGAGGGCTGTATTTATGCATTTTCACATAGCGCTTCTCCCGCCAGGCCAGTCACACCGAAAGGTGTGCGATCCAGACCTGTCAAAACACGGGACGCGCAGGTTGCACCCCGGTCAAAAGCCGCGGCGCATAACTTCTCACCTCTTTCCCTCTGGCAGGCGTCGGGCTCGTCGCCGCAGATACTGATAGCAAACATGTGGGGTTTTTTGGGAGCTTAGCAGCAGCTCTGTCTGTTCTTGTCCGACAGCGGGTAATGCGAGGCGGGAAAAAAAACCAAAAACGAGCGTCTTACTTGTTTAGTCTCCCATGCTGCTGCTTAACTGATTAACTCAAAGAATAAGAAATTCTGAATCGCACAATTGCAGCAAAGACACACATTTTACAAATTGGGTGTATAATAGCTTTAATATATGCACACGTACGTATGTTCTTACAGCTCTTGTTTGGAGACTTTAAATTGCTGTGTGTGTGTGTGTGTGTGTGTGTGTGTGTGTGTGTGTGTGTGTGTGTGTGTGTGTGTGTGTGTGTGTGTGTGTGTGTGTGTGTGTGTGTGTGTGTGTGTGTGTGTGTGTGTGTGTGTGTGTGTGTGTGTGTGTGTGTGTGTGTGTGTGTGTGTGTGTGTGTGTGTGTGTGTGTGTGTGTGTGTGTGTGTGTGTGTGTGTGTGATATATGCACACGTACGTATGTTCTTACAGCTCTTGTTTGGAGACTTTAAATTGCCGTGTGTGTGTGTGTGAGAGAGAGTGAGTGAGGGGTGTGAACTATGGTGCAAAATAAAGACATACAGCAGACACCCATTTTCACCTTTCCATTAAGAACTTTGTTCTCTGGTTAGTGAAGCTGTAACTCCATATGCACTAATGACTGTCTACTGAATGCCAATTTTTCCACTCCACTTTAAACTGGTTGCATAATTAGTTTATTAAGGTACTAATGAACCTCCACTCCTAAGTTAGAGTTGCAATGGTACAACATTAATGCCTTTAAAAGTTTCCTGGTTTGAACGGACAACGTGGCTAACCGGGAAGCAGAGTAACTCATATCTTTGTGTAAAGAAACAGTTAAATGTAAGAGGCTAACCCCCGCACAATGTCTCTTTTTTTTTTGTCTCTCTTCCAGTGGATGACAGTGCCATCTTAGACTGCCAGTTTAGTGACTTCTATCATACAGCTCCGCAAGGATTCGAGAAGATCCTGTTTGAGCAGCAGATCTTCTAGGGGAATCTCTTCAGCCTCGGCCCCCCTTTGTGTTGTCATCCTCCGTTATATCTCATAGCGACCTCTGTGACACGATACTTTGACCTTGATTGGATAATGTCATTATCTGTGGCTTTGAATGCCTCTTGTTCTGTTTCCCGTGATTACTCTTGTCTTCTCTGCCGCCGCTCCAGGCCGATGCTGGAGTGGTCCTCCCTGGACTCGGCATCTCTGATCACAGGTGGGCCGCGATGGGCTGCCACGGGTTCCAACAGGAGATCTGTCGGATCATTACGTTGTGTCAGTGCTAACCACCCTGGATAAACGGCTCCAGCCGCTGCTTACGTTCTATCTGCCTGAAAATTTCAGACCGTGCCAGTGATAGTAGAATGTCCCCATTGTTCCGGAACAGAGGCCACGTTATGTTGACACACACGAATTTTGACTTTGTAATCATCTGAATGCCACACTGACATCCACAGCCTTTATTTATTTGTATTTATTTGAGTCACAGATCGGAGTCCATTTGGTTCGATGGAGTATGCCAATTTGGTAGAGCAGGAGTCTGTGGCCTCATGAAGGATTTACCATTAGCACTGACCCGCCAGTCAACAATGTCCCCTGCACTTTCATGTTGCCTTCTGTAATCAAAAATACACTAAAAGGTGAGGCCCATGCAGTCTGAGTTGACGTGGACAGGTTTGGTGAAACACACTAACTATTCCTTAAAACGGCTGCCACCGACATTGGATCCCTCAAAGATTTTCTCATCCTGAAACATTCAATGGTGTATTATATTCTAAATATCAGAATATTACCAGAGCCTGGTGCTGGTTGTCTCTGATTAGAGATATATCTATAGTTAAAAATGTCAATCTGTTGTGTTGTATTGGCATTGCATATCCGCTGCTGAAGTGTGACTGTCAGATATTTTAAATGCTTGTCTTTGTTTTGCACTAATGATGGTCCTGTACAAGCAAATCCAAATATTGTTGATTAAACCTTTGTGTCTGAGGGCAGACGTGGTCAGAGTGTTATTGATCTATCCTGAGGCTGCCCCTCATCAGCATCGGCACATCTATTAATGTAAGAGAAGTACTTTATTTAAGACTGTAGATGAATTGTTCTGTCCAGCGGCCAAAGTCGCATACATAAAGGAGCCTCAAATTCACAAAGCAGTCCACATACTGTAGAATATTCACAGTATATTTGCTGCAAATTATTTGCTTTTCACCAAGATAAAGAAACTTGAGATTTAGAAGTGCTATATTAATTTACCTAGTTTTACAAGTTCATTTCTAATTTTAGGGGTTCCTCTTTACACTTATCTTAAATCAAGCAAAACCAATCTTATTTCAAGAAATGTGGCAAAATTAGATTGTGTTGAAGGTAGTTTCACTTGTTTGGAATACCTTCTTCCTCAGTTCGAGTGTGTTTATCTTGGTCTTTCTTTTTGGCAGCAAAAGCACAGGTGGCAAGACCAGAATCTATTGAATCACAGTCAAAACTTTCCAATAACAACTAGGTAATAAAAGTAATAATTAAATGACTAAAACCAATATGTTAAAAGTTTTTTAAAAAAAAAGGTAACGTAATGAGTAAACTGTCATAAAAGTGAATTCGGTGTGGAGGAGGGAAGGAGGGCGCGTGCGTGCGTGCATGCGTGCGTGCGTGCGTAGCCCCGCCCCTCGCTCTGCGTCCCTCTACGTCCCTGTACGCCCCCCTCCTCCTCCCCTCCCCCCGGAGCCCGCAGCAGTAGCCCCGGCCCCGGCGTGCCTGCCCCGTCTCACACGGAGGAGGAGATCCCGAAAGCCGGAGCGACAGCTGAACCCCCCCTTCTCGTACAGCCATGGCAGAAAACGCCGGCTTGGAAAACCACCGCATCAAGAGTTTCAAAAACAAGGGACGCGATGTCGAGGTGAGGGAGACGGCGCCGAGCGTGCGATGGTGATGAGGGAGAAGAGGAAGAAGATGAAGATGTGTCGGCGTTAGTTAGATGTGCGGGAGGGACGGAGTGTGTGTGCGGGCCTCCGCTGCTAGCAGGCTAAGCTAGCAGCATCTGAGCAGCTTATTGGCCTGTCGTCACAACGACACATTTAAGGCTTGAATAAGACACCATAATCCCCCCCACCATGCTAACACCACTGCTGTGTTAATATTCACCAAGCTGCCCGTGTTGAAGAGTGTGAACCTGGACGGTTAGACCGGGGGAAGCCGGGGGAACTAGGCCGGCTTGTAGCTGTCACTCGGCGGCTAACGCCGGTCGCCAGAGGCCGGGCCTCACCGGCTCCTCCAGCCTGACTTTAACGGTGTCTCCACAGTTAGCTGATCTTAACCAGCCTGTATGTTAACTTCTGATCGCCCCATACGTGTATGGATGATGGTGTATTGTAGTGGATTTGAGGGCTGGTCCACGTCCAGCCCGGAGGAGCGTTGCCCCTCCTTGTTAGCTAGTGGAGCTAGCATGAGAGGCTCCAGGTGAGCTGCTGCTAAGCCCCTCACAGCCCGATGGATGGACAGGATGTGATGACCTGTGATGACTTAACACACTCCGCGGTGGCTTAAAAATGCACATGTGTCGTCCGATTAAGATCGGGTCGAACCTCAGCCTGAGATCCATCTGCGAGATCTACCTGTTCAACTTCAACCTGCCAGTGCTGCATTTTCTCCAAACATAACGTGCCGCGAGGCTGATATATCACATTTTTAATGATCGATCGCCCCTTAATAGACACTTATTTATCGTGTAATTAGACGCGATGACAGTATTTGTGGTTTGTTTGCTCGGCAAGTGCTAATTTCTAGAAAACACCACTGCCAGGTGGTGCTGCTGCCTATGTGTGTGCGTGCGCGCGCGTGTGTGTGTGTGTCCTGCTGGCAAGTCGACACTTGGTATTGCAGCATCATTCAGCTAACAAGTCTAATTATAAAACTCTGTGACAGCATTTGTCTGTAATGCTCGTTGACATGATGACCAAACCATTTGGTTTAGGCTGTGCTCAGAAAAGGGGGCCGAGAGGGCACAAGCTAGCAGTGTCACCTCTGCTCATCCTCCATATGGGATCTGCTAAAGCAGCAGCGGAGATATGTCATATACCGTCCCTTCAGCATCCAGCCATGGGTCTGACAGTCACGTGGCTCGATACACAGATGGGTGCACCCATAGGTGCTTGTTTTGAAACTTACAGTCGGTGTGACAAGCACATGGCTACTATGACTGGCAGACTTTGCCAAGTGCATTCCTCAAGCTATTTCAGGCATGCTGGATGTCAGACCTGGGCTCTCTTGAGAGCCTCTCCATGAGTTTTCCTAAATGGATGGCTCAAACACCAGTGTGAGAGAGAGAGAGAGAGGTGGTGGGGGGGGGGGGGGTGCTGCTAGTTTGGGTTTTATTTATGTAGGTCAGGCATAACAGATTGCTCTTCATTTCTGACATCATTAGGAACAGCTTTGGATTGCAAAGCAGTTAAGTCCGACATGCCACGGGTCATAAGTTCCCCCTTTGTTTTCCTGGTTGTCATATAGAATGTGCTTACAGAGCAGCTCGGTCGCGCAATTTCCCCCTGAAATATCATATTCTACTTAGTGTGGAGGTTCGCAAGCTTTTTGAGTATTAACTGTGGTGCCTGTTTGGGCTGTTGGGCCTGTATGCCTAGTTTCTTTTGTAAGTCTGTTTGGGAGGACAACCTTCAAATTTAGGCAAATAAGGCACTAAGTGTAGTCTTTCTGGGTTGCATAGGTTTTTCTTGTCTCTCCGAGTTTGACATTTGCTGTCTGTCTGACAGCTCTATTTGCTGCCAGGAGACCCCTTTTTTCTCTTTTCTGTGCGGGGGCAGGGGTGGGTGACAGAGTGGCATTATTGTTGTTTTGCAGGGATTGGGAGACACCTCTCCTCTCCGCAGCCTCCCGAGTTATGACTGTCCCACATTACGCAAGAGGCTATTTAGGAAGGCAACATGAACCTCTTCAAACAGTCACAAGATCTGAGTCCATCTCAAACGGTTCAGGATGAACTGGGGACCCAGCAGATGCACTCCTATCTCTTAACATCAAATGTATTTCTGGTGGTTTCTTTGGATTCGGTCAAAGTTAAAGAAGCCGCCGTCTAAACACGTTACCAGACCCCAAAGTAGAAATCTCTGTTAATGCAACTGGACTTAAATTATGAATCAATGCGATTTCCACACGCTTTCTGTGATTTGTTTGGTTATTTTCCTCTCCAGAGAAAACTCTGTGATTCAACATATGAGCCTATTTCCCACTGCATTAGGCTGTTGACTCTCTAAAGTGCCCGTTAATGTATGATTTCTGTAATTAATGGCCTTTCTGTTTCTGTGTTGTAGACTATGAGAAGACATCGAAATGAGGTGACGATTGAATTGAGAAAGGTGAGAAAACACACACACACACACACACACACCCCCACACACACACACACGTTCAGAAATGCCTGGTCTAAATCAAAGCATTCCACATGTCTGCAAGGTCCCCATTCCCAGTGGATTTCGGCACACTGAGGAAACTCGTAGCTCTGGAAACGCTTCTCATTCTTAATATTTGTCCTTGATGTGGGGGGGTGGGGGACAAAAAAAAGCTAAATGTTCCTGCTGTCGTCTAAACCGAGCTCCTCCT
Source organism: Karalla daura (assembly GCA_029224185.1). NCBI lineage: Eukaryota > Metazoa > Chordata > Actinopteri > Chaetodontiformes > Leiognathidae > Karalla > Karalla daura. The sequence goes on along the minus strand of CM055202.1, from coordinate 16,874,548 downwards.
GCTGGGTTCTGCCGGCTGGAGCCGATCCATTCCAGACAATGCCTGTGATTTCGGCAGAAGCATCTCTTCACTGCGGATGCTATTTTTGACGTGAGCTGCGCGAGGCTGCACAGAGCGGCGCGAGGCGGGCGGGCGGGAAGTCAGGCACGGGAATGGGGCAGGCCCGCCGACTGTGCCGCATTGTTTCGCCCCGGCAGAACCCCAATATCGAGGAGGGGGGGGAAACGGCGAAACGCCGAAGAAATCTGAGCGCCGGTCCTCCCCCGCACCTGCACGTCGCGTCGGGTTTCTCCGACCCAATGATGGAAACGGTCTCATTGGACCAGCGTCGGTCGAAGTGGTGTTTGTCGGAAGATGGGTCACGTCTAGCGCACAGTAGCCTGCAGTTTATGGTGATTCCTTTCGCAGACGCGGTCTGGGCTGTGGCTTTCTCCAGAATCTGTGTTCAAAGGCTTTTTTTCCCCCCCGAAGAATTCAGTGTAATTGGCGCAAAGCGCCCACTGTGCCGAGCGCGTTTCGTGTTCGATCGACCATGTCGGCCGACACACCGGTGACGCTCCGCACCAGGGGTTGAGGCAGAGCTGCTTTGTGTCACCGCGTCGCCACGTCTCCTTGTTTATGCGACGCACTCGCATCGTTTCTCAAATGGTTTGTTTAAAAAAAGAGAAAAGAAAGAGGAGAGAGCGATTTCTTTTTCTAAAATATGAACCCAGGGAGACATGACTTTAAACCGGTGTCGCGCTACGCTTGAATTGGACGCGTAAGACTTGTTTTCTGTCGCTTTGGTCTTAAAAGTTGTATTTATCCCGGAGCTGCCTGTTGCTCTCTGGTCCCCGTCCCAGTCCCAGCCATTGCAAACCCGGGCAGCGACCTGCCCCTTATTATCAAACCTGGCCCCCTGCGGGTCAGGAGTATCGAGCGCTGGGAGGCCGCCGAGGCCTGCTTCCACCGCCCTCTCACCCAGCTCTGCCCCCCGGCCCCTCTCTCCCAGCACAGGCGCATCCCAGGCGGCCAATTGGCGGTCTCGTTGTCTGTCCAAATCGCTCGTAATGTGCGACGCGTGTCCCGGCCGCTCGGAGCAGGCGGGAGAGGGTTCGGCGTCTCACGACGAATCCTCTGGAGTCTACGTGGGTGTCGTTTTCTCTCGACTCGCGCTCTGATGTAACCGCGCCTCAGCCTCCGGAGGGCCCTTGGCCCGAGTTGATTCTTCACCCTCCCGTTATTCCTCCGTCGTCATCTGCGGTCGAAGAGCCGCAGTCCGCTTTCATGTTGGAGACAGGAACTTACCAGCAGCTGTGAACCAAGACTTTGGAGGAATTTGGCGGAAGACTTGCTTTGAGGAAACTTAGAGATCATGCGCGTTCACGCTCTACAAAACAGATGCTTATGATGCCGCTCTCCCGGATCAGGCACAGCACCTGGACCGGACGTTGTAGACGAGGGTGTGTCGCTCGTGTTGTGAAATCTACCGGATCGGGCTGCGTTGGATATGCAGTTCTGGAAATGGATGCGATGATCAAAAAGAGAGCGTCTCGCTGTCTTGGCGCGCCGCGAGAATCCCTCAGCTCGTTGGCGTTACACCTTCGCGACCCGCCGAGGTTGTTCTCCAGCTGGTCGTTGGTTTTGTATTAGATAAACAGATAAACCAATCGGTCACACCATGCATTATGCATTAACAGCTCTCTGTTCTCTGTGCCAGCTGCTACGAAATCGGGGTCGTATCCAGCACACAGCCCAAATTCATTTCGGGGTGCTCCTTGTCGCTTCAAGTGAACGGCATATCTGGAAACTGATATTGAAGGCGATGGCCGGAGCTTGCGAGGGGCATAGGAAGTGCTTATTCAGAGTGGACCTGGGACGGGGGGGGGGGGGGGGGGGGGGGGGGGGACACTGTGGACACAGTCCATCCAGAGATGGTGAGCAGAGCTCTGTGGAGGCGTCGCTGCCTCTGCTGCTGCGGCCGTGCTGAGGTGCTCTCGAGTCTAGCACATTCCTTAAAGCTGGACGGGAGCAGCAAGAAGCACGGCTCGAGCTGATTAGTCATCGGTGACGCACTTGAGCATGATGCGCAGGAATGTAGGGCAAGGGAATCTCCTCCTCCTCCTACCGCTGATTCACATGCCCTGTAGAGTGATGGGATGTGTGGGTCTCTCTTGCTGTGTGTGTGTGTCTCACCGCGTTGAATGATGCTAGGGGGGGGGGGCGTCATGACAGTACAGCGTCCTTCAGAGACGAGGGTGTTTGCGTTTTTGAAAGTTAAAGTTGGGGACAAAGAAACGTGTTTTTTTTTTTCTTCTTTTTTTCAGGAGGTAGACCTCCAATCGCTGGCACTTTAGCAATTCATGAATGCATTAATGAACCCTTTCATCACCCTCCCCTCATCTCTGCCCTTTTTTTCCTCCTCTCTCTCTCCCTCTCTCTCTCTCTCTCTCTCTCTCTCTCTCTCTCTCTCTCTCTCTCTCTCTCTGTCTCTTTGTCTCTCTCTCTCTCTCTCTCTCTCTCTCTCTGTCTCTCTGTCTCTCTCTCTCTCTCTCTCTGTCTCTCTGTCTCTCTGTCTCTCTGTCTCTCTGTGTCTCTGTCTCTCTCTCTCCCGTCAGAGCAAACGAGACGAACATCTACTGAAGAAGAGAAATGTCCCGCAGGAGGAGAGTCTGGAGGACTCTGACGTCGACTCAGACTTCAAAGGAGTAAGTGTGGGCGTATGAGAGAGGGAGGGAGGGAGGGAGGGAGAGGGGGGATGCAGGGAGCCCGGACTGTCTGGAGAGCGGGTCGGGGAGGAGGGGGGGTGGGACAGAGTGGGCAGTCACTCCAAACACTCGCTGAACAGCTGCAGTTCTGTGAAGCTCCGTTTGTTGCCGTCCTCCAGCAGCACTGTGATAATTGGTTCAAGTCGAGGGATGCGAGAATCTGGCCATTTTGCGACCATTATTCTACCCCATTTTGTATACGCATTTTCTCCTTTTTCTTTTTTTAAAGATCTGTCCCTGAAAGGTCTGCGTCTGTGCTCCCACTGCGTCTGAGCAGCTCTCTCAATGACTGGTTTGTGGGTTCTCAGAATAACCCTGCCATCAATCGTTTTTTTCTTTTTTCAATTAGAGAAATTACAGAAAGTGCGCCGCCAGCGCCTCGCACAAAATCCCATTGAACTCCTTGAAATCGGGTTGCCATAGAGATCTCGGGCTTTAGACGCCGAGATCGTGGAAGTAAAAATATCCCGCGCGTGTGAACGGGCTCTCCCCTCCGAGCTCTTCCTTCCACGCTGCTGGAAGGTTTTGTGCATAAATAGAGCCACCATGTTCAGGTCCAGGGTTTGTGGAGGCAGAGTCCAAGAAACACGCGGTGTCTTTCCCTGCGATGTATGACGTACCTGTTGGGGATTTTCGAGGTAGCTCCATCTTCGAATGCCACACGATTGTCACGTCACCATCGAGAGCTCATGTGTGCGTTCTCCCCCCTCCGCAGCAAAACGTTACGCTCGACGCCATCCTACAGGTAAGCCCCCCCGTCGCCTCAGAGCTCTGCATTATGGATGGAAATGTTGCGCCCGTGCTCATTGTGGCCCCCCAATCCCGTCTCTGCCGCAGAACGCCACCAGTGACAATGCAGTTATCCAGCTCAGCGCTGTACAGGCAGCCAGGTGAGGCACGGGAACGGCTCCCGCACGCACGCACGCACGCACGCAGAGATATATATAGAGACACCAGCTGTTGTTTTTTTCATTATTATTATGTGAAGCGTCTGAGATTTAGGTTTTTTGTTTTTTTTTCCCCTCAGAAAACTGCTCTCGAGTGACAGAAACCCTCCCATCGACGACTTGATAAAGTCCGGGATCCTGCCCATTTTAGTCAAATGCCTGGAGAGGGACGACAAGTAAGTCTGCTTCCAAAACCAGAGAGTGTGTGTGTGTGTGTGTGTGTGTGTGCCCCTGCCTGCCTGCAGCAGTGGACTGTGTGTTCCACTTGTTAAGCCTGCGGACTGCTGCGGTGGATTACTGACGCTGCTCCAGCGGGTCTCCGCCACAACACAGGCTTTGTGTGTGTGTGTGCGTGCGTGAGTATGTGTGTGTGTGTGCACGTCCCACACGTGAGTGTGTGTAGGGAGACGCGCGGGGCAGTTGGCTGGTCTGCCAGGCCCAGGCCAAGCCAAATATAACAGCATTCCTGTCCTGTGGAGTTCCCAATTCCCAGGACCTTGTGTTCGCTCGGGGGGTTAGCATGGCCAGTTGGGGGGGTGAGGGTGTGTGTGTGTGTGTGTGTGTGGGGGGGGTTTAGCCACGGCAACAGACGCCACATGGCATACACAGCATCCGTCCAGAGGAGAGTAACGGCGTCTGCTACGTTGCCATGGCGACACGACCGGACCAGAGCCACGTCGCTCGGCCTAGCTCGACTGCACGACAGGACGCGGAGGCACAGCGGCTTGTGCAAGAGGAGGAGGAGGAGGAGCAGGAACAGGAGGAGGAGGCGGCGGAGGAGGCTCCTCCACACCCTCCCTGTCCTGTCCCCTGCTTCCACATCCCCGGGCCCAAGCTTGAGAAAAGCAGGGGAGGGAACTGCAGATCGTGACGCGGCTGCGTGGTGAAATATTTAGTGTGGGGGTGTGTATGTGTGTGTGTGGGGGTGGGTGGTAGACAGACTTCCTGCCTCCTCGCTGTGATCCACCAGCATTTGGCTGGTGGGCGGCGTGTGAGGATCACTCTGAGACTCCTGGCGTTTTTTTTTCAGTCTCATCACTGGGAAATGTCGTTCGGCGTCATCGACGTCCGTCTCTTGCAGAGTGGCGTCAGAGGGCTCACATCGTCCTCGGTCTGACATTCCAATCATGATTGGAATGCCCCGATGCCTTTTTTTGGGGGGGCCAAAAAAGGCCAAAGCAGACGAGACTGGTAGCAGCAGTAGTAGTAGTGGTGGTGGTGGTGGTGGTGTGCGTGTTTCCCCAAGGGGATCGATCTGTTCTATCCTGTCGCCGGCAGCTGCGAGTCCAAGAGGAATTCACGTCACTCATCATGATGCTCATGTGGATGTCTGGATGTCTCCCTCCCCTCCCCCGCCCCCTCCTAACTGTTTCTGTCTGCCCCCACCCGCAGCCCCTCTCTCCAGTTCGAGGCAGCTTGGGCTCTGACCAACATCGCCTCTGGCACATCGGCACAGACTCAGGCCGTGGTCAAATCCAGTAAGTTGACCCCCAGGCCCTCGGCTTCCCCTGCCGCCCGCGTTTGTGTACCGTGTGCCGTCCGCGAGGCCGCCGTGTTTGTGTGTCATTTCACACAACGAGACGGGCCAGTGTGTTTTTTTTCTTTCTTTTTCCGGATTATGTTTTTATTAGATAACGGCGCGCTTTAATCTCGGGAGAAAAAAAAAGCAAAACAAAGCCGGTGGCAGGCAGAGAGAGTAGGGACCCCGGTCAGATTTCATGTGATTACAGGCCGTCGCAGGCTCCGTCTACAACCGGAGGATGACGGGCTTCCACCACTTCCAGTAAGAGATAATGGACGAGACCTTCGAATCGAACCCAGCAGTCTAAATAGAATGCGACCCCCTCGGATCAAAGTATGTCTAGGTTAGCCCTCTGTTTACGCAGCGTGTTTATCGTAGCGTAGTATTGAAACCAAGTCTTGGGAGTGGCTTTAAGATGAGAAACCGCATGTTTTGGTCGAGTTTTCTCTTTAGACTTGTCAAGCATTGATGCACCCACTTAGATTTAGATCGGCTGCCGTGCACTGGAGTCGGGTCCACAGTCGGGGGATGAGTCGGTTTCATTTGACTTGTGATGTAAGCACACTACGGAGCTGTCTGCAGGAGCTGCAGAGTCTGCCACTTTTGTAACGTGTGTGTGTGTGTGTGTGTGCGTGTGAAGATGCAGTGCCCCTGTTCCTGCGGCTGCTACACTCTCCCCACCAGAACGTCTGTGAACAGGCCGTGTGGGCCTTAGGAAACATCATAGGTGAGTGCCGGGCCTCTGGCCCAGGTGTGTGTGTGGAACAGTCTGTCCCGGGCTTGACATGAACCCCGTCCCTCCTCTCCTCTCCTCAGGCGACGGTCCACAGTGCAGGGACTACGTCATCGCCCTGGGCGTGGTCAAGCCGCTGCTGTCCTTCATCAACCCGTCGATCCCCATCACCTTCCTCCGCAACGTCACCTGGGTCATCGTCAACCTGTGCCGCAACAAGGACCCGCCCCCGCCCATGGAGACCGTGCAGGAGGTGCGTGCGTCCGGGCCCCGGGGGCCGGAGCCTCCTCCGCAGCCTGAGTCACGCGGCGGCTCCGCGGCTTCTCCCTTTTCTTTCTTTCCTTTTGTTGTTTTCCCAGCCGCCACATCGCTCCGGGGAAAACCGGCGCCTCACTACAAAGCTCCTCCGGCGGCATTTGAAGTCTGGCTCTGGGCAGCCCCTCCCCTCTCTGCCCCCGCTCCTGCCTCCCTCCCCATCCGTTAATTCCTCCGTCCCTCTCACAGCCTACTTCTCTCTCTCTCTCTCTCTACAGATCCTGCCCGCCCTCTGTGTGCTAATATACCACACCGACATCAACGTAAGTAAAAGGGGGGGGGGGGGGGGTTTGGGCTGTTCCGCCTCCGTCCGTGCCCTCCAGGCTAGTGGCTAACCTGGTGTGCGCTGTGCCTCCAGATCCTGGTGGACACGGTGTGGGCCCTGTCCTACCTGACGGACGGCGGCAACGAGCAGATCCAGATGGTCATCGACTCCGGGGTCGTCCCGTTCCTCGTGCCTCTCCTCAGCCACCAGGAGGTCAAAGTTCAGGTGAGGCCTCCCCCCGTCCATCCACCCATCCATCAGGTCCCATCCCGGCTGAGCGAAGCCGCCATGGTAATGTTGTCCCGCCCTCTCGGTCTCCCTCCTCACCGCAGACGGCGGCCCTGAGGGCAGTGGGCAACATCGTGACGGGGACGGACGAGCAGACGCAGGTGGTGCTCAACTGCGAGGTCCTCTCGCACTTCCCCAACCTGCTCACGCACCCGAAAGAGAAGATCAACAAGGTTTGCGTTCATCCGTTTCACCCCCAGGGAAGCGGCGCGTCTCGTCGCGTCAGTCACTCGCGCCGATGATTTGAAAGCGTGTAACCGACTGTAATGTAAGGAAATCCTCCCAACGCCTTTCCCTCGTCTTTTTTTTCTGGTTCTGTGTCTTTGAACCCACGCTCTCGCTGCGCGGCTGAGCAAACGCCAGCCCTTTGTTGCGACACCCCCGTCGGAGGAATTTGCATGTTAACATGCTGTAACCTGATTACGCCATGCGAGGAACCGGAGCGTAGCGCGAGTCACCGCGCCAGTTCCAGGGATCATGTGGGACGCCCAGTCGTCCGCCGTACTCCCCGCTTCACAGGCCTCAGATGAGAGGAACTGGCCGCCTGTGTCTGCGAGAGTGGCCGCGCCGTCTCTCCGCAGGAGACGCGGTGCCAGCTCTGACCACTCTGTGACCGCTCTGTTTCGCAGGAAGCCGTCTGGTTCCTGTCCAACATCACAGCTGGGAACCAGCAGCAGGTCCAGGCTGTGATCGACGCTGGACTCATTCCTATGATCATCCACCAACTGGCTAAGGTTTGTGCTCGGCGGGAGGACAAGGGAGACATTTCTGAAGCCCCCCCCCCCCCCCCCCCCTCCTTCTGTGCATCCAGTTTTCCCCACAGATGGTGCCAGATTTTTAGATGTAGCGACATCATGCGATTTGATGGCATGTGCGGCCCCGGCGCTGTTGTGTTCCATCTCGGTGACAGCCTGTCTCTCTGCAGGGCGACTTTGGCACTCAGAAGGAGGCAGCATGGGCCATCAGCAACCTCACCATCAGTGGGAGGAAAGATCAGGTGAGCTGGGTGGAAAGCTGGGATTTGCCTCAGACCACGCACCGTCGAACATTAGTGCATTTGTAGATGAGGAAGAGCCGTCAACACACTTGTATGGATTTGTGTGTGTGTGTGCGCGTGCAGGTGGAGTTCCTGGTGGAGCAGAACGTCATCCCTCCGTTCTGTAACCTGCTGTCGGTGAAGGACTCCCAGGTGGTGCAGGTGGTGCTGGACGGCCTGAAGAACATCCTCATCATGGCGGGAGACGAGGCCAGCACCATCGCCGAGATCATAGAGGAGTGTGGAGGTCGGTGCCTGACCCCTCAGAGGGAAGCTTCTTTGCAGTTATTACTTATTTTGATGTACGATTCTCAGCGTTATTGTTTCGACTTTTCAGGTTTGGAGAAGATAGAAAATCTGCAGCAGCACGAAAACGAGGACATCTACAAGCTAGCCTTTGAGATTATCGATCAGTACTTCTCTGGAGACGAGGTGAGGGGTGTTGGGAGCCGGGCGGGCCCCCCCGCTCGCCCAGCAGCCTGGCCTCACGCGCTGTGCTTCTCGTTCCAGATCGACGACCCGGGCCTGATCCCCGACACCACCCAGGGCGGGACCTTCAACTTCGACCCCGCCTCCAACATGCAAACGAAGTTCAATTTCTAAAGAGAGGAGACAAGAAAAAAAAAAAAAAGGCCAGGATGTTTGGTTCAACCAGCTGCACGGGTACTCTGTAATCACCCCAGACATTCATCCATCTCTCCTCCAACCTGGCAACCTGGTACCGAAGGACTCACCCAGCATCACTTCAAACATGGAAACTCGCCACTGAAGGATCTACCCGCGCCCGCTCCTGCTCCGCGGGGAGTTTTTTTTTTTTTTTTTTTTTTTTTCTTTTTCTCTCTCTAAAAAAAAAAAAAAAAAAAAAAAAATCCAAACAGCGGTCATCCTTCACGCCGAAACGAGGCGGCCCTCGCGTGGGGGTTCCGGGGTGGCAGTCTGGCAACCCGCCGGCGGGAGGGATGCCGGCGGCTCCTCTGCCAGTGCTTCTCAACGTCACACAAGAAATATAACCAGACGGAAGGAAAGGAAAAGCCTTGGTGGCAAGACCCGATTGCCAAATGTTGAGTCTTCATAAAGACAAAAACACAAGCACACGCTCAGTCTCACACACACACACACACCTACACACACACTCTTACTATACACACTTTTTGACACTTAGAATTTGTGTGCATACTTCATTTAGAAGCCATCATATCACTTCCGGGGAAGAAAATACTGCTGTTTGTTTGTGGTTTTTTTCTGTGCTTCCCCCCACCCCCGCCCCCGCCCCCTGGATTGTCCTCTGGTGTCACTTCACCCACGCACACTAACATGCAACAAGTACACACGACGACACACTTAGTCACGCAGACCCCCCCACCGAGGCCGGGCACTCCCGATGAACCCCCCCCCTCCTAGCCCTCTCTCTCCCTCTCTCTCTCTCTCTCTCCCTCTCTCTCTCTCACCCAGTTTTGAAGAGTTAATCCCAGAGCTAAGCCATGATTAACCACGGAACCCCACTGCCCTCCCAGGAGAGACCTGGGCCAGGCGGAGGGGTGAAAGGGCTCCAAGGCAAAAAAAAAAAAAAAAAAAGAGGACTCCGTGGCAAACCGACCGACGGGACTTCTGACTCCATGACGTCACTTTGTTTTTTTTTTTTAACGTGACCTCCGTTGAATTCTCAAACTTGACTTTTGTTCGAAAGAAGAAAAAAAGTCATTGAAAATGTGAAGAAAATGCCATAATTCTTTCTCTCTCTGTCTCTCTCTCTTTTTTTGTTCGATACATACGACTGTAAGACCCGCCTGGCGCCTGCCTGTGATTCAGCAGGGCGACGAGGGTTGTAGTGTTTTTACCGATGTGAATAGTTGTCACGGGGAGGAGGAGGAGGAGGAGGAGGAGGAGGAGGAGGAGGAGGAGGCACCTTCTGAGGTGCGGGCGCAGAGACTTGCGAGGAGATGAACATGTCAGCTGTAGCGTTTCTCCCCCACCCCACCCCCCTCCACCCCTCCAACCCTCCACCCTAACAGGACCTCCTTCTCTGCAGCAGGAGCCTGGTCGCGGCCTGCGGTCTGGGTCCGCTGCCTGCTCCGGATTCCCACCCCCCCACCCCCCCGTAATGATGTGAATGTAGGAAGAGGCCAAAAGTGAGGGGGGGTGGGGGGTGCTTTAAAACAAACAAAAAGCAAAAAAAAACAACAAAAAAACCCATGTAGAGCTGAAAAATCAACCTGAATTGTTCATCTAACCTTAAGCTTGTTTTAATTTTTTCCACTTCTCTCTCTATGAACCTAAACGTTTTAAGGGTCATGTCCAGGCTCCGGGCTGAGTCTGCGGAGCTTCCATTCAAATGTCATTTGTCATTTCCTCTTTGTTTTTGTTTTTCTCTCTCTCTTTTCTCTTTTCCTTTTCTTCTTCAGTCTTATGCACACGTCTGAGAGGCATAACGATGTCTGCCTGCAGAGAGGGACCTATACTCATCGAAGACTAGATTTATGGAACGAGTACAGGTCCTGACTTTTACAGTACTCGACTACTTTCGACGCAGAGGTCACAGTTCATCACTCAATTTGAATAATTGTACAAAAAAAAGAAAATGTGATGTGTATCTCTCCTTGCTGTCTAATGAATACATGAATATATTTACATAAAGCCTGTACAAAGCTGCTGCAGCTGACAGTCATTGGATGGACGATAACCTCACTGTCAAAGATGGCTGGGGAGGGTTTGTTTTTTTTTTCCTTTTTTTTTTTTTGTTTTTTTTCGGTTTTTGTCGAAGCAATATTTCTTTGTTTCACGGTTTTTAATTTTTGACTTGCATATGTTATTGTGATGCCGATGAATTGGAACAGGCTGTTTTTATTTCGTTTTATTTTTATTTCCACTTCCGTTTTCTTCTTAGTAGTGGTGACGGGCTGTTTAAAGTTGTACCGTCCCATGTGTCGGCCGGCGCGCGGGTGCGGGTTCCAGGTGTCTAGCCGCGAACCCGAGCCCGACCCCGGCCTCCAAGACTTTGTGATCCTCTGGTTGGCTGCTAACTACTGAGAGGGGGTCAGATCGGGGGGGTGGGGGCGGGGTGGGTCGGGGAGGGGAGGGGGGGGGGGTCACACTGGGGGCTTTAATTATTGGGTGGGGTTGTTACGAGCAGCCCAGGCTTGTTTTTGGGACTAGCTGTTTATTACTGAACAAAAACTATAGAGAGGGTGTACAGTCATGAACTAGCAGACTAGACCGAGCCACTTTAAAGATTTACAATTTCGTTGCCTTGTATCCGCATTGGATACAAGCTTATGTTTGTTGCAAGATTTTTACTTGCTAATGAAAAGTTGTTTTAAATAAGATAATAGGAGAAAAGCAACAGACAGCGTTTTGGCCTCTGATTGTTTATATCTTTTTATAAAATTTAGATTGAATTCTTCTCTTTAAGGTGGCTCATTGATGCTTTCAACTCTTGTGCATATTAAAGACAAGAATGAGTTGAAAATCATTGTGCCTTTTGTTTTTTCATTTCAACTAAAAGCTAGGTTTTACCTGCGTAGAAACGGTTCTTTGAGCGACGGGAGACCTGAGACGTGGGAGACGCGCTCTCCCGGCCGCTGGGAGTGTGCCATGGGAACGGGGCAGTGCTGCTCTCTGCTGTGGAGAGTCGCTGCTCCTCCTCCCATCTCATTCACTTGAACATTGTAAGACGCCATCTCTCCCACTCATTACAGCCCCTCCATCCCTCCCAAACCACCACACACGCACGCGCACACACGCACACACACACACCATCGATGCCATAATTCAGTCAGGGGATTTTGAACTCATCTCACCCTCAGGACATGATCTGTGTTTCTGATCCTAACCAAAATAAACTTGCTGTTTAGCCGTTGGATCCTCCGTGCTTGCAAGTGTTGTGATTCCCACCCACAGTTAGACGTTTGTGCGTGTGAGTGTGAGCGAGGGCTCTCGGCGGAGCTGAGTTCAGTGTGCGAGAGAGAGAGAGAGAGAAACAATAACTCCCGAGTAAACGAGATTAAGTGGTTTTTTGCGTGACGTTTTTGCTTGTGCCATTGGTTTTTTTTTGTTTGTTTTTTGTTTTGTGTGGCACATTATCCCCGCAGCCAGCCACAGCTGGATGACAGCTGTTTGAGTCTCCCATGCAAGTTAACATGTCTGCGGACTCTTGCAGCACAGGTGACTGTGGGGGCAGCTTTTGTGGTGGTTTCTAAAAAAAAAAAAAAGGAGAGAGAAACTGGGTTACAGTGGGCACTGCAAATGAGTCATTGTGTAATGAACGCGTTTGTTTTGTAAGTGGCACAGTTTCCGTTTGCTGAATAGAGCGTGTGTGTGTGTGTGTTGGCGAGCGCATTGACCAGAGGGCAATGATTAACTCGGCCTGAATTTGGGTTTTTTCTCCATCGCCTAATGCATGCAAAGTAAGTTAACAATGTAAGTACTGATCAAATTCTCCAGGCTTACTGTGAGTCACACCCTTAACGTTAAACTGAAGGCAATTTACATGCAATAAAACTAAAACTCAAGCAAAAAAGGCTGTAGATAGCGGCTGTCCTTCACCTATGTTTGTCCACTACGTCTTTATGAAAATACAGGTTTAATCTGTTCAGCTGATCTTGCTCAAATATGAAAACGACGTTGCTGCCCTCACAACCTGGATTCTCATAAGTGAGTGGAGAAGGATGAATGTGTGCAAAACAAAATCCTGACAAAGTTCAAGGATCCCTCCTTCTGAGGATGTCTGTGTTAGGGTTTGAGGCGCATTCTTGATCATGGGAAAAAACATAAAGGTCCTCTGAGCAGCTGTTCTGGAGAGCCCAGGCTTTTAGACAATTTTCCTCAGAGACTCCAGACTGCCCCCAAATTTGGAATGTCATCTGCTGCGGAAGATCATGATATGTGAAGCAAAGGATAAGATACATGGCTGGACCTTTATAAATGTACACAAAAACAAATACTCTCCAATGAATCATTTATTTTCCTCAAGGGTGAGCGGGAAGCTCGGTGGTTTGTGACTTTGCCTCTCAGCGAGAAGGCCCCAAGTTCTTTCTCCCCATGCCTGCATAGATGTGCACATCACGTCAAGTAGGGATGGATACATTTTCCCACAAAAACAAAGCACTGAAAAGTGCACACTCCATAAATAAGTAAAAATGGCATTTTTCAAAAATGGAACTTCTAGACGCAGTATACCACCGGCCTCACTGGAAAGTCTGCTATCAGCAACATGTGCACTGCAGGCTCTAGGTTTCCACGCCTCACTAGTGTAAAGTATTTGTGTTTTCTCTGTCAGAAAATGCTGCTTGAGCTGAACTGCACATACACACGCGATTCAAGTTTTTTGTGAAAAGGCCTGAGAGAACCTCATCCACAGTCAGTCAACATACTCCTCTATCCAAATCAGAATCACAGTGTGTTTGTGTGAGAGTGTGTGTCTCAAGCCTAAGGTCATGGAGAACATGCGACTGACTGAGACACCTATCTGCGACTTTGTCTAGAGAAGATCGATTAGGCTTCACTTCAGGGTCCAGGACAGGACTATTCAGCCATCGTAAGACTCAGTGGTAAAAGACATGGGTGGACAGCATCCTCAGATGTGGTGGACTACATTGAACAAAGCTAGGGTGTGTTAAGAAAGAAAGAAAGAAAGAAAGAAAGAAAGAAAGAAAGAAAGAAAGAAAGAAAGAAAGAAAGAAAGAAAGAAAGAGAGAGAACTAGAATTTCATTTGTCCTTTATTGGAAAAATCTCAGTTGGGTTAATTCAGGTTCCAGGTTCAACACCAAGTCGAGGAAAAACACAGTTTTTACACAGGACAAAATCGACATATCTATATGGAATTGCTCTCACTGCAACATAGCAGGAGTGCTGGCAGAACAATGCGAGGTGAACAAAGTTCCAGAAGTTTGGTGGCAGGGACCAGAAAACACAACTAAAACAGTGAACGAACTTGCTGTTTGATTCTCCCTCCCATCGACAGCCGGCGCATCTGCGCTCCATTGCTCTGGCCTGTGACGTCACCAGCCTCTCCTCCTTATTTCCGCAAACAGTGGCCGGAGCGGCAGAGCGGCGGCGGCAGCGGCAGCGCAGACTGCAAACTCACAGACCCAGCCGGGAGCCTGGAGCCAGCAGCAGCAGCCGGCGGGAGCACCGCAGACGGAGCCGGACAACAGGTGAGCCTCGCGGACAGACCGCTGGTCCTCCTCGGCAGCTTCCAGAGTGGCCTCGGCGCTCACGCCCTCCTGGTTCTAATCTCTAACAGATGCCGGGTGGAGAGAAACTAAAGCGGTGAGCCGAGATTAGAGGGACTGTCCTCACAGATCAATCTAGCAGCAGCTCCACTAGCTGCTCTGTGTTGTGTCAGCTCCGCGCTTTGCTGAATAATGTGTTTGCAACAATGGGCAACATTAGCCGGCTGCCAGCTACACATCTATCTGTTTCCATATCTGCTGTGTGTTTAATGTACACACACACACACACACACACACACACACACACACAGAGGCTCTTGCTGCTACTTACTTTCACTGTGTTATGTCACAACACCTACAAATCTACCTACCAATCTCTGTGACCTAGCCTAGATTAAGTCCATTTCCCAAGAAATTGCTAAGCCTTCTGGGTTTCATGTGGTGTTTTCACCAAAACAGTGACTCTAGCAACATGTACATGGTGTGAGGATAAAGTGAACTGAAACACCGACCAGGAAGGACATGTTCAACTGTCCATACACTGCCTCGCATAGATAGATAGGTAGAAAGGTAGATAGATGGATAGGTAGATGGGAATTCATAAATTGGGGAACATACACCTTCTACAGAGCAGTAGAACATCCATGGGGGATAGCAAATATTCATTGCAGGAGTAATACAGGAGGAGTACAAAATACATAAGATCTGTATGTATTGGTCCAAAAAAGAAAGGTGTAGGAGGTAGAAACAGTTGTGAAAGCGGAGTGCAAAGTGCAATAATGCAGGCTTTATATGTACAGCGACAACAGCTGTTGTATCACTAAGTTAAGATGAGGAGTGACGTTGAAGTCCCTCGAAGTGAGTTCCTAAATATCTGGTAAATATTGAGTCTATATCAGTGTTTCTCAATTCCGAGCCTCGGGTACCTGCATGTTCAGACCCACAGTAGTAGACCTTTTGAGATTGTTTTTATTTTTCCCAAACATGGGTCCTCAAACTATTCCACAAAGGGCAGAGTGTCTGCAGGTTTTTATTCCAACCAATCAGGAGTTCCAAGTTTGACCAATCAGCTGTCTGAGGGCTGAGCTCAGTTAATTAAGAGACTCAAGTCAGGTGTGTTGCTGCTCGGTTGGAACAATAACCTGCAGCCACCCGTCCCTCTGTGGAATAGTCTGAGGACCCCTGATGAAACATGCTGGGCACTGGTACTTTAGGACCGGGCTTTCCCAGGCTGCAGTATGTTGTAGTGACAAGTAAAAATGTATCCTGATCTGCTCCTCATAACTGACCAATTATAAAACCTTACCTCAGGCTCATAAAAGGTCCACTTAAAAATCACTAGACTTGGAGAAAGTTCATTCAGCTTTTTTACTTCCAAGTTTTGCTCAATTAGTGAGTGAGTGAGTTAAATTTCGCAAAGTTCAAGTAAATTGTGGAAATCGATGGACTGTTTTCTTTTCAGCTTAGACTGAGCAAAATTTACGGTATCCGTTAATGCTGAGGGGAAAAAATGCGATCACCTTGGGACACTCGTATTTTTCAAGACCAAGTGTGTGAATCAGTATGCAGCTTAAACCTTGAACCTGAGGACCTCAATGAACTATGCACCTGGCTGATTGAATGGAGGCACGTCCGGCAAGGAGCTGTCTGCTGAAACGATGCAAAACAACAAGGATTGTGACACCCTGAAAGCGCAGAGCGCTGCAAAAGGTGCCTGGATCAATCAGCCCTGCTGATTAAGTACGAGCGGAGCAAGTACGAATGGGAACGTCCTAAAAAGCGGTTATCCAAAGAAACCATTGGATGTAAAAGCACAAGGGGCGAAAACTCACGCACACACAACTCTCACTCTCACATTTAGAGGCAATTTAGAGGCGCCATTTGACCTCGGTGTGCATGAAACTGGTGTACCAGGGGATTAAAAAGTTCACAAGTGGGTAGAAGCTATTATGAGCCGCTCCATATCTGAAATGAAACTTGATGTAACATTTGTTAAAACGGCCTCCCGGCTGAGGGTCACAGGAGTGCTTAAATGCCATCAGAGACGGATTATCAGCAGCTCATCCATAAATCCTCCCATTACATTTCCCATCTCGTACCCAGTGGTGCTGTAGGGGTCTGCTGCAGCCCATTTCCAGTTCACACTGGGTGGAGGTGGAGAATACATCGCAGATGATCAGCAGTGAATTTGTAATGTCCGCATCGTTAACGCTCAGCTTGTGCGAGAAGTGAGAAGAAGAAGTGGACCCGTTCTTTTTAGTACAGTCAGGAGGCTGAGAAGCTTGGTGCGTGTTGTAGAAAGTTTGCATGTAGAACAATGTGATCTTCCGCAATCCTGGAGCTCTCCGCATGTCTCCCACTGCAGGTGACCTCTAACGGGGTCAGGAAACCTCTGCAGGTTCCTGTTAACAACCCCTGGGAATGTGAAATCTGAGCTCATACTGTAAATCATGAAGCTCAGGGAAAGAAATAGACCAATCCCAGAATTTTGACACGCTTAAGACAAAAAAAATGTCGCTCCTAAGGAGCTTTATCCATCCAGGGCCTGATCTGTTGAGCTACTGTTACACCACATGACTCAACTTCTCTCTAATCTCCCTGCTGAGGTGCTGAGTTGGCCGCTCTGCTTTTCTTTTTTTTTTTTTTTTGCTTACGCAGAGCTCACTGTGAGCGTCCAAAGGCTGCTCGTCCCCTATTGAAACATTTAGCAGCCTCAAAGAGGCAGTTGTTATAATTCTTTAGTGTAAAATGCTTAGACCCCGTGTCAGCACGTCGGTACCAAGCTGTCTGAGTGAATGTCAATCACGGCTTGACAGGTGACCGTGCATCTTCTCTGACCTGACTGCAGCTACGGCACCGGCTTCTCCTCTTCGCCTGCCCTCGCCCTCGCCCTCCCCCGGCCGCCGGCCCCTGCCATGCCTTCGGACTGAGGCCCGGCCCTCCGCCCTGCCCGCCCGAGACGCGCACGCAGCCAGCGCACCATGGTGGACGTGACCAAATGGCCCATTTTCAGCCTGATGGAGCCCCAGGAGCTCGTCACCATACGCAAGGCCTGCGTGTTTGGAATGTCCGCCAACGAGGCCATCTACATCACCGACGACGACGAGGTGAGGGGACGGGTGTTGTCGTCACATCCCCGTTCAGGTTTATATACCCAATACTGGGATGGCGGCTCGAAAGCGGGCTCGCCCAGAGGCAGGATGCGCCCCTGGCTCTTCCTCAGTCTCTGATTCTGGCTCAGACCTTTGACTGGATGTGGAAGCTCGATGCAGTGGCATCTCTCCAGTTTCCCACTTAGTTATTAAGCTCTGTTCCATCAGTCATGTGAGCGGCATCTGAGAAAACCAACCAACCTACATGTTGGTTGCCAGATAAGCATGAAATTGCCGTAATATTCCCACACCAAAAGTAGGATGTTAAAGGGGCTGGAAAACAACAATAAATACTTGTTTATAAAACATTCAACCATGTATTATAAATGAATATATACATACATTCAAGCATTGTGGGTCCCCTTTAAGCTGTTAAACATGTTTATCTCTTATTCCTGTAATTACTACCTTGTAAGGACCTCACTCTAAATCAATCATTGGGACATGCAACACACGGATACAACAGCCTCTTTGATGTGCTAACTCTGTTTTTGTGGATGAGATCACACTGTGGAAAGTTCAGCGTCTCTTAACATATTGAACCCAGTGAGACGAACTATAACTGATGACTTTTCTGTGCCGTGTGTGCTGTAATGGCTGTGTCAGAGCAACATTTCAAGTACAGTACAGGCTAGCACTGTGCGCTCAGGCTGTTATGCTGCCCCCAAGTGGCCGCATCATTAAAATGGAAACGGCTCAAAGAAACAGACCTGGGAGTGTTTCGCCGACCACTGCGGTCAAGCGCTTGAACGGTGGTCATGATCAGCAGCCGTGTGTATGCCTTTGCCGTGCTCCTTCAGTCACTTCTGTCAGACCATCAGACTAAAGCTCCTGCCAGGTCCGGCCCTGGCCCGTCGCCCCTCTGAGCCAGAGCTGCTGCTGGTGGCATCAGATCTTCCCCCCTGTCCCCGTGTGGGCGCCGCCTGCTGGTCCCGATGCCGCCCTGCCTGGAATGTGACCCGTCACCCACTCGGCCCTCTGCGCTCAGCCCTGCTTATCTCTGATCCACACAGCACGTCCTCTCATCTGTCCGCCTCTCTCCCCTCAGGTGTTTGTGTTCGGCCTGAACTGCAGCAACTGCCTGGGGACGGGGGACAGCCAGAGCACCATCGTGCCTAAGAAGGTGGACTTCCTGAGCGGGAGGCTGGTGGTCAGCCTGAGCTACGGCAGCGGACCCCACATCCTGCTGGCCACCGAGGGTAGCCGCACAAAAACCTTTTAATCCTCCCCCTTCACCGTTTGGATTAAAAAGTGCCGCAGAATGACTAATCTTTTTTTTTGTGTGTGTGTGTGTGTGTGTGTTCCAGATGGAGAGCTCTTTGCCTGGGGCCATAATGGTTACAGCCAGCTGGGAAATGGGACGACCAACCAAGGAGTATCTCCGGTGCTGGTGTCTGCCAACCTGCTCAATAAGAAGGTCACGGAGGTGGCCTGCGGCTCCCACCACTCCATGGCTCTGACCGACGCAGGAGAAGTGAGTGCGCGGGCCCAGGAAACGCTCCTTTATCACCCGTGAAAACCCGTCCAGGACCACCTTGCCCCAAGCAAACTTTTTGTGCCTCCCTTCACCTCGAACCTCCTGCTGGCCTCCAGATCGAGCGCTTTGGTACACAAAGCGGTTAAAATCCACCAAAAGGGGAAGTTGAATGGAGCCGTGGTTGTAGCGAGAGTAGTTTGAGGGTTAAACAAGCAGATTGAGACCGCCATTAAGCCTGTGCAGCAGACCTGAAGCTGCCAGCGACTGACTTGACTAAGTCGACTGCTTTCTTGGCCTCCATCCGGGGAAATTCTTCAAGTGGCCGGTAGTTGCCTGGCAACGAGTGCCGTCCAAAAAGTAGATCTGGGGTTAATGAACTCGAGCGGCGTCCTGGAATGCTTTTACAGCGCTCCCTCTCTGCCCGGCCCGGCTCGGCTCTGCTCTGCTCGGTCAGGCCCCTCACCTCCCACGTCTCGTCTGCCAGGTGTACGCCTGGGGCTACAACAACTGCGGTCAGGTGGGCTCCGGCTCCACCGCCAACCAGCCCACGCCCCGCAGAGTGTCCAGCTGCCTGCAGAACCGGGTGGCCGTCAGCATCGTCTGCGGGCAGACCTCCTCCCTGGCCGTGGTGGACAACGGAGAGGTGAGCCTGCGGCTGGCGAGGCGGGACGCCGTCCTCCGCCTCAGCCTCGGTACAGACGTGTGCTTCGTCCGCCCGCAGGTGTTCGGCTGGGGCTACAACGGCAACGGACAACTGGGACTGGGCAACAACGGGAACCAGCTCACTCCCTGTCGGGTCGTAGCGCTGCTGGGGGTGTGTGTGCAACAGGTGTGAGACACACTCATACACTCCAGTCACCTTCATCACCTAGACTAGCAAGCAGCTATTACAACCTATTTACAGTGGAGTTGCAGGGCTGACTTCATAACTGAGAACAGCTCTTTCATAGAGGAACTGAAATGCAGTACATGAGATAATATCTCCAAGCATCTATAGCAAGCAGAACAGCTCTGAATAAAGACGGCTTTGAACAATGTCCAGTCATCTTAAAATACATCGTAATTTTTCCATACTAAGGATAAATTTGACTTATTAACATCTACAGCTCAAGCCGACCTCCATCTAGAGAATGTCACCTAGAGAATGTCCACTCAAATGTCCACTCTGTTGAAGCAGTGTTCATCCTATTGATAGGTTGTTTTAGTTTTTGGTCTCTCGTCACCGTGGCAACCTTGACTAGAGGTCCCATACAGCTGCAGCAGGAGTAGTGGAGGTGGCGGTCAAGTCATCTCAGCATTGTTTGCTCTCCAGATCGTCTCGGGCTATGCCCACACCCTGGCGCTCACGGACGAGGGCGTGCTCTTCGCCTGGGGCGCCAACACGTACGGCCAGCTGGGCACGGGCAACCGGAGCAACCAGCTGAGCCCGGTCCAGATCATGGCCGAGAAGGAGAGGTAACGGAGCGGCGTCCCCGCACCTGGGCCCTTCACCCCCCCCCCCCCCCCCCCCCCCCCCCCGGCTGCTCACGGCCTCTCCTCTGCCTCCCTCTCCGTCCCGACAGGATCGTGGAGATCGCCGCCTGTCACTCCACCAACACGTCGGCCGCCAAGACCCAGAGCGGCCAGGTGTACATGTGGGGCCAGTGCAGGGGCCAGTCCATCGTGCTGCCTTACCTCACGCACTTCACCTGCACCGACGACGTCTTCGCCTGCTTCGCCACCCCCTCCGTCATGTGGCGGCTCCTGACCACGGGTGAGACGCTCGCCCGGCGGCGGGGTGGTGTGCACGCTGTGACTCCAGGCCGCCAGGTCGTGCCGGTCTGGCGGACTGAGGAGTGTAGGGAGCCAGGAGGTCCGGCCTGCCTGGGTGCTGTCAGGGGGCCCCCAAGGGAGCAGCCGGAGCGGAGGTGATGAGACCTAGCCTCCTGAAGTGACCGTCAGGGAGATGGATCCTTTGTTGACAGTAAAGCATCAGCACCTCCATCTGAATCCCAGACAACAACCTGAGGGGTGGGGGGGGTGCAGGCCACAGTGATGCATTAAGTTGTTAAGGCTCCATCTCCTGCACATCCCCATCCCCCTGACACGGCCTCCCCCGCTTAACTGGCAATATTCAATAATTCGAATGACTTTTGATAGTGTTATGGCAGCGTGCCTACTGTCACTGTGTCTGAGTGTGATCTGTAATTAGCACTGCACTGGGCTGGCAGGGAAACGATCGGCGGAATAAAGCCTCATCAATGAGACTGAAGTCGCTGCCGTTGAGCTGTCTTTTATCCTCCTGATGCCTGATGGTGTGTGGGTGTGGGTGTGTGTGTGTGTGTGTCTGTCTCTCTCTCTCTCTCTCTCCTCGCCACACAGAGCGTGACGACTTCCTGACCGTGGCTCAGTCTCTGAAGAAGGAGTTTGACAACCCGGAGACGGCCGACCTCAAGTTCTGCGTGGACAACAGATACATCTACGTCCACAAAGCCGTCCTCAAGATCAGGTGGGCCACGTGGTCGGAAGCTGTGTGTGTGTGAGATGTTTCCTCTATGCGGCCCAGAGCAGCAATTACACCCGGGCGCCGTGTGCAGGTGCGAACACTTCAGGTCCATGTTCCAGTCGCACTGGAACGAAGACATGAAGGAGGAGATCGAGATCGGCCAGTTCTCCTACCCGGTGTACCGCTCCTTCCTGGAGTTCCTGTACACAGACAACGTGGACCTGCCTCCCGAGGACGCTATTGGTCCGTACCACACACACACACACACACACACACACGCACACACAGAGCAGTGGTCTATGCGTTTCCTGGTTGTGCTGGCTCCAAGTACCCCGGCTGTGTCTGCTCCGTCAGGGCTGCTGGACCTGGCCACGTCGTACTGTGAGAACCGGCTCAGGCGCCTGTGTCAGCGCATCATAAAGAGGGGCATCACTGTGGAGAACGCCTTCGTCCTGCTGTCGGCCGCCGTGCGCTATGACGCCGAGGTCTGTGCCGGCCGCGCGCCACCCGCCGCCTGTACCTGTCAGTAGAGCAGCACGTGCCCCGGTCGCTTAGCCGAGACTTGGAAGAACCGATAAGAAAGAGGATGATCTGACTCACTTTGGTCCCATCCTTCCGATGCTGCCTTGTGATGGAATAGAGCTTCATACTTCATTTCTAGTCTCAAACATCGAATGCTAATTCGCAGGCATGCTCCAGCCTTCATGCACAGTTCCTAAGTGAGTCCATTTTGAACGTGATTTCAGTACTAAATAAGGTAAGAAATGAGTGTTCTCTGTGTGTTCAGGACCTGGAACAGTTCTGCTTCAAGTTCTGCGTGAACCACCTGACCGAGGTGACCCAGACCTCGGCCTTCTGGCGGGTGGACGGCAACCTGCTCAAGGAGTTCATCAGCCGAGCCAGCCTCTGTGGAGCCTTCAAGAACTGACTGACGGTGATCTCCGACTTGACTGTGATCTCCTCCTCCTCCTCCTTCACCAGAGGACCGCCACAGTTGGGATGTGCCACGCGGGCTCCGCAGACTGAGGCGCGTGGGGCGGTTTGCACTCGGAGATGCCAGGACAGACGGAGCGAGGACACAAGATCGAAGCCTTGAGAAGAGACGAGACGTTTGTGGACTGCATAAGCTAGAAGGTGTTATTTGATGCTGCTGAGCGCGAGATGTAAAAAGCTTTTTTTTTTGTGACGGTTCACCTCTCCTGTTTTCTGAAGACACGGAGCCCTGATGAAGTTTACAGCGAGGCCCGAGGCCTCGGAGTGACAAGAACTTGTTGAAAAGGACTATTTACAGTATTAACCTTTGCGAAGTCGTCTCTCTGCACTAAAGCTGAAGATTTTGAAAAGCCCGTTTGCTAATTCCATTGCGGGACCTTTATCGACCGATTATTAATATGTGCCAGTTGCATTTTATGACTTTTGCAATCAAATAAATAAAAGCACTAAAGTCTCGCCTTTTTCTGCTTCATTCACATCATTAATAACATCCTTGTGTATTTGAGGTAACGATAACTCAACCGACACGGTTCAGGTGAAAGCAGGTGGATGAACTGGTGAAAGCTGAGGTTTCAAAGATTCCAAAGGAGAGGTTTTCTGGTAAAAAAAAAAAAGTATTTATTCCTCTTAAAAAGTTTGACATCCATAAACGAGCAAGTGGAAGCACCAGGTAAACTTTTTGTCCTATTATTACAGTATCCTTATCGGGTTGGTTCTGGAATCTCCAGCCAGAACGTGGCAAACTCAAGCTGGAGGACATGGTTGCAGCTTTTTCCTCGTACCCTGGTCGTCTTCAGCCTCACGCAGCTGAAGGACGCTCCAAACACGAGTGGCACGGCGAGCACGCGAAACAAATGAACGCGCCGCAGTGTGTACACATTTTAACACGATCTCCCGTGCAAGATTTTGGTGAACTTAAGTTACACTTGTGACACGGTTGTCTTCACATGAAATCCAGGACGTTAACAGTGAAACAGTGTGAGGGCGCTGTCACACGAGCGCTCCTCTGTCCAGGGCCGAGAGCACCCCCTCCATAACCGCTGCAGCCTGCTGCACGTCGCTCACTTCCCTCTGCAGATCGCTCAGATTCCTCTGCAGCTCTGAGAGAAGCAAACAAAAAGCACAAGGGACTCTCCGTTACACATCCAGAGTCCAGGGCTTCGCTGGACAAAGAAATGCAGAAATTACGCCCCTAATAAAACGACAGAAACCGACCGAGATTAGTCCTGAAACTGACCAGACACAAAACCTATTTACAGCGGAGCTGCAGGGTTGACTTCATAACTGAGAACAGCTCTTTCATAGAGGAACCGAACTACGGTACATGAGATAATGTCTCCAAATATTTAAGCTAGTCAGCATATTTGACCCATCCAGCCAACAGGAATCAGACAAGCTCCTGCTTTGCTATTAACCGCCTCAGAAATAACGTTTACGCCACCTCTCTGCTGCCCGAGGACGAGCTCCGTCAGTTTCCCGGAGGCCTCCATCACTTTCAGCGCCAGGTCATAGTCTGCGAGTGGGGGAGGGGGGAGAGACGGAGGCGTCGGTGACGGGTCAGAGATGAACGTGAGGTGCGTGTCCCGTGCTCTGGCTCACCCTCCTGGCTGGCCCGCTCCGACTCGATCCTGCCACGGAGCTGGTTCAGCTCCGCGACGAGGCCGCCGAAGAGGGCCCCCGTGCAGCCGGCCGCGTTGCAGCAGCGCCAGAAGCTGGCGGAGCACAGCGCGCCGGGCTGGGGGTCGGAGGGCACGTCCCCAGGGGGCGGGGCGCCGGCCCAGCTGGGTGCCCCGGAGGGAGGAGGGGGGGCGGAGCTGGGCGGAGGCTGCTCGCTCTGCTCGGGGGGGTCAGGGGGGGTAACATGGATGTGCTCGTCTGGACTCGACCCTGAGGTAGAGGGAGAGAGAGAGAGAGAGAGAGAGAGAGAGAGAGAGAGAGAGAGAGAGAGAGCAAGAGAGCGAGAGAAATAGAGATAGAGAACTTTATTCATCCCCAGGGGGAAATTAGGTTGTCATAGTCTGTTATATATGGAGTACAATAAAAATGAATTGTAATTGTAACAGTATATAATAACATATAAATATTATGTAAATATATAAATATGTGTATATATTAGAATATGTAGAAATAGTGACAGCATGTGATAATAATAATAGTAAAATAACAGTATATTTGGAAAAGACATGATTCCAATGTCTGAGTCAAACTCAGTCAACAGTCACGTCTTTGCAATGCAAAATATGAGTTGCTGTATTTTAGCGTATTTGTCTGGAATTTGGGCACTTATAGCAAATTCATTCTTAAAAAAAGACACTCTTGAAGAGGATCTCAGCAGGATTTGAAGCGGCTGCCTGGACCCTGCTGAGAGCTTGGGGACTGCGGTGCGCTGCAGCTGTTACCCTCTTTAATAACCAGGCCTGGCAGGGTGTCCTGGGCCGGGGTAGGTGACGGGGCCTGGGTGCCGCTGCTCTGCACAGCTGTGAGCCGAGGAGGACTCTGAGAGTCTTCCTCTTCCTGAGGGGAGAGGAGGGCACGTCGCTGAACGTCGCCGACTGAGCGCCACTGGGTGATGGCAATGAACGAGTGGAAACCTGCTCACCACGTCCTCTCCGCCTCCGTCTCCCTCTTTGGGCTGGGCCCTTGGCGGGGTGCCTGCGGGTACGAGGCAGACTTCCTACGTCACCACCCGACTCTGCTTTGCTCTTCATCTACACTGACTCTGCTGCGACGGACCTACCTGACGTGGACTCGGCGGGACGTCCGGGGCTCTCACTGAGTGGAGAGAGTCTTCTTAGTTTGCACTGCACTTCAGTTATATGTAGCAACGAGGTTTGCTTTGACTATTTAAAATCATTCGATCTATTTAGTCACATTCATTTGGCTGGATGTGACATCTGGCTAAAGAATGGGGGAGTCTGTCGGGTTTGCAATTTCACATTTTATCCTTGGTTTACGATGCAAACATCATCATAACAGAGGCGAATGCGCTCACCTGACCTGCTGCTGCACGGAGAGCAGAAAATCAAATGGAAGACACGGAAGACAGAATGATCAGTTCACTGAACAACAGCGGCTGTGACGCTACCGAGGAACGATCCGAGATCAGACTTACTCCGGAGCTCGGAACAGAGTCGTCTAAATCTGACTCCAAGGGTGCAAAAATCTCCATGTCTTCATCAGGTTTGGGTGAAACTGCAGAGGACAGAAGAGAGCAAATAAGCCAAGGTCGGCTACGGCCTCCCATTCGTTTCATTTACCCGGGCGGCGTGACGCGGGCTCACCTGAATCTGCAGAACTGATCGAGTCTATCCTCTTCCGGAAAGCCTGACGTTTAGACGGGGTCTCCACGTGTCTGCGACGGACAGACCGAAGCCAGCTGTTTTACAGTTCAGTCACAAGTCCATGAGGTCGTAATGTATGTAAGACAAACGTGTCAGCGACTGGGAAATCAAAGACGATGAAACGTATTCCAAATGTCCGACGTCCAAACTACGAACATCTTTATCTTAGCAAACATTTTGTGTCTTCTTCTGGCCTTTGAAATGCGGCGTGAGCCACACTGTAATAAAGGTCTAATATGTGAGTGGGCTGTGACTCAAACCAACAAAGGCAGTGTTCGGGGAGCCGTCGAATCCCACTTACTCGTCGGAGAAGTCCAGGCGTCTCTGTTTTAAGAGCAGAAGCGGAACAGCGATCACTTCTCCGTCCAGTGTGAATAAAACCCTAACCCTAACCCAGGGCGGCAGGGCCGAGAGACGCACCTTGAGGGGCTGCCTGGCCGGCCGGCGGGAGCCGCTGCACAGTCCTGACGGCCCGGCTACTGCGGCATCACCTGGACGGAGGGAAGACGAGTGAGCGGCTGGGAGGAAAACCAAGCCGAGGCAGCACGTGGGACACTAGCGCCGGGCGGGACGGGGACGTACCGTTGCTGCTCATCCCGTGCCGGGGGGGGGGGGGCGTTTCCATCCTGCTCAGACCACACAACAACGGAAACGGTTAGCCACGTGTCATGCCTGCTGCATTGTGCCACATTTATCCCGTGAAACGTCCCGCTTAGTCACCCGAGACGGTCCTGCCACCGCGGGGCTGTTGTCAAACTCGGGGTTGGAGCACGGGGAAGAGACTCCGTTGACGGGCTGGGCCTTCTCTGCAAAACAGATTCATCATCATCATCATCCTGGTCGCCCCGCGTTGGAGGGAAGAGCTGCTCACAGGGGGAGGATATTTAGAGGTCTCCACTTACTTGGCTGCTGACTGTGGTTGAGGCAGTACAGCCTGAAAGCAAGGAAAACAGGGGGAGCCGGTTTTTGATCATCCACACAAAAGAAAGCAGTTGGCTGGATCCAGTTCTGAATCCAGTCCGCCATGAAACAAACAAGCTCCTCCAGGGCGGAGGGTGAGGATGCACACTGACCCGAATCTCCCATTGTCCTGGTCTTCGAAGACCTCCGCTCCTCCTTTCAGGGCGCAGGGGTAGTGGAAGGACTTCTTGCAGCGCTTGACCTCACACCCGACGGTGGCGCCCTTCCTCTTGCACTTGTCGCAGCTCTGTCGCACAGACGCGGAGCAGTTTGGGGGCATGTTAGGGAGAGCAGCCGGCCGCGCGTCACAGATGGGTCACAGAGGAGAGGAGGGTGCTTTACCAGCTTGCTTCCCCGCTTCACCTCGTCCAGGACGTCCTCCACGGAGAAGCCGAACAGGTCGTGGAACGTTGGAGACTCCCGGCAATAGATGCCAGAGGAGTAGAGCTGGAAAACAGGAGGCGACGTGAGGGAGGGAGGGAGGAAGCGCTGTTCACCAAATATTTGCTTTATAGGCATCATAAACACAGGGCAACCTGAGGTGGCTGGTGGCTCCAGCTGGTAAGCTCAGGGACAGGTTGCCGCGTCGCTTACTAGGCTCTTAAGCCACTGAAGTAGAGTTGTAGCCAGTCGCGCGAGACGGCCGAGTAGCTTAAAAGCCTTGGGGTTGCCAGATACGGATGAAAGGAGCCTAGAGACGCGGCAAGCTTAACGTGTGGTATCGGCACCTAACGTACCGTGCGAGTCTGTGTAAGCAGCAGCCCGAAATGTTGTCACAGCTCGATTTAGAAATGGGCCGGTGAGCTACTATCTGGTCTGACGTCTTCCAGCCCCGGGGGCCGTGCACTCACCAGGCAGTTCTGGTGGGCCGTCACGTCATCCTTGGTGGACAGCGGCCCGGTCCTGGCCGTCTCCGTGGACTTCAGGCACAGCACGCAGCTCACTTTGTCGCCGTCGCTCATTTTCCTTTTTTGGCTCCTGACCACCGATTGGAAAGCTCCCAACACGAAGCGCTCGGCGTCGTATTTGCGAGTTAGTTCTCATACGATCCCTAACTCGGAACGCTACTTCCCGCCGTGGGTGGTTGCCAGGTTGACTCCGAATATCCGCCGTCTACTTCCTGTCCCAAACACTGACGCGAACATCATCTGTACTGCAATGTTGATCACCTCTAGTAATGGTAATTGTAGTAATCTAGTAATGTAATTAAATAGTAATACTATGATTATTATTTGTAACTTATGTAGTACTGCACTATAGCATTGTAACACATGCACAATACATGCCCTACAAACTATGTTTGGAGTAACCATATTTTTTAATAATCCATATTTTTTGTGTTACATAATTAACTTTTAACATATTGATGTTTGGACTGTTGTCATTAACACCTAATGTATAATCTTTGGCTGCATCGATTTAGTTGTAATGATAATTTCTTGAATCTGCTTCTGTTGTTCTTCCGACATTCTCCTCAATCGGAGTCCTTGCAGCTTGTTGGATCAGTCATATGAGGTTTTATGAGGAGGAAGTGTTGTTGAGTGATTTCAAAAAGTAATGTCCCAATCACACAGTTTCCTCTCAGATTTTATGATTACAAGAAGGGTATGATGCTCCAGCTAGCGAGTAAAGGAGGAAGCCACCTTATGCTCAGACAGCTTGACCGTTAAGAGACAGGAAAGTGTATGAAAACAAAGGAATTATTCTCTGGGGTCAGCGTAGTAGGACATTCAGAGGTGAAAAGACAATGGCATGGAGTCGTCCCAAGAGCCGACTAAACACAGATGAGGAGGTGCAGTCCATGGGTCCTACGGTGACTGAAGCTCCACACCAGCATCAATATGTGTATCTTGGTGACGCTGTGACACTGGCAGGATTGGCAGGCAGGCTGCCAGGCCTCGCAGGGGAGGCTAACAAGTGGACCACAGTGCTGGAGGACAACACAGCAGGAGAGACTCTGATCCGGGGAGACATCAAACGATCGCTCATGCATGTCGCTGGCAAACACACCACTGAGGAAATCTTTCCAGCCTCTGACCAGTCGCTGGCTGTGACAAGCTATGTGGGATTTAATGGCCATCGTAACAAGATCTGGTCAGGGATCTGATTGGAGGGAGACACACTGAAGGATGATGAAAGCACAGCCAAGTTTCTGCTCGCACAGAGACACAGAGAGAGAGCAAGCATGCTGCACATGGAATACCAACAACCTCACAGTCTGTTTCAAGTGACGGTGAAGAAGAGCTGACAAATACCATTTTTGTTTGTACCTTATTGCACTGCTGTTTTGTGAAATACATGAACATACAGATGTTCATCATAGTGTAGCGTGAATCACAGCAACGCATTCAGTCTACAAGTAGATTTCAACATAAATGCTGGATTCTGAAAAACCTGGCAACCCTGGTGCCCAGTTTCACTTTCACTTCTTGACTTGTGAAACTGGCAGTGCGGTTCTGGGACACGATTTCCTTCTGCACCGAAACTAAGCTTCAAAGAGCAATACGTGAGCCACCAAGCCCTCATTTGCTTATACACACACGCACACACACACACACACACACACACACACACACACACACACACACACACACACACACACAAAGGCCAGACTAGAGACAGTGACTTGCATTATAACAAGTTGTTTATGTAAAAAAAACTTAGACAGGTCACAAAGTAGTGACATCACCATACTTAATGTACAATATAGCATCTCAAATAACAAACATCTCGTGACAGACGGATATTAATGAACAATATCTACATTCAGAACATGATCCCTCTGATGGGAATAAGTTAGCGCTATACAGTGATTTCTGATTATTCACATGGAGAGACGTTTGCAACAGTTGCGCACGTGAACAACAACAGGGCCGTCAGAGACCTCAGCAGACAAAAAGCTCACACACAAATCTGCCCCGCTGGTGGCAAAGCAGATCTCTAGCGACAGGATGACGACAAAGGGACACGTGACAGACGGGAACAGAGTAGAAGGATGGCAAGAAAAGAAGACGTGGGAGGCAAATTAAAAAATGGCTAAACTTATGTGAGCTTTTTGTGAATCTTACAAATAAATAAACATGTGTGTATGGGGGGGGGGGGTAAAAAGCAGAAGACAGGATGCGATTAAACAGAAAACATCCATTCAAACTGGACACACTGTGTGAATTCATTTCTCTCCCTCTTTTGAAATGTTACATTAACAGTGGGGTCATAAAGTCCCAGGTGAATTGAGCAAAGACAGCAGTCATTCACATATGATCACTGACCTTTCTACACTTTCAGTGTCAACTCAAGACAGATGCATTCATCGAGATCAGTCCCGCTGGTCCATTCATACATCATTACATTAGCGATCCTCTGCCCTTCACAGAACATAGAACAAGTGTGAGACTAGAGGAGAATCACATTACTACTGTATACCGGGAAGTTACTGTTTGTGATGGATTTATAAATCCTGTATCTCGACTGTACAATTGCACCACAACCACACCCGGGGGCGATATATCTTTCTCAGTAACTGGTGCGTGTGCACGATTGTGAAAACTGAAAAGGGGGTAGACTCCTGTGGAAACCTGACACTATTCCGATGAGTACTAATTTTGGCGAGACAGCACAGAGAGCCGGGTGATGCTAGCATTCATGAGGGCAGTTTGGTGACTGGGGAGGAGCCGAGGAGTTCAGGGTTTGATGTCGGAGAAGCTCGTGTAGGTCTCGCTGCAGCTGGACGACGTGCTGAGGTTTCCAGAGCCGCTGCCTTCTGTCGGAAAACACACGGACACACAGATTGAGGGGCGATGTCATCGGCGAGTGTGTGTCTGATTGTTCATCTGTGCTGGTCTGTGTCAGTACCTGAGCTGGTGAGAGACTGACAAGACTTTGACTTTCCGATGAGCGTGATGAGATTAGCAGCAGCGATCCAGGCCTCCTTGGACGTGCTCAGGTTACGCACAAACCTGCACGGCCACACATAGGCAAATGCGGTTATAACAGGGCTGCTGTATTTCTGCTGTATTTCAGCGCCTCGCCTCTTTTCTTACCACTGTCCAGCATCGCCCTCCTTGACCAGCTGCACCACGTCTCCACTCTTCACTGCCAGCTCCTGAGTGGCGCCCTTCTCAAAGTCCGCCATCACCGTGTACTTGCCCGCACACTGCGCACAGTAGACGAAAAAACAACAGAGGACAAGTTGTGAAATAAGAAACGTCAGCAGAACTTGTTTGATTCGATATGAATTTGAAATAACATGAGCACCACAGACGAGGCGACTGACCAGCTTCTTGCCATTGTCCTCCTCTGGGTCCGAATTAAGAGGCTCCTCTGCGCTGGAGTAGCCTTCGTGCTCCTCTGAGGCGTCCAACGACAGAGAGGTCTTGTTCCAGCCTGAGGAGGGAGAAGGACACACGTGTATTTAACTGACAGCCAGTTTCAGCTTCAGCTTCAGCTTCCGCTGCTGACAAACACGTTTGTGGCCCGCAGTGCAGTGTGAAAGAGGAGTAAGAAGAGTGGTGAGAGGAGGAACCTTCCTAACAGTGAAAGAGTGAAAAACGGAGTATCCCAGGTATCCCAGCATGACACGAGCGACAAGAGTCTAAGTGGGGAGACGCACATGCACCTCTGTGCTTTAAACCAAAGAAAAAGTGTCAGGCGAACATCCCTCCATATTAGTGCGCAATGCTACGATTCTCACTACGAAGGTACGTGAAGACGTGGGGCAGCAGAGCAAAAACCAGGACAGCGTTTACAGGAGTGAAACGGTGGGCCTCAAACAGCGCCAGCGTGGCCCGCTGGCGCCAGTGTACCTCTCCACTTTGTCTGTAAGAGACTAGAGGTGCTGAACCACCTGGCCCTGCTCAGGTGGAGGGGGGGAGGACCCGCATCTGAGGGACAGGAGGCGACAGAAACACGGCCAGGGACAACGCTGTTACACAGGCGTTCAGGTGTACTGGACGAGCTACCAAACAAAAACCAGACATATGAAATACGGTTTGGAGCGGACTACCTTTGAAGCCAAATGGGGTGGGATCACTCTGGCGTTTCGACTTGTGGTCAGGACTTGTGGGCGATCCTGCAATCAGACAAGAAGAAGAGAGGTCAGGGAAGTTGAGGCAAGAACGCAACGAGGAAGAACACTCAGCTGTTCAGATGGCGTTTTGATCGGAAAAGGACAAAGTACACAGAGAAATTCAGCACTGACTAAAATGGCACTGGTTACTAACTATCAGGATCAGAGAGGCTGAGGAAAGAAAGCTAGAAAACACACCAACTAGGACCTGAATTGACCAAGGAAATGTCCTCGCCTGGATCAACCATTAACTTGTTTTTCTAGGATCAATATCATGATCAAACATGTCTCACAAGCAGATAATTAACAGTAAAGACAAACATATTTCAAACAGCAACCACAGCAGTAGAATTTGTATATTTAAAATGTGTCAGCAGGATATATCCATGAAAAGTGGATATAGATGGATTTGTGCCTAGGTTAGCTAAGCTAAATATCTGCTCTACCTGCCAGGCTACATTGAGGTAAAGCTAAGCTAAGCTAAATTAAGCTAAGACAAGCAGGCTAAAAACAGCTTCCTTTACAAACTGTTTTTGCATGGGGTAATTAAATGGACCTCTGTTGGGTTGATTTTCTGGGTAATAAATATTGAATGTAAGTGAAAAATATGATACAGGATCAGTCCTAAGGTCTGAGCTAGCAAAGCAGGCTCAGGTGGAGAACTGGATGGCTGGATGTTGCTAAGGCTGAAGTTGCTGTGTGAATTAAATATAAGTTACTTTTTTTTCTTTTTTTGACTGTACAAACAAGTTAGTTGTTCATCCAGGGACATTTATTCGATTGAATCAAATTGCGCTTAAGAAGAAAAGCACCTTCAAAAATGCTGCTTGTTTTGACAAAATGGGCCTGACTCATGAAACGAGTTCTGACATGTCACAGGAGGAAAAGCGCACAACACAACAACAAATAACCTGATGAATATCGGTTGAATTCCATTCACTTAATTCAGTTTCGGGGTCTGGGTGCTGCACACGCTTGGCTCACCGCCACTCTGTCATGCCTCACTGGGACACTCCGACAGGTCGCAGCCATTATTACTAAGAGCCGTGCTTTTCTCACTGTGACAAAGTCGAAGCTGTGACAAAGGCGCTGTGCAAGGGGGGAATAACACCGGGGTCAAAAGCTGTGATACCTGATGACAGGATGATCGTCATAGGTAATGTGAAACTTTTATCATCGGTGGGTGTGGGCTCTGTGGAGGGAAGCATGCAGTGTTTGACTTTACTGACTGTTACCTCTAATATGTTTTTTCTGTTATTTTTCCCCTCATAGATTTGAAATGTAGGACTGTAAAACTCTAATGACCTTACTCTAGTTATATGAGAACATCTACGCCAAGAAATAAGCCAGTCAAATGTTCTTGTAGCTCAAATACAGGATACAACCATTCATCCAACGTCTCATACCGGTTCTCATAGCAAATAAACAAATAAACAAATGACCAAAATGCTTATTCTTAAAACGACTCAGCAAAAATCATTTGTACAATTTTATCTCACAAATGCTGATGATGGTGTGGTGAGTTGGATCAGATGTTGTAGACAGTGGCCTAGGGTTACCTTTCTGAGCTTTGAGGTTACTGAAGCCCTGTAAAGTAAAGCGCTTTTTAGCCGCAGCAGCTCTGTCTGAGGTAGGGCTTGTCACAGCCTCATCTGACCGGGGGGGGAAGCGTGAGAGATGGAGGACAGGACAGACAGGCCGAAAGAAGGGAGGGAGAATGCGAGTTGAGTGGAAATGGAGGGGAAAAAAAGAATACAGAGGGCCGAGGTTACACGACTGGAATAGACAGAAGTTACTAACAGATGCATGCAACAAGTGTAGTTTGCACAGTGCATGAAGAACAGATGTCAAAGTAAGACTGGTTGAAAAAAGACGAGGAGTAAGGCAAGACTATTAGTCTAAGTATGCACCTTTTCCTGCGGGCTTTGGTGAGGAAGAGGAGTTAACATCAGGGCTGCAGGGCTCAGCTTTCTTCTCCTCTCCCCTTTTAAAGCTCTTCTGACCCGACTTGAAAGGACTGTGGGCGCACACACACGGAACAAGGAGCCTTAAAACCTCTGAAAGTGTTTTGCCCGGGTAATCTGTGGGGTTCAGTTGAGACACACGCACCTTAAACTGACAGCTCCACTGGGCACAGGAGGGAACTGGAAGACGGGCTCTGGTGCCCTCTGCTGGCTGGCTTCTGAAACACAGAGAGGGGCCACTTCAACACACACCTGCAACATTTTCTACCAAAATCATTCCCGCTAAGCAATTTCAACTTCTGCTGACAGCATTAGTGAGGACATTAAATCTAGGACACGTCCTCCTCTCGATACCTCTGCACGCTTCCAGCTGAGTTGTCAGGACCTTCCTGATCTCATTCACCCAGGTGGTTTTTACCTCGGCCGTCAGCGCCTGAAAGGGTTACACACATATATCAAAAAGTGTAGTGTAAACGGTAGAATGCTCATCACGGTTACAAGACGGTGGCATGCTGTTGTTTTGCTCTGTTCTTCATGATGAAATACTCCATTACAAAATACCAACACTTTCCAACTGGTGTTTCGGGTTTCAAGTTTATCAGTTTCTTGTATTTAAATATTATATCCCATACCCTACCAATACCCCCCATATCCCATATCCTAACCCTAACCCCTAACCCTAATCCTAACCCTAACCCTGACCCTATTATATCCAACTATGAGAGTTTGTACTTCAAGACGCTATGACGCTATGGCATGTTAGAATCATTCTTTAGCAGCAGAGATTAGTCTGATCCCATTTCACCAGAAAATCAGAGAATTTAACAGACAGATTTCCTTTGTGTGTTTATGTACCTGAACAATATAGACCTCTTCTCTGGAGTTGCACCAGATTTCAAACTTCTTGTTGTCTCCCTTGGCGTTCTCAGTGATACCAACTGCGCTCATCTGTTAAAAAAATGAGAGCGGGGAAAAAAAGTGTGACGCATTCATGCTGAATGTAAATGCATTGTATGTCACAAAGGCGGCGATTCAAGGCGCTTACGTTCAGAGAGTGCTTGAAGCTGTAGGAGGGAGCTTTCTCGTATCCCTCTCCGTTCTCCTCTCTCCTCTTGCAGAAGAGCAGGGCCTTCTCATGGAGGAACAGGTGCCTCTGCATGGGCTTGAAGCGGGCCAGGTCCTTGACCTTGGCGTGACCTTTCTTGTGTTCCGTCCACACGCTGAATGACCCCTGCATCAGCAGCTTGCCCAGCTCACTCATATTACCCTAAGGAAAAGATGCCGTGAGCACAGTATTTTCTTGGATTGTGTACCAGCCGCCTCCACAGTACTCTCGCTTTGTGACTCACCTCGTATCCCGTGATGGCGATGAGGTGCATGGAGTCGTTGACAGCCTTGAGGATGCCCAAGATGGAAGTCAGAGCCTCCTGCAGGTCGACGGCCCCCTCACAGGTCTTACTGTACTTCAACATTTCCTGTAGTCAGAGGAACCACAGTGAAAATGCAGCTTAAAGCAATGATGGAAGAACTGAAACCCCTCTGGAAAGGTGGAGAAGTTCACCACCCAACCAGTGGACCACGTTCTTACCTTCAGTAGCAGCTGGTATTTGGTAATTCTCTGAACAGGCTTCAGCAGGTAGGAATCTAAGCCGAGTTTGTGCTCCAGTTTCTTCTGGCACTCCTGATGTAAAAAAAGAGAAAGAACTGTGTCAGATAAAACACAGTGAGGAGGATTTAACCTGGAAACAGAGAGGCGGTTTCTGTCTGCTCACCTGGAAGAAGGCGCAGTCTGAGCACTGCCTCCAAAGGCTTTCAGAGCGAGGCTTGTTGTGACAATACTTCTCATAGATCTGCAAGTCGGTCATCTGGACAAAGGCAGGGACATTAGTGTGCATTCAACAAATCTAATTAAAAAGCTTCACATCTCATGTGTCACTCACCCTCTCTAGAAAACACCTTCCAACCAGCTCCGGGCAGTCAGTGTACTGCTCCAACTCCCTCAGAAACGTCCTGGTGAAGAGAAAGATGTGAGTGTTGAGAAAGTGGAGTATGATAAAGAGTGAGAGAGGAAATAAGAAGGTCCAAATGTAGCATATTCTTAGGGAAAAACTAGAAAAATGGGTGAGTTTATGATATAAAGTTTTATAGCTGCACTCTAAGATATTTAAGAGATGTTGAGGAAATATTTAAAGGCACCCAGATAAATATGAATGATTTTGAAGTATCTGTGGGTTTCAGAGATTATTTTGATTATTATTTTGATATTATCATCAGCGGCAGGCAGGTGGCGCTCTTTCACCTCTTGTGGAAGTGGTAGATCTCGGGCATGTTGCCAAACAGCACCTCCTTCTTGTTCTGCAGGGGAGCGGGGATGAGGTGCAGCATGACCGGGTTATCCATCTCAGAGGCGTAGCCCTGCGGACAGAGAGCATGCGGCTCAGACACACACACACACAGACAGACAGGCCGGATCACAGCGGAGGAGCAAACATGTGGAGGGGCTGATTTAACACCTGCAGGACGCAGAGCAGCTCCTCCACGTAGGCCCGCTCCGTTTCCAGCAGCTCGTTCATGACGTGCCTGCAGTCAGACAGAGAGAGAGAGAGAGAGGGGGAGATCGAATGAAGGGGTTTGGGGGTCGGCGCAGAAAGAGGAGATAATGAGTTAACCGTTTCCACACAGTCCATCTGCCGTGAAATTTGATTACAGATGAAAGAGCCGGGGCTGATCCCTCACCTCCTGAGCACGGCCAGGTTCTCCTCCTCCTCTGACAGGGAGGCATGTCTGCTGTTGCCGTCCCCGTTCTGCAGTTGGCCGTTCTCCTGCGGGGTAAAATAAACCCAGCGACATCAGATTGGCCAGATAAGCGGCAGACAGATAGGGAGCAGCGGGCAGACGGCGCGCATGTTCCACTCACTTTCTCACAGTTGCTGCCAGGATCTGTGTTTTTCTCCTGCTGGGCTCTGTGTGCTGTGGGAGGGAGGGAGCACAGAGTCAGAGTGGCTGTAGAGGACACACACTCTCTTTACCTGTCCTGGTAAGTGCTCTGAATAAATCCACCCCACTGTGATTTATGCAGCGTGGACACAGGTATAAGGGAATTAAGATTTGGGTCTAATTTTCTTATTAAGATACTCTGAGTGGCTGACCACAAAGGTAAGTCTTAAAATATGATCTTAAAAATCTTAAAATATAATGATATGAAAGTATTATGAATAAACAGCCAGATATCTGGCTACACTACAGATAATTTATAATAATTTATTCTCAGCAGAAATGTCTGAACCCATGATAAAATTCCATGAAAGTAATGTCATATTTTCTTTGTAGTATTTTCATTATGTTCGAGTAAAGCTCTCAGTCATTGGTTAGGAAAGTCTTGATGAATACAACTTGTTTTTGGTTAGGGTTAGGGTTAAACGTGCTGAAAACGTGCTATATGTTGCTATGGTGTCAGCACTTGTATCCTTTATTATTCATGTCTGTGTGTTTTGTGTTGTGTCATATCATCCAGCCACTCTAAGCATCACTTTGTACAGAACTGTGGAAGAGTTTCAGCAGTCCTCTATCTGTGTGAGCTGCAGTGGCAGTGTGGGGACTGACCGGGCGAGCTGAGGGGGGATTTGATGAAGGCTTCGGGTCTGGGGGCCACTGGCTGCACCGGCCTGGTCTGTTTAGCTGCGAGTTTCTTCAGACTGACCCTCCTCTTGTCAAACATCTCCTGCATGGACGTCTGCTTCTGGAAGATCTTCTCCACTTGGTCCTGTCACACAGGACCGTTTCAGTGCAGTGTCTTCACCCAAATGTAGTGTCTGGCCACTGTGGGCCACCAGTTAAGCTTTGCATTGATGTGTGATTTAGTTTTACAGGAAATTGATTCATCCTGGTTGCTCTGGTTTAAAGCGTTTCTCACAAATCTATGCAAAGAATTTCCAGTGCACCACATTCAGTGTGTCTTACCCTGAGCTGCTGGTTGAGCACGGCCTCATACTCTTCCCAGATGGTGCTGAGCTCGCTCAGCTGGTTGTGAGCCGCGCTCTCCAGGTAGCGCTCCAGCTCCTGCAGGGCCACCTCCGCCCCCTCGTGGGACTGACACTTATCCACTGGCTGCGACGCAAGCAGGTAAATACCAGCGTCGACCCATTTAGAAGCCTGAGGAGCAGGAGAGGAAGGACAATCAATAAAACAACATCCAGCAAGCCAAGGAAAAGGCTCTGTGTGAGTGTGTGTGTGTGTGTGTGAGTGTGTGTGTGTGTGTGAGTGTGTGTTGGTACCCTCTCCAGACAGTGGTGCAGCTCCCTGGCTTTGAGCAGGTGGTCTTTCCTGGCCCTCAGGTCGCTGCTGACCTCTTCGCTGACGGCCCTGAGCTCGGTGCATTTGGGCTGAATGGAGTCCTTAGCGTAGTGGGAGTTCTGGATCAGTGCGTCCCCATCACGAGCCAGCGTCAAAGCTCGGTCCAGCACCTCCTGTGGGCCCCAGGGTGGCAGACTGTTATGCACCAACTGCCTTCAAACTGAGCAATTCACTAACAAAACTCTTGATTCTTAACTTTGCAATGACAGACTGTTTTTTTTAAAGTCAATACTCTGTTTGATCTTGCTAAATCTGATGACATACGGTCTGCATTTGCTACAACACAATAGGTCCAGACCAGCTAAAAAAAAAAAAAAGTTTGTGTCATTTATTGTGTTGTGTGATTTCTCTATGAACAAAACCTTAAGATAGGATGGGATGGGACTCATTGGATTGCATTGTGACTAAATTACGTATTTTGATGGTGAAGCAACTGATCAGGATTGATTTTGAAAGCATGCATTTTTTATACTGAGCCACTCACTGCTGTCTGCTCTAGTTCTATTTATAGCCAAACACATTCATTACCTTGACCAAATGACAAGTGAAATGTCTAACTGCAGACTTTTTACACTAGGCTGACATGATGAAGTGTAAAGCGGGAGTCACACAGGAGTGTTATTCATCTCTTCATGTGGCAGTTAGACCCTGCTTTAAGTGTGAGGGGCTGGGGTTTCACTTACACACACTCTCTCCTCGTAGGTGTTGAGTTCACGGAAGATGTGGTCGGCGTGGGCGGGGCTGATCCCCACCTCCGAGAAGGTCGCCAGTTTCTCAGACACCTGATCCAGCAGAGCCCTCACCTGCAGCACAAACACCACAGCCAGTCAGTTTAACAGCCGGGTACATGTGTGTGTGTGTGTGTGTGTGTGTGGGGGGGGGGGGGGGTTGAGTGGACGCTCGCTTACCTCTCTGTAGTCGTGCTCAAAGTGGCGCAGCTGCAGACACTGCTCCAGTTTGGTCTGGTGCCTCACCCAGAACTCGTCGAAAGCCCTCTCCGTCTCGTCCAGCTGAGACAGCAGTCTGACAGGGGAGAGATGAAGACAGAGAGAGATGAAGGTGGATTGCTCCAAAACAAAAAAAAAGCAGGTTCAAACCAGCACGGGGGGAGAGATGACTGGATGTGTGGATGCTGAGTGAGATATTTAGATATTTCCTCCCTGTGTGTGTGTGTGTGTGTGTGTACGGTACGTGGCGTTAACACTGTCTGACGCAGGAGTCAGAGCCCTGGGTGTTGCTTAAAATACTGCACTGACTGACCTCAGCGCACCCTGACGTGCCAGCTATTATTCCCGCCACACTGACAGCAGCGCCCAGACCTGCCGACAACCACGGGACACGAAGTAGGTCTGCTGGCTTTAACCGCCGGGACACGGATCAATCAGAGCATGCGGAGGCTGTGAAATGAATCTGCAGACCCTGATCGCTGTAGCGCAGGACTTTAAGCCTGCGCTGATCCCACTTTCTGTGAAACGACTGAGAGAGTCTCATGGAGTGGTATGAGGTACAGTTACACCATCGGCTGGCTTTTTAACATATTTTTCACAGTCATTTGATCATTTGAACTTCTGTCCGTGTATATATGTTGATATAAAAGGTCTATTTTTGTCAGTGATTGCCTTTTGCTGCTCGGCCTGTGTCTGCTCTGACCTCTGCACTGTGGCCAGGTTCTCCAGCTCATCCTGGTTCATGTTGTGGTCGGGGTCTCTCACCACAGGCTCATTGATGCTCTCCAGCAGCCGGCTGCCCTGACCCAGAGCCACCAGCAGGTCGCCCTGCACACACAGGGAGCCGCGTCATCCAAAATACACACAGTACACAACTGGAACAGATGATTCACAAACAGATGCAGGAACACAGTGGTTATGTGTGTTACCTTCATCTTCTCCTTCTTGCTGGTGTGTGTGCTCAGCAGGATGGTCGTGGCCTGGATTTCATTGGGGAGCTCAGTTTCGGCCAGCTCGGTCCCAAACGACTGCAGGGTCTGAGCCGTCTTCTTTACCATCAGAGCGAAGCCTTCGATAGCCTGATGGAGGGAGCCACGTCAGAGTGCACATTCAGCATTAATCCCCTCACTTTTTAGCGGCTGCATACTTGATTGCTGTTATGCTTTTCATAATTACGTACAATGCTTTGAAATCTTGGAGCAAAGTCTGATGAGAATCTAGAACTTAGAATCTAGATTCCATAACTCATTTACAACTTTTAAATCTCTCTGTATTCATTTAATCATTATTCGAACTCTACTCTGAACTCTACTAGTGTTCATTATACCACTATGGTGTCTGTTAGGATGAGGCTTGACCATTGTTTCAACTCTGGGACTGATTTCACTCCTGTGCCTTGTTAGGGACCCGTCCTGCTGACTATGATCAACACTCAGCTGGTGAGTACACAGTACGTACAGTGCGGTGGGAGATCCACTTCTCGTGGCAGTACTCCTGCGTTCCCCCGAGCTCCCGGGTCAGCTGGGAGCGATCGATGTAGGAGTGCAGCTCGGTTATCGAGCTCAACATGATCACCTGCGGCGGGTGCACACATGTACAAATTAACGGGGATCTTTATGAGCGTTATCCGAATCCATTGGTCAGAGTGCGTGTACGCACCGGCACCTTCATCTTGAACTCATCCTTGTTGAACTTGAAGAGGATGTCAGAGAGGGTGCGCTGCAGGAGGGTGGTGGGCCTCAGAACCAGGACCAGCTGGAGGTTCCCTGGGAAGGAGCCCTGCAAGGAGCCAGTAGATGGAGACCGTCACTTGTGCACCCGAGCAGACAGGATCCTCCTCCACCCCCGCGTCAATTACACATTACTCCGAGCAGGATGTGTTCTGCTATTTCTGTTTCCTACAGTATGAATTACTCCCCTCCCTTTGTCTGCCCCTGTGTCCCATGAGGAAACTCTGGCTCAGACACATTTGGGCATATGTGTGCGTGTGTGTATAGAGTGTAAGAGAATGGGAAACATGTGGGGGACGAAGGGCATCGTCCTGTGGCAGGGACATAAATCTTCATGTCCGCTGAGATCCTTCTGCATGAATAATGAGGTTAGAGGGATCAGCCAACGACTCATACATGTGTACATGCACATGAGGAGTAATGCCGAAGCTCTCACTACCACAGTTTTTATGTCTTTTGCTAATATGGACAGATGTGCAGTGAGAGATTTACCATGCGCCTCCTCAGCATAAAAAATGTGTTAAATAAGCAGACGCGATGCTTTCAGAACCTCCTGCCCCGCTCCATTTTCCCTGTATTATTCCATAGCTACTGCTAAGCCAACGGAGCCAATAAACCGCCTATTAAAATGACTTGATTGACACCCTCTGACAGGCTAAGCACTGCTGTGAAAGCAGTTGGGTGATCATTGGGGATGAACACGACTCCTGGGGCAACGCCGCTTTAATCAGCTAATGACCTCGACGGACGCTCCCCGGATTGGCCGTCCTTCCCGGGCGAGTTTGGGAATGTCGGTCTAAGCAGAAATGACGCGGGATGCATCATTAATAAAAACCGCGGGGGGACGCGCAACGTTAATGGAATTAATAAATCAGCTCGGTGTTTGTCCTCGTCGACCTGCCAGAGCCGTGAGCAGCCCAGTGGAGCCGGTCGCTCACCATCTGGACAAGTAAAAGTTATTGTGCAGTTGTTTTTATGAACCTGCGCAAGCACGGTGAGCCATCCTATATCACGGGGTGTCACAATCCTTCAGTACCGCCAGCGTCCCACATGTTGCTTGGTGAATACTGCCGTCGCTTCACGCTTCAGATCTCACTCAGACCAGCGGCCTGTCTGTCTCGTCTACCCATGTCTGCATTGGTTTTTTCTAAAACTTCCTCCTCCAAACGTCCAAAAGCATGCGCGTTTAGGTTGACTGGAGATTCTAAATGACTGGGTGTTTCCTTGTGTTTTATCCTATTTTTAAAGATAAGATCTCTATATATCAATTACCAACCATTGACATCCTTGCTAAAAATAAAGGTTAACTGCCCAGACAGGGTAGCATAGTCTTTAGATTAGCATTTAAGCATTGTTGCTGTGGGTTTGTTTTAATGGGCAGCACTGTAGAATGCAGCCAGCCTTCACCTTCATGTGTGTTTTTGGGCTTTTAACCACTTATACGTGATGCTTGGTTGGTCTGTGGTGGCTGACAGTCATGGTCATGGTCTGCTAGTTCTTTGTTCTCCGTCAGATGCAGGCTGGGAGATAAGTGCAATACACACACATTCAACCGCAACCCCCCCCCCCCCCCCCCCCCCCCACCTAAACACACACACATAAAGCCATACAAAAGAGGCAGATAAATGACAAACGAGGACAGTACGCTTTAGGGACTGACAAGTAGCTATGCAGACTTAATGAAGAGAAGTGCATAAAACAGGTTGTGTCTGTCAGGATATCGTACTCGGACACGCCGGGCAGCTTTCCCTGGAAACACACTGACCCACATTCATACATGTATACACAAGTACGCCTCTATACAGAGACACACGGAAAGACAAAGGGAAGGGCTATCCAGGGTAAATATTCAATATCCTCCCGTCTTCCCCCCATCGTGCACAGACAAACATCATCATATATGTGCATGCTGAGTGAATGACACATCTCAGTCTGCTCCCAAAGCAATGTGATAGAGCTCCTGAGCCAGACTCCTCTACAAACACACACACAGAGCAGCGGGTTGAAAAGAGTCGGGGTTCATCGTCCTCCATTTAGCAGCCTGTCTGAGTCAGCCCAAACATGACTGCATGACTGCTGGGGTGAGTGGATGCCCCCTATTACCAGACTGTCAGCCTGTAAGAGTCCCCCCTGTGGGATTAATAAAGCTTGATTTAATTTGAAATGAGTAACGTGGTCCTGCGTGTCCCCTGAGACCGTGGCTACCGATAGTCATCTTTCTCTCTCTCTATGAGCACCTCTGTGTTTATTGCTCTTTTATATTGAGTTACCTAAACATTTCCATGCTCTGGAGATCATATACGAGCCTCTGTTTGGTGTGTTTCTGCAACAATAAACAGCCCCGTCCTACAGAGGCCTGGACTGATGCTGGCCAGTCGTCCTGAGACTCCAGTCCTGGCTGCAGGATGGGGGGCGATTCTCCCCCCACGCACACAGAGAAAACATGAAAGTCAGATGGACTGATAAGCATTTCAGTTCCCTGAAGAGAAGCCGGGAGAGACTGAAAACAGCAAGAGTCTGATTCCTTCTGATGCATCCCCCTTCTTTAAGCAACACGAAAAGACACTTTGGACAAATGAAAAAGTGGTGAGAGAAACACAAATGGTGTGCTGAAGAGAAGACATTTGTTAAAAAAAAAACTGTCAGCTGCATGTGTGGAGTCCTCAAATCAGCCTTTGTTTAATACTCAGCACATTGAATTTGATTTGGCAATTTCACTGTGTGCCATCCTCTCTGTGTGTAATGTGGAGATAATGAGTGACACATTGAAATGAATGAGCAAACAAAGGAAACATCCCCTCCTTCCGTGTTTTGGCAGGTGATGTTTATTTGATCCCGTAGCCATGGAAACACGTGGCAGGCTGCGGTGCTGATGGGACAGAGTTCAGGGGTGGGTTGGCTCATATTAACCTCCCCCAGTGGGGGGGTTGTGATATCAGAGGAGGAGCAGTGACAGCAGGACGAGGGCCATCCCAGCACCTCTCTCTCTGCTCTGCATGTGAGGGTTGGAAGCCAGTGGGGTATAAACCACACATGTACCAGACTGGGGGTAGGTGAACGCCCCCACAAAGACAAACTTACTGCGATGCGGAGCAGGGTCCCCTTGACGGCCGCCCATCGGTCCTGCCGGCGGTCAATGACCAGGATGAAACCCACATCGGTTGAGGACAAACTGGAACACAGAAAAGAGGCAACGTGTTCAGAAATCTATCATGACACAGTCAGAGATGGGAGGACATCACCTCATCAGTAATGCTGGTCTTGGTTGGTTTACTGTGCAATAGACGTATGAGAAATAATATGAAACATGGAATATGAAACATGTACAAGAGCGGTAGAAAGCTGCTATGGTCAAATAGAAACGCATACAATA
Organism: Karalla daura; assembly: GCA_029224185.1. Classification (NCBI taxonomy): domain Eukaryota; kingdom Metazoa; phylum Chordata; class Actinopteri; order Chaetodontiformes; family Leiognathidae; genus Karalla; species Karalla daura. Next base: position 16,830,684 of record CM055202.1, on the reverse strand, counting down.
ATGCAGTGAGAAATTAATAATTTGATACACACTGCTAAACAAAATAAAGAAAACATAAATTATAGGTGACAAAAACAAACTCACAAACATTGCAAAGACAGAGACAGATAATTACTTTGTAAATACATGTTAATACTCCATAATTTGGCTGCCCAGTATCTCTTTGAAAGCTGTCCTTGCGATGCACAAGGTTTAAAAAACCTCTGGTAAAACTAAACTGATGCATGTCAACCTAAGCTTAAGTACATTTGACACATATGAAGAATATCCATATCGAAAATGGTTTGTATATTACACACAAAAAGAATAAAAGTGGACCAGTTGCATTCCAAGACCTGGAGAAACTTTCCATTCTTAGAAAGCCCTAAAATAACACAAGGTAGAAACACGAAAACACACATTCAGTTTTCTTTCAGCGCAGAGACGCTGAATGCGTGTTTGCAGCTCCTGGTTTTGTTGTGCTGCTCTTTATCTTGTCAGACAGCTGGTGCAGTCCATAAAAGGAGCTGCTGTGGAGCACCTCCAGATTTCTTGGCCCTCAGCCTCCACCCCCCTCAACCCCCTCTCCCAGCTCTCTCCTCCACTGCTGGTTCTGCCTGTCTGTCTGCTCCCAGGAGGGCTTTACACTCCACCGACAACCATCAATGACACCCCGCAGACACCCATCATACATCTGCACATGCTCACCCAGGCTTTGGCCATGCAGAAAGATCCAAGTTGCTGCTCAACTCGTTGCCCTCATGTCCTCCTCATGCAGCTGATGCACACGCTGCGTATGTGGCGGCAGAATAACAGAGCGAGGTCCACGAGGGTGATAAAGGCAGAGATGCTGCTGTGTCTCAGAGGTAGTTCCCCTTGTGTTTGGAGGAGAGGGAGCCAAATGTTTCAGACAGTCCCAGCATCCACACTAACCCCCCCCCTCCCCTCTTCACTGCATCCACCAGCAGTCCAATGAGACGCCATAGCCGACGAGACACCGGCCAATCACAGGAAGGCTGCGGCGTGATGAGCAGCGGCAGTAGCCACTCAGTGGGCCGGTACAGATGTTGGGGGGAGGGGGCAGATTTGAAGAGGGTGTCACTGTAAGTATGAGGGTTTCACCAGACTGTTTATTCACGTCTGCTTCTCCGGTCTCGCCGGAGCTGTTACACTCCCACCTCTCCTCCCTTCTTCTCCTGTTCTTTTACCGTCCTGTCCTCCTCCCACATCATCCCCACTCCTGTGCTCAATCATCCACGCACACTCTCACAGCCGCTCAGGCTCTCAAAGCGCTGACTGCTTTACATCTCGCAGAGGGGAGGAGGAGGAGTAGGAGGAAGAGGAGGAGGGGAGAGTGCCTCTAAGACGTTTACAGCCACCGGTATAAGAGGGTGGTTTATGGTGACTTTGCAGCACCTGAGGCCGAGGGAAGAGAAGCAGGAGAAGACAATGGAAAAGCCAAAACAGCTCATGACAGCTTTTGTGTGCCATTTCATTTTGGATGGTCTGTAATTTGCCTTCTGGCTTCGATGTCAGTCATGTCAGTCTGTTTAAATTCTATGAAAAACTAGTCAAAAGCATGAATGATTAAGAAATCAGGTGGTAACATAAGAGTTACTGATTTATAGTTTTCATAGCGTAACTGGCTGGTGATGTCACTGCAGCACGCACACACACACACACACACACACACACAGACACACACCCAACTCCTAATAGCTGCATTTCTCAAGCCCAAACGGTGGAGCAGTGAGTTGTAGCAAAGCTCTGTTTAATGGCAGTGCAGAGATGAAGGACATTTGCTGCATGAATGCATATGCAGACATAGCAGCACACAAACGGCAGCACCCTCCCCCCCCCGCCTCCGTCGCACCAACCTGAGCCGGTTGTGATCACATGAATATACTAAAAGTGCACTGACATATTCAATTAAAAACAGATTAAACAGCCGAGGGTGCTAATATTTTTTTAATTCTGGGATCTTGCCAGTGCCAGCTGTATCACTTCGACATAAAACCAATCAGCCAAACTAGAGCCAGGCATTTGTAAAGGAGAGGGGTAGAACCTGAGACTGGGAGAACAGACATCCCTATTAATTGATTTACTGAGAGCGTGCAGCGGTTCAGGAGTAAATTAATGAGGTTACACAGCATCGTATGATAAATTGATATTCATTTAATGCCTGACATGTCCAGGCAGTCGTCCTCTCCTAATATGTAACCTGATGACAAGCATGCACACATATGGTAGAGTTCAGGGTAGAAATGATGTCTGGAACTCCTATTGATCCGAAGGTATTTGGAGCAGCTGTTCAAGGTCGCCATACAGTTGCAGGACATTTGCCCCTGGCTGTGGTCTGGGGGTCCTGCTGGGGGGGAATCTGCCCCTGAAGTGGCTCCGGCCATCTGCCTCCGCCTTCACAACAGCTTGAGGCTCAGCGCTACGTCACCCCACTGAGGCTTCAAGAGAGGGGCGACCTCGAGAGCCATGAGGGAGGGAGTTCAGACACTCGAGGCTTAGATCAGCAGCATTTTATTCACATTAGTGAATTCAATATAAATATGTTTCCGAAAGTTTAAACCTGGCTGAAATATCTTCACAATGACGGAGGCATTGTAAAATAGGTAAGTGTAAGCCTGCACGCACACGCGGCTTCACGCCTGTGTGAACAAATGTAAACTTCTTACAGCACAGCCCCACTCAGCTGCTTTATGTATTATTCAGATTCAAACAGTCAGATTCACTGCGTGAGCTATTTTTATGCACTTTGAGGCTGTAGGAAAGACGGAGGAAGGGTGGGACGGCCCGGGACAGGGAGAGAGCTGAATAGAGAACTCCGCTTGAACCTGACGTGGAACCTTTGAGATTAATAAGGAAATAAAGAGTAAAACCCGTAAGAGAAATGAAACACAGTTTGTTTCATGAAGGTACATTTGGGTGAATGGGATTAATTTGTGATGGTTCCCCTCCCCCTGTTGTCTTGGGAAGTCTGACCACGTGCACAAAGACAGTCTGCAGAGCACTGATAAAGATGCTGGATTATTAATGGGCCATCCTATTAATGAGGGAATCACTGTTCCCTTACAGCTATCTATGCATGTCACCGACTGCCTTATCCACTGCACAAATCCTCTCCGGCCTTCATCTCAATGTGGTTAAACTCAGTTCAAGTATCCGCTGCCACCTACTGGCAGACACCCTGCTCAAGGGAGTGAGGCACACTTGAAAATTCGTCTGCGCATGCAGCTTCACGTACTGTAGAAGCACTTTCTAGAGCTGATGGAGTGAAAGGAATGTGGGAAAACGTGGAACAAGGTAAAAGAAAAAAAATCTAGGTAAGAAAGGAGGTGTGAAGCCACAGCTGTCGGATCTTACCTGGGCACACTGGTCAGGTAGGTGAGCACGTTGTGAAACTCTCTGTCTGTGATCTCTCCAAACGCAGGGAATTCTGGGAACACGATGATGGGGCTGCCGTTATCGCCTCGGCCCCCTATGAAACAGAGGAGGAGAAAAAGTGATGCTTTCCACATGAATGTACAGGAGTTACGCAAGAATACCTGGCGTACAGGGCCTTGGGGATGTGTATGAAAATGAAGCAAAGACTGTAGATCAGAGCGGCTTTCATGCTGACAATCCACGCGAAAGTGTCGGGGTCTGGGTGAAGATGAGAGGGAGGGCACTGTGGCCACATGGGGGCACTGATGTTAAAGCAGTATTTGTCATGGCTGCAGGCTGTAGAGAAAAACCCTGCAACATCTATCACCACTGATAGATGACGTGGTCTGACAGCTTTCTACTTCCAGACAAACACAGAAAAACAAGCAGCTTGACACAGTGTTGTTTACAACACAGCAAATTTGGACACATTGGAATATCCACTGCTCTGCAATAACTGTCATATAAGTCAAAAAATGTCATACGAAGTGCATGAAAATGGGAAGTAAAAGGAAAGATAAGTTGAATGGATGTGCTGAAACAGTGACATTACCCCGTCTTTTAACCTTCAGGCTACAGCTTTCAGTCTCATGCTGCTGTCTGAAAAATGTCTCCAGTACATTTACATTTGACCTAAAATAGGTTTTGAGCTGAGATTAATTTCACCCAAAGCTCAGCTAATCTGCTTCCTCGGGACTGCGTGGATGTGGTTTGGCCGTGACAACCGTCATTATTTTGATTCAAAATGATGTCAGCGCCTGATTGGTGCATGGGGGTTTGTGACATCACCTGTCTCCGACAGAGCTCCTCCCACCTGAACCCGGTGGGGACGGAGCAAAGCTCCCGTGCCGTGAAACCAAATGGGCAGAGCTGTTGACAGAGCGCGCGCAGTGTGAATGTGAAAATGCGTTTCATGGGAACTCTTAAGAAAATGACTCAGCGGCGGAAATAAGATAAGAGAAGGAGGCGAGACACTTCATCTCTGCTGTTTGCACACAGTGAGCGGTGTTGACATCAACAGTTCAGTCTCACCTCTGACACACACACGCACACACACACACACACACACAGCGTGAAACAGCTGCCCTGTCAGTGCCTGCGACTGGAATATCAATCTGTCCGCCTTTTCTTTCCTCATCGCTATAGCAACAGCAAGTGCGCGGTCATGGTTTCAACGTCTGCTTGGATCTTTTGTCTGCAAAATGGTCCCCGACTCGGCTGCGGACACAAGGTCACCCACCCGGCTCAGGGGGCACGCGGCGTGGCACAGATCTGTGTCGGATGTGAGGGTCGCGGAGAAAAAGGTGACATTTTGATGCTTAAGCTGAACATGCAGGGAAAACACACACTGGGTAACCGTCGCAGCAGCAGCAGCACTGGGTCCGGACCGGAGAGAGGAAGGAGGGAGGTGACATTTGAATAACAAATCGTCACGGGGAGGGAGAAACAGCTCGCTGTTACTGTGCAAATATCAAGAGGAGGCATTAGAATATAAACCCTTCCCGGGGTTGGCAGGGGTGGGAAAGACGATTAGAGGCATAGCAATGAGGAGAAAACCTGACAGACAGCTGAGGCAAATGTGTCACTGAGGAGAAAATAGAGACCAGTCCTCACACACCTAAAAACTGGCAGACAGACAGAGCTGCATGAAGAACTGGCTCTTCTCTGCTTTGCCTTTTCTACATGAAAGCACTCTTAGGGCTGGAGATGCGTGCACCAGAATTGTGTTATCTTAAAAATGCATGAGAGCCCCTCTTGCATCTGAAAAGCTGAAATACTCTCCTGTGCTTAATTTAGTAGCGCTAAAATGTCGGCTGGAGGCCGGAAAGGCTGGAAAGCGATGGATAAAACATTATCCTGTGCCATGGCGTAAACATGGCTCAGGGAAGAAAAATGCAGCCTCATTTTAGTGTTTCCTGGAGCCATCTCAGACTGCCAGACACAGGTCAGTGTCTACTGATTGAAAATAGGGGGAGAGATGAAAACACTGAGGCACAAATGGCGGTGAGGACGACACAGACAGACACAGACGTGAGGACGTCACCTGTGAGGAAGGCAAACTGCCTCCTGAGGTCGGGGGTGATGTCGGCAGCGCAGAGCGGGCTGCTGTCCAGCTGCATGATCTCATCTGGAGAAAAGGAGAGACATGCAAACATTAGTGACATCACAGCTGAGGCCGAGCGGGGAGCGTCAAGTCTGCTCCTGTTTGACTATCGTTACATTTGTGACGTTCATTCATTCCATCCAGAGCTGATAAGCGGCGAATAAAGACATGACTTTAAAGACAGACAGGTCGAGGCTGGATCATAATAAGCACACGCGTCACGTTGTCTATGGAATAACCATTTCCAGCTGTGTGACGCTAGTGGTGTGTATTGTGCCACAGGAGCTGTTGCTCCTCACAGATCTGCTGGAGACCATTAGGCCCATAAGTCATTGTTGGGCTCCCTGGGGCCATTTAGAGTCTCCATTCAACTATTCATATAGGAGCGATGGGACCTGATCGTGACGCGCTGGCAGGGCAGCTGTTTACCTTGGCTCACTACGTCAGCACACGCACGGTGCACACTGTCACAACGATGCGAGAAGATACCGCGAGATATTTGCATTGTGGTTTAAATGGCACAACAAAGCCAAACTGGAAATAATTCACTGTGACAAAATATGCCCGTGGAGGAGAAGCCTGTTACTCCGGGTCACAGCTGTGTCTGCCAGCTGCTAGGCCTCATCAATATGCATTGGATATGAACAGTCTCCCCGAAATATACGGCCTGTGTGCGCCTGTGTGTTTGCATTCAATGGACTTTTCAGCCTGGCCGATTAAATGAAAGCCGGACTCAGCTCGACGTGAAATTGAGAGCAATGCAGCCGACAGCAAAAACAGATCAATAAAGGGAAACTGGTGCAAAGGATCTAATGTTTCTGCTCTGCTCTTGCTCAGCTTCCCCATTTACACCATCTGATATCTGCACTTCCTCCTATTACATTTTACAACCGAATACAGTGTTACTCATCTTTGAAACATTGTGAATTAAAAAGCATGGAAAAACGTAGTAAAACGCCAACCATTTAACAAAAGACAAAACAAAATAACAACATATTGCAAAAGAAACCAACATGCGCCTTGTTGCCTTATTAGCTTCGTGTTTTACTGCAAACAGGAATTACCATGTGTATTTAGGAACAGAGGGAAATAAAATCTCTGAGAAGTTCCTGTGGTGGAGAGTCATTTTCGGTAAATGGCCGGTCCTTGGGGCACTTCAATACACAAACATTTGTATTAAGATGCCCTGTAACAGGACAACGGAGCTGAACGTGCAAAACAAACACACAGTTAGTTCCTTGCCACATGTCTCAAGCGGATGTTTAAAGATAGGTGCATATTTCATATCTAGCTCCTGCCAAATGGGACTCTGTGGGCGTCTGTGTCATTAAAGCTCGGAGAGCACATCTCCAGACAGGCCTGATATAGCTCAGAGAGGAGAGAAACACCAAGCTCTTCAGCTCTTTGTTCCTTTCTGCATAATAATGTTTCTGAAAAAATCCATGATCATTGCATCCAAAAAAAAAAAACCTAAACCATAATTTTGGTTTTTAGTAAAAAGCATGAAAATATAGCAGGGAAATACTGAGGGGAGTGCCTCACAGTGTCTTGAAAAGAGGGTTTCAAACATCAAATCAACTGTAAAGAGCAATATTGACATTTCATCTTAGTCTGGCTTTGTTTGCTCAGTTTTCCTGAGGCAGTAGAACCGACATTATTGCCATGGTGGGGCCAGTATAGCCCAGTGTCTTTCTGGATCAAAAACACCATTATATGGTATAATTTATGAGCATTATTGACAAAATAAGCATGAAAGTCGCACAAGTCTCCTCTTAAATGCAACAAAAACAGTGCAAACAGTCTCTTTGTGTGCACACTGTCTAACCCCTTAGGCTTGACACAGCCTGATAAGATAGAGAAGTACATAATGTGAATACATTCAGCGCTCTAATGTAGTCTATGTGCAACAAGCAGAGTCAGATAGCCGAGTTTATGCTGTCTGAAGCAAGAAAATTAATACATGCAAATACAACAAAGCCCGCACGAAGTGTCAAAAAAAAGAAGAAATCACGGACGACAGTGACGGTGAGCCCACGCGATGATCCCCGTGTGGCTCCGTACCTGCTCTGTGACTTCAGGCTCAGAGCCAGAGCTCATCCAGAGAGTCTGGCATCACGCTCCCCTCATCCCAGAGCATCCTGAGAGACATCCATCATCTTTATGGACGTCTTCTCCTCCTCATCCTGTCTGTTATGTCCGTCTGTCTGTCTCCGTCCTCACGGACTCAGCCCCTTCGCTTTGAACCCTCCTCTGACTCACTTTAAACAAACCAAGGAGGCTGTTGTTGCTCTTTGTTTGGTAATGAGATCAGGTGACTCGGCCTCAGGACATCAATGCACTGCTTGCTCTCTCCCTCTCTCCCTCTCTCTCTCTCTCACACACACACACACACATACGCAGTTTATGGACAGGATTCATTGAAGTGTGTCATCTTCGTCTGACATTTTCATTCTCTTGTCTCCTTCAGATCTTTTTTCCATGAGACCAGCTGGAGTGCTGCCAACGACATTGATTAAAGGTTTCGGTTGATGGGCGAACAGAAGTGGCCATTCACACATCACAGTGCACACGTTGAGTTTCATATTGTCTGCTCACATCTGTCTGTAGCTGGCCCACGTAACTGCCTGTTGTTTGTGTTCGTGTGCCACTTTAAATAGTTTGAGGAGGACTTTTGCTCAAAGAAACTTATAGGAAGCCCAGGATCATCAGTAGTCCTCCCAGCCACAAGAGTGAAAGTGTGCTTGAGGACTGAGTACCAAATAGTAGATAACAATCAGTCACAACAGACCCGGAGACACTACGCTAATAAATGATGACCAAACCCAGACTCTGCGCAGCATGGAAATACGTGACATCATCTTTTCCGGGCCTTTCTGAGCCCCGACGACCTATTAAAACCACAGTGAGGACCAAAAAGCATAAACAGAAGCCTCACCTGTGAAATAGCCCAGACTGTTCATTCAGGAGCACATCGCTCATAGCACAGCTGCAGTTCCAGAACCACTGGGAAACCGGGAGGTGGGGGTGGGTGGGGGTTAGACATGTTTGGATTCAAGGTTGTGAGAAGCAGATGTAGAAAACAGATGTTCAGGGCCTTTAAGTTTCTGAAATCGCTCTGAGCAGAGGAGCCTAGCTTGTCTTGAGAGAAGAGAGTCAGAGATGTCGGGACACCTTTGCAGTGTTACGGACAGAAGAGAACAAACACTGATATTCAGTCAGGCAGGTGGATTCAGCTCCTGCAGATCAGCAGGAGGCCTCTGAGGATGAGGCAGAGATTAAGGTGGGCTCCAGTTCCTCCGATCAGATACAACAGCTGCCTCTACAAACACTTCTGTTTACCACATGGCAGTGGTCACACACACGCTCTTCTAACGTAAAGTAGCAGCACAAACATTAGGAGTCATGTAACTTTGTGCTCTATGGCTGATTACTGTCACAACTCTTTTAGATCTAGAATAATGACCTGACCTCGTATATCCACATCAGAAATAGAGGTCTGACAATGACCGACATCGACAGACAGTATTTGTGACACAACTTACACCTTTTCTTTCCACGTAGCCTCAGGCCAGGGTGTGAGCAGCGGATGAATGGCCATATGTGTGATGTTGGTAACTTGGTAAAAACAGTGTTGCCATGTTGATAATAGCCACTCGCTGCCTGAGGACACGGAGCTGCTGCTTGTCCTACCATCTGCGGAGCGCTCACAGGCGCTCACACGCTCCTGGAGGCATCAAGTTCACACAGAAACCTGCGTCTGTTTCCACTTTCTGACCCCGGCCTCACTTGCTCAACCAGCCACGCCTCGCCCCCAGCAGCTCCCACACGTATCAAATCAAACACGAGCCCCCCGCCCCCGCTCTTCATCCCGGGCCTGCAAGAGCTGGACTTTGTTTCCAGAAAGAGGCTATTCTGTTACTGAAAAAGTCCCCAACTGGAAGTTGAGTTTCAGTCCCCTTTTTGGTCACATTTTCTCTGACTGCCTCTCCTCCTTACTTCCTTCCACGGATATTACTTCCTTCCAAACTTCCCCTCGTGGCTCGCACATATTATACAATCCACAGCAGCCCCGCGGGCACTTCTAATGGGAGGGATGAGCCAGTTTCAGATAGTACAGTGTTTCTCACCGAAGAGAACACTGACTCCGACCTCTCTCTCTCTTTCTCTTTCTCTCTCTCTCTTCGCTCATCTGCAAGTATCGGTGATGACACATATCTTAAAAAAGACAAAGGAAACGTATTATCGTCTCTGAGGTGGTCTGAACGGAACTCAGTCTTTGTATATTGACACACGGGCAGCATCCTCCCAACAGGGGAATAGGAATGATGAAGGTTTACTGATAAAAGGTGCTCCAGTTACTTGTGAGGTTTGTATGACTCAGTGGACGACATGCCAGATGATCAGAGGATACAAACAGTCGTTGCGTTGGCCTCCCAGTAATAATGACAAATGTTACCGTTTCCTGCTACGCAGACGACTGTGTAATTGAACTGGGAGAGCTCTTTCCTGCTAATAAGAAAATAAGCACCCTGAACAAACATAACATTGCGCCAACTCACCCCCTCCCACCTCCTCCCCAACACACACACACACACACACAAGCAAACACACACTTACACACCAGCTGCTAGATGAGGCGCTAATGTTCTTAGAAAGATTTAACGGAGGGGATTAGTGGCCACTCACGCTCACGTTTGTGGGTGACGAGTCAAACGTTAGTGGGTCAGAGTCACACACCTGGACCTCCTGACACTACTGACACAGATTAGAGAGGACGAGAGGCCCGAAGCCGCAGCCCCCTGGTTAATCAGGCCAGAAAGTGAGGAGCTAACCCAAACGCCCAAGCTATGACGGATTCAAAAAGGTTCAGCTGCCCAAACGTGTCATTCCTGATCAAACAGCACAGGAATTCATTTGGGGTGTGAGTAATTAGCAGAAACGTGGAGACGGTGGGAAACAGGACTGATACCCACATACTGGGATATGGGGGAGGGCGAGGAGTGGGGATAAGGGGCTTACAGTGATGGTCACGGAGGAGGAGCGACAGAGACAAAAACAAAGCAGCGAATAGGATGAGTGGCAGATGAGTCCTTGACATGAATGGAGCTGAGGGGTGACAGGGTTCACAGGAGGCACCCAAAGAGAGAAAAATGATAAAGGTGGACCAAGGATGCTGTTTAAAGAAGCAGAGATATGTTCTGAGAAGATTCAATGCGGAGAGAATGGAAAATAATCACAAGGGAGGAATTGATTTAAGAAAAAAAAACAATGCCTTGAGGCGTACAGAGCAGGCCTTCTGCTCTGCCTTACATGATCAAAAGCTGCTCGGGAACATTAATGCATTTACCCACAGCCATGTCTAGATACATTGCAGTGGTGCATCACTGCTGATCAGAATCACACTGTTGTATAGACCAGGTCCCACCTGACAACAAAGTGGTAGACGCGGCGTTGTTTTCAGCCTGTTAGATAGGAGCAAAGGTGCATGAGCAGGTGAACTCAAACATGAGAGGACAGGTGGAAGATAACAGATAACGCTGTGTGTTACCACAACACAGGGGTCAGGTCTGCGCGAAAACAACTGGGGAGAATCAGTGAGTGAGCACATGACGAGCATCTGACACCTACCACACAGCCAGCGGCAGCAGCGCGAGAAGCTGTAGTAGCTCTGTGCCTCTGCCAGAGAGATGACCACATGACTTCCACTCTCCTCCACCGGCTGCAAACACACACCCAGCTCTCCCTCCACGCTCTCCTCCTCAGAACCATCCTCTGCCTCTGATCCGCTCTCCGCTGCAGTCTCTCCACTCTCCACTGAGGTCTCCTCGGCGAGGTGAGCACCTCCACGTTTGGCCGTCGCAAACCAGTCCGGCTCGTCTGCATCCCAGTCTTCACCTGATCCCAGCAGCTGTCCCGCTGAGCTCACCTCAGGGTCCACATCCACGCAAAACCCAGAGTCTAACTCCACGTCCTCCTCCATGGAGTAACCTGTGTCCTCTGTCTCGTCCCGTGCCATCCTGCAGCCCCGGTCCAGGTCTCTGCTCTCCTCCTGCAACACGTCTTCCATGCAGCTCTGCGATGGGCTCTCACCATTACACTATCCCTGTCATTCCCACTCCACCCGTCTCCTCGCGCAGCCTCTCGCTGTCTGGCAGGCAGCAGGTGCTCCACAGCCTGCGGGACGTCACTCAGTAACTGGGGGAACTTCCTGTTGCCACCTCAGGTTACCTCCCCTGCAGACAAAAGCTGCAGTGTAGCGCTCCACCCCACCCTCGCTGCTCGCCCCGCTGCCCTTATCCCTCCCCTAAACGCACAATTACCTGACCCCTCCCCGGTCGAGTGGCCGTACCTGTGATTGTACAACCCGGTCTGACCTCCAAACTGGGTTACAGTCTTCACTCTGTCACACTAGAAAAAACAGAATAAAGTTGTCTGTGTGAAGTTATGTCACAGCATGTGGTGTCGGAGTGGCGAGATACAGACTGCAGCTCCAGAGCTCATTTACCTAGAACCAACAAAGCTCGGGCTCCTCGTCTGCCTTATCTCAGGAGATGTGGATCGAAAGTACAAAGCAGCCATTCTGGCCAGTCCATTCAACCGCTGCCTGCATCTCCATTTAACCATTCACAGACTACATCCATTCAAAGCCCCTGTTCTTGTTTACACCACTCAAAAGAGGCCATTCTTACAAACTTACTGAAAGACTCGATTCTAATGAGAGCTCTCAAAGGAAGACACTGTTTCTCACCAGAATGTAGCAATTTAGATTCCATTACAATGACGAGTTGAAAAGATATAACTCAACTAAAAGAAGCTTGTAGACACTGCTCTGTCATGGCTAATTCAGCCATTATTTACTAATACAAGCTCAGGGTGATGAAAGGTTTGGCCTCTTGCTGTTGATGTGTGCATGTGTATGTGCACGGCTCTTAAAGTTAGATGGAGCATCTTGTTTAACACACGTGTTTGTTCTGCGACCTAGAGGTTATCAGAGTCATAAACCTTGAGAGGTAAACACGAGCGCCATCAGGTCGCAGAGGTGCACAGCTCCAAAAGTGAAGCGGAGGGTCAGACTTGGGGACAGAGAGCAGATCACCTCGCAGTCTGAGTGCCATTTGGGGGAGATGATTCATCGGGCTCTCACGTGAAGTCAGTCCGTGCGTGAATGTACCCTTCCTTCCTCCGACTCACAGGCACAGTCGGCAGAAGTGGAGTCTCAGTGAGTCTCGGTTTGCTCAAAAACAAGGTGTTTCAAATCAAAAAGCTCAAAAGTATGAAAATGTCCATCCAGCCTGACTCGGTGTTGTTCGAGGTTGAATGCTAAACGTTTAAACAAACAAATTGTGATTTTTCTGCTTGAGGCAAGCAGCCCAAGGCTTCCAGCATAATCAGAGAAAAATGCTGACTCAGCAGTCAGAAATATGAGGTGTCTGGCTCTGCTCTACAATCTTGATTGGATTGATTCAATTAAAATTCTGCCATAATCATAAATTATTTCTCATCATGAGTAAGCATCCAATGCTGAACTGGAACTAGTCTCCTCTGCATCAAAACTCTTATAAAAAAAATATGTGGTCAAAACTTCTGAAAACCGGTCACATTGGTTACTTTCATTCGGTATCACTCCTCGACGGCCTCATCCTGGAAAAGCAAACACAGTGAGTCCTGTCTTGTCTGTATTCACCTCATGACTAACGACTTTAGCAGAACTTTCCTCTCAAGCCTCCTGCTTTCTGACAGCTTGAACAGCTTGTCCAGACAAACAAAAGCAGGAGAGCGGCTGCACGCGTGTACTGCACGTCCCGGCCTCACGCGCCAGCGCGGATGTAAACATGTATGCGCATACGAGACGAGTGACCTCCAGGCACGGCCACCGAGCCGTGACATTCACACTGCGATACAGCAAGCTATCAAACTATAAATACCTGAGGACAACCTTGGGGAGAGAGGACGCTGCCCCACAAACGAGAGTATAGGTACGGTTGTCACGTACGCGGTGCCAGTGAGCTGCACAGGAGAACCACTTACACACACACAAATACAGATGCAAAGTCAGCGTTTTCTGGAAGAAAAAAAACGTCCGAGAGAGACAAAAATAGCAACCCCCCCTCCCCATACATCTCCGGACTCACGTGATTTAAGTGGAACCATAGGCATCCCACTGTCCCACTGAGAAGCTCTCCTCCTGGACCCCCTCACCATGCTGTTCTCTCTGAGACCCGGGAAAGTCCTTCTCTCTGCAGTGGCACAGCCCAGGCCGTGTGTGTCTGTGTGTGTGTGTGTGTGTGTGTGAGAGACAGAGAGAGACAGAGAGAGCACAGCAACCCCCCGAAAACTCTGCGGCTCTAGTCCGCGCTCCCCCCACCGCCGCACCAGCTCGCCCGCTGGTAAGTTGCTGCGCGCAGCACTTTCAGCATTTGCACAAGAATCTGCGGCTGCTACGGGAAAAAAAAGGAAAAAAAAAAGTCCGTGCAGCTGCTGGAGACCTCCACGCTGGAAAGCGGAGCGGCTGTTTAAGCTGTGCGGTCACGCACTCGCACAGACACTGTTGTATGCACAAAGAGACAGAGGCGGCCCAATGGGGAGAGAGGGAAGCCCACAGGAAACTCTGTGTGCGAGGCTCCGGGCATGATGCCGTGCTAAACCCCAGCCAGATCTTCAGTCAGAGACGCTTCACCCATAAATACACACACACACACACACACACACACACAAAGGAAAGTCATAAAGAAGTCTGGACATTTTGCACGTGTGCCCGCAGAAACTATAATTACACACATGCACAAGCTGCCTCCCTTGTGTGTTTTTTTTTTTTCGCTCTTACCCTCCCAGTCCCTCCAGGAGTTCTTGCGGCTGCCCGGGCTGAAGGAGAAAGGAGATCCAGAGATGTCCAGGTTCTGGATCAGATGGCTGAGCCGGTTCATGATCCGGTAGGACGCCTCGCCGCCCTCCCGCAGGAACTCGTGCAGAGACATGAGAGCAGGCTGCGGCGTCTCACACACTCAAACAAACTCTGTCATCCAGCGAGACCCCCCCACCACCACCCCCTCCCCTGCCTCGCTGCACCTGCAAAGCTCCGCTGCACGCTCTAACACACTCCGAGCCGCTGCCCCCCAACGCAGGCATGGGAAGGAGGCTCTCTGCTGCAACGGCGCTGGGGATCACAGTGACACGCTCCCGCACGCATCCTGCGAAGAGATGTCTGCGCTGGCTGCATGGGCGAGACGGAGCCGGCGTCCTCTGCAGAGCCACATGAGGGGGGACTCGAGGAAAAAGCAGAACGCAAAGCCGGCGGAGGGGAAAAACAGCTGAGTCACTCTCTGCACAACCTCCGAAACACACACTGGAGGTGAGAATGGGCCCCAGCTCCGCTCACACTCTGATGCACATGCACACCTCGCTGCAAGTGCAACTATTGACAGTGTAGCTCTCCCAGGATGGGAGGAGGTGGGGGGAGAGGAGCAGGAGCAGAGGGCAGCCGGTAGAGCACAAATCCCCTTCTGCTACTCGGGCTAATTATATTCCTCCACTCCTCACCTAATCTGTCTTTTCTTTCCCCGTTTCCATCTCCCTGGATTCTTTCACGCACGCGTTCCTGGAAAGAATACGGGGGGAGCGCAGCATTTCAGGACTTCAATGCCGACACTGTGCTGTTGCCCAAAATATGACGAGCGAGTGAGGTGGGGTAGCGAACGTGGAGGGTCGTGTTTGATAGGAGAGAAGCGGAGGTTTCTGGCAGGCGATGAGAAGCGCACGTCTCTGTGTGTGAGTGCGAGCTTGAAGCTGGCGAGGAGAAGGCAGCTTGCAGTTCCTCGGCTCAGAATAGAGACAAGAGAGGAGCTGCACTCTCTCACATACTGATGAGACTTCTGCAGGGGGATCAGTCATCTACCCAAGACCATCTCTATCCAACCCCCCCCCCCCCCCTCAGCCCTACCCGGTTAATCAGGTCTGATCCCTCCAACCTCCCACCTCATCACTGCTTGCTCCCACATGGATTTCTTCTGTCCTAGCCCTACCAAACATTTACACCACATGTACAAAAGGTCGCGCAAACATGCACGTCACAGCTTTACAAATCCAAGACACGCGCTGAATGCCTCACATCAGCAAACCAAAATGTTCACAGTGACACTGCTAACAGACTGATGTTGAACATGTGCACCGTACACTGTTCACTATCTTAGCAGTGTGTGCTAACCTGTGCAAATAGACCCTGTAGGTTTGTATATAGTGCTATCACTATTGTGTATGGACTTTGCATGTTCTCCCTGAGTCTATGTGGGTTTTCACAGTCCAAAAACATACATTGAGGGCGAATGGAGACTCTGAATTTCCCAAGTATAGGAGCGAACAGTGTGTGCGTGTGTTCTGTAATGGACTAAAGACCTGTCTAGGGTTTATTCCCAGTCTCTCAACCTATGTGTCGGAGATAGCACTGGCGCTCCAACAAACCCTCATGATACAGCTGGATTTATAAGCTAGATGGTGTTGTGGTTCACATTTCACAGAAACCTCTCTATTTGTGTAATAACTATTTTACAATCACAAAGGTAGTCCAAAGGTAATAATCAGGAGATCAACTGTAAGATTCCTCCTCTGGGAACATTCATTGGTGAAAGTTTACCAAGTAATTGTTTCTCAGTTTGTAACATTTCACAACTATATACTCTATAAACTACTCTACTATAAACTCAAATACCCTCTACCTAAGCTCATTACAATGCATTGACAGAGAATACCGTATTATTGCTCCCTGACTTGGGCTGTTTGCCTCTTGCTTGCTGGGGACTAATGGTGACCTGCTGCATCCATCTGGCTCTACACCTGCTCTGCCTTTAGGGATGAACAGCACAGCTCACTTAAGCAGGCTGCCTTGAACCCCTGACCTCAACTTCAAAAAAGAAGGAACCTGACACTCCCAAGTTAACAATGTCTGAGGCATATCCGATTCATAAACTTCCTTATGGTTTCCATCCAAACAACGCAACAGTTAAGCTTCAGCTCGACGACTGCTTCACGAGAGAGCTCTGACATTTTCATAAGGCTCCTGCACACGTGAGCAGAGGCCGGATACATACGAGCTATAACAACACACACATATACACAAAAAAACCTACAACCACAGCGTAATCTATTAACATGACTAGAGAAAAGCTCCCGGCTGCAGACGAACACATTCCTGCTGGAAAAGCTGAGGCCCATGCCTCGCTGAACTGGATGCGTCCCTTTAAATCAACTGGAAGTAGGTCAAATGCCCAGTTAGAGAGGGGAGTGAGGCTCTCTGTGCTAGCTGGCTCCAAGGAACAATTATTTTCATATTTGATTAATGTACTGTTTGCTTTTTTTCACAGATTAATTTGCATCAGGTTTTTCGGCATAGCCAATGTGTTCCTCGGGTGGTGTCAGTGCCAAAAACAGTATCGGTCCCATCGGCTTTCCTGACATCCCGGCGGGAGATCAGAATCCTCCCTACATGTTGAAAAAGAAACTATAGATGCTGCTAAACCTGCTGAAACAACTGGCACTTGGTCCCCAGATAATAAGGCTACAACATTTATGGTTTCAAATGAAATATTTAACAAGTACTGGACAGATGCCAGTAAAATTTGGAACACACATCCATGTTTCTTTAAAGGCCAGTTAACTCGTTATGTTATGACCAGAAAAAATGTGCCAGCAAACCATGTTGTTATTTACTAATAGAGCACATCTCCAAATTGCCTATAATTTTGTGTTGTGATTTGTTCTGGCACCCCTGCAGCAGAGTGCGGTTGGTAGTCTCAGAACCACAGACGTGAGGTCTGTGGTTCTGAGACTACGGAGGCCTGGAGGCAGGCCTGAGCTGAATGTGCGCCTTGCTCTCAATGCCATGTACTGTGTACGTCAGGAAAGTGCAAAATAGGAATGTGCCTGCCCCAGAGGGTTTCTACATGTGAGTGTGTTTGGTGGTCATGGGGCTACTGGCCCAAAGCCCCACAGAGGCGTCATCTCAAATTCTCAGAGCGGACTAGCTCTCAGTCTCTGTACAACAAAGCAGGAAGCGTTTTCTAACATGGAAAATGAATGAAGAGCTTGGAGTAAAAAGTAAGCAACTTGGTACCTACCAGCCTAAAGATGCTATTATCACACAATTTATGAGTAAAGTGGTGAAGGTGGTTTAATATCAGACTTCACCTTCATTGGTGAGTTTGCTTAGAGGAGGAACAGCTGTGCCGCATCTCTTTTCAAGTGAGCTCTCAGCTTTGGTGTGTTTGATTATGTACGTATGCATATCATTTTATCATGTGTTTGATTGAAATGGATCAATATATTATTATAGATTCATAGCAGCAGGATAACACACATTTCAAAATGTAATTGGAGTCCACTGTTGTGCTCCATTGCTTGAAGGCATCTCATAGGGTGTTGTTGTTGTTGTCATAAGGCTGATGCCTTACACTGGGTCTGTATCTCTAAAAGTCAAAAGAGCACTGCTGTGACCTACAGAGCTCTTTGCTGCTCTCTGTCTGTCTGCCTCTGCCACTGGATACAGTCTAGAGCTATAGAGTGCATATACACTAGGTCTATGTTTGGGTCATTCCAGGTCCCCTTCAATGGCAATATTGGCAATAACTGGACCATCTGGCTGTACTTTATGTTAAATTTACATATGTTTGCCAGTGGTGTTAGTGAGCATCTTGATGAAAGATATCACATCTGCTCCGTCTTGCCACCAGCCTTTAATCAAAGTTACTCATTGAAATAAAACTGAAGAAATGCACATTAAGATTGAGGGCAGATGAGATGAGATAAACAGCTCAGCCCCCTTACTGACTGACTGCCAACACTGAGAGGTGGGTGGATTGGATGCAAAAAAAACAGAAATAATAATTCTGGGGATACTGCATGTGCCTTCGTGCCTGTGACACAGCAAAGGCAGGAGCCGACATGCACGGAGGAGAAGCACGCTTTGCATGTCGCTCTCTAGGGAAAAAACAAAACGACAGGCTTTGCTTTCTCCATTTTCCAACGCCGACACCTTCTTTTCAGCTCGGGAGGAGCGAGCGGTTTGCCAGATTAGACAATGCAAAATCCTTTTCATCCCCGGTTGACTTTGTTTTGCTGAACCTCTCTTTTCCTCACTCTGCCTTCCTCTGTGCTGTCTTCTGCCATCAGCGTCAGAGTCTCTTTTGAGCCGATTAGCTCTCATCCCACTGCCTCGCCACGTCCCTCTGACTTTCCCTCGTCGGCGCAGAGCTGGCAACGCTGGCACGTCGTCTGCAAATGTTTGCCACCGCTGTCATAATTGCTGATAATTACGACAATTTCTAATTCCATGTTTACGGAGGGCTGGGTAGAGAGAGATGGCGGCTCGTAATTCTCTGTTTTAATTCTCCTGGCTCGGGCACAGCCGTGGCCCCGAGCTCTATCCAGTCCACCCACTCACTCGTCTCTGGTGCTGAGGAGAAGATGCAACTAGTGCTGCTTCTACGATCGCAGCCCTGCATTCACAGGCACATCAGATAGCACACAGGGGCAAATCAAAGCACATATTCTGCATTGCTGCTCGACTCTTCCCTCCGCGTTCATACTCTAGCTGTTTGTGCACAGCTGCTTGAAGTGGACAGAAATGTGATCTGAGATCTCCGGCATAATATGACAAAATGAGCATCTGCGGCTCCTCTAATGAGATATGCATCACTGACCACAATCGTGCACACACTACAAGATGTGAAGGTGTGCTGCACCATGATGTGTGTGTGTGTGTGTGTGTTCGTTGATGGGTGTATGGATTTATGTGGCTGTATGTGAGCAGTGGGTGGATTAGGAGAGATCTCTATAAATGGATCAACGGAGAGGAGAGGCAGAAATCTGAAATGAAACTCAATTGATCCAATTAGTGGCATCGGTTTGATTAAGGACAGAGATCTGTCCTTCAGTCCCCGGCCGTCACAAGGACATTAGCTCGAATGTCTGGAGAAGAACAGTCACGTCACCTTAAAAAAGGCTTGGAAATAAAATAGACTTGTAGTCTAGGGATGCACTATAAATGACCCTGTAACCATGAACCAAGGGCTGACAATGTTTCTCTGCAGCAGCTTTGACTGCATGTCATCGTCTCCGTCAACATCACTTATGATCTAACGCTGATCACACTGATTAGGGTGGAGTGCCGAGGAAGTAGGGCAACGAGATACAGCGTAAATCAACCTGTCTGCAGCCAGTGTTTCTGCTGATTTCAGTCCATCGATCGGTGTCAGATGTACGTCCAGGTTAATGCTACATTGAAATGTGACATTTCAACTCTGGCTGTGAACATTTTCGCCCACTGCATCGAAATCATCAGAATAAACATGACATTTGTAACAGCGAGTGAAAGGTGCTTTAGCAGGTCTTGCTTCATATGTCAGTTTACTGGTTGAAACCAACTGAACCTGCTGGGTTCATTTCTACAGAAATGAATCTTACTGATATGATGATCCTGCATTTTCCTTCATGTTTTGCCTTTGTCCTTACATAGAGATGCTGTATTACCTTGTGTCATTCCTGCATGTAAAGCAGTGTTTGTAGACAAACATAATCCTCCTCCATCTTGACTGTACAATGACCAGGGACTATGTGGTCAGTGTGTATGGTGCTGGGTGCTGCTGATGTCACCTACCTATGCTCTGGGTGACCGTTCTCAGCCTCTCCAGCAGCTCCCCCAGGGCCATCTCCTCCGTCTTCATCCACAGGATCATCCTCCACAGGGACAGCGGAAGACCAGCTGCCCAGCAAAGAGACACTTTTGAAGGAAGAAGAGACAGCTTGCCTGCTTTTCCCTGAACGGACCCTCGGAAAGAAAACGATGATGATGATGGTGGTGGTGGTGATGTCGAGGAGGAGGAGGAGGAGGAGGAGGAGGAGGAGGTTGGGAGAGGGGGGACCGGACAGGCAGAGGGGATGTCACAGCCCGGCTGCTGCCTGGATGCTGGAGGAAGGGGATGCGGGAGAGAGGGGGCGTGTGCCGCTTGGTAGTGCAGGGATGCTTGTGAGAGATGAGTGCTGTGGAGGATGGACGGGATGCTGCAGAGGAGCGGTGGTGAGGGAGCGGCGGCGGCTGTGACAGCCCCGGCTGCACTGGCGCGTCAGAGGGATGCAGAGCGCAGGATGCTGATGGGGAGGAGGAGGAGGAAGAGGAGGAGGTGGTCGAGCGGGGAGGCTGCCTCAGCCGCACACGCATGTTTCAGCCTCAGCACACATGATGGTGCAAACCTGTGCAGACCCTGCAGACAGAGAAGGGGGGGAGGGGAAGGCAAGGTCAGCGCTACGGAGCTGAGAGACGACTGCCGATCCAACAGTGACACCCAGTGTGGAGACGAAGCACGACCAGGCTGAGAGCACACACACACACACACTCATGAAACTCATGAAACATTGATCATGCTGCACTGCCACATGATGACACTTAAAAATTGCCCCTCCCTATGCCTCCAGGAGATGATAAGATGATGGATGGACAAAGTCCAGTTGCACCTTCACTTTCATAGTTTCATCCATTCTTGTATGCATTGCTCCTTTGTGTTACAGTTTATTTCGATCTATACGTTTCAAGGTGACACAGAATGGTTGAAGGCAGTTTCCTTGTTTTCTGGTGTTAATAGAGAAGCTAAGCAGTACTGGAAATGCTTCAGTTGCTATGTTACAGGCCTGTTTAAAATCCCATCTTTCAGTGTGGGAGTATTTCGGCATGTGGCGCCCTCTCATGCTTCTCTGGAAACCACACATGGGCTTTACTCCGACTCAGTGTCTCGCTTGCTTGCAACTAGAATGTATGATCATGTGACTTCACGTTCCATCTGAACAGCAAAGCTTAGCGACATTATCCTGAACTAAGCAGTAACCAGAGGAGGAATCAGAGCACGAACCTAACTGCTGCCTTGCAGTCGTGCGCCTTCATTCGCTGTTATACCTAAACAGATAGGCAGCTAAACAGGTACATACATTATCCTGGATGTGGGGAGTGAAAGTTTCGATTGCATATGACATATGAAATTCATGCATCGATGAGGACTTGGGCATACAACGCTTTCTTAGCTGCACCCTGGGGCATGATTCAGTTACTTTCACAGTAAACAGAAAACTGGCTGCAGTGACTGAGAAAGCGTCAGGATTGATCATCCTCCTCCTCCTCGTGTCGAGCTCTCCCTCCTGCAGCTCAGGCTGCTGATGCTGAGGTCAAATCAGTTCAGCACGGGCGTGATAAACAAGAGATATGAAGCCCGGAGGTCGGCAAACATGTTCTCTCTTTGCTGTTTCACTGTTAAACTTAACTAAATCTGACAAATGTCCCTTGTTTTAAAACGTAAGAGTTTATAGGCCTTAGCTTATTTTCTCTGAGTTTGCTGAATTACACTCATTTAAAATACATTGAACTGCATGTGCTGGCATGGATTTGAACTGGAAATTTAATTGAACTGAATAATTAGTCATTATTAACACCGGGATGGAAAAGCCATGCTCTGCTGCACTGTGACTAAGGCGGGACGCCCAGAGTGACCTTGGGAGACAATGAGTGAACATCCTTCTGAACATCTTTGTATTTCACTACTAACTTTGTTGTTTTCATACAGCCATATTTTACTTAAAGGACTGGTTGAAGCAGGAGGCATTTTGTCACCTTAAAACCAACCCAGTGGGCTAATTACTCTGTAATAAAACACAATCAGCCATTTAACCATTTGGATCTCTCTAGTGATCTCACATTGAGAGCAATGTTTTGTTTGCTCGAGAGGCGGGGCAGTTAATCACATTTCCTTGTTCTTATACTATGTTATCTACCAGCAACCAGGCACTCTTGCAGCTTTTCCCCAGAGCATGGCGGCATCTGTTGGCGGCTGAGAGTCAGGAAACAGTGGAAACTGCCAGAAGACTGCAGGATGGGCAGGGTATGACGGGGTCTGAAATGATACGGTAGGAGTCACCATGAGTGGAACGCGTGGACAATGCAGGATTGAAGCGAAAGCACCCAGACCAGGAGCAGTGTTTTCACTCTTTCTTTATTACAAGCAGAATGACAATACAGTGCTTTGCCCTCGTTTTGCTACAGACAGGCTGGCAAAAAAGTCAACAGGTGAACTTTTAAAATCTTTATCCAAAAAAAAGTAACTTGTCAAAACCTGTTTAGTAATACAAACAGTGCTGTACTGAAGGTATGATATGAAGCGTGCTGCTCAGAGCACAGAGAGTCCACGTTTCAGACCTTTGCCAAGCTCAGGAATGACAGGAGGAGCACCCGCTGTTCTGCTGATGGACTTAGAAAAAGCAGTTTGACATTCTGATCAGCAGTAAAAGGCTGGTGCGATAAACCCACTGGAGACAGAGTCCATTCCTTGTCAAGTTATTTGGTCACTTTATCTTTTTTTGTTTTTCTCACCCACCACAATCTTCTTAGAAAAATAACTTGTGAGGAGGAGTGAACGCTTTATAAACCCCGGTCGACAGACAATAGACCTTGTTTTTTTTTGGGGGGGGGAGAACGGATCTGCTGTAGAACAAAGTGCAGTGTGTAGACCTATTGGTAAATCTCTAATGAATCATATAATGTATATGTTGCTCTCATTTTGGTTACAAACTTGAACGTACATTCTAACAGAGTTAAAATATAGTCTTCTCTCTGGGATACAAAAGTAGCAGAAGAAATATTCAGAATGGAAACACAAAGTGGACGAGTAGACTGTCTGATGCGTGACTACAAAGATTTCCCCGCTACGTGATGAAAGTAGACGAGACCCCGCAGCACTGTCGTGGTAGGAGGTGAGAAGTAGAACACGTCTGGATGAAGTATGGCAACGGCACAGTGAGGTGGGACACTGCATAACAAGCACCAAGGCTCTTTATGAATCTACTGAGGTCAGGATGTTGAGCCTCCCCCGAGGCTTTTGGGTTCCGAGGGAAAACTGAAAGAGACCGGATCCAGACCTCCGACGGAACCCGCGAATTATCTGTGCCGCGGTAGAAAAAAAAAACAACAAAAAAATACGGTGATCACCTGTTACTGAAATCTATACATGCTGGCATGACGACGTGTATGAAAATAAGCTGTATAAACATAGAAAAATGCTTCAGAGTCTGACATTCAAGACTACCAGAGTCGACCATCGCTGTGCAACACCACAGATATGCTTTGGACAAAGAGGACTCCAGACGTTAGAGATGCAGAAAAGAGTTTCATCCATAATGAGCTACAATCTTCGGCTGGAGGACATGATGGACAATTCTGTTCAACATTCTATTGATTTGATTGTGACATCGCCGATTCAAGTCTCCCTCCTAATAACAAGACTATATATAGATATATATATATAGATATATATATAATCACCCCCTTTTTTCACTACGACATATATCAAAAGTTTTTAAGTTACATCCATACATCAACAGTGACCGCCATCGATAATCTTAGAACGATACGGAAAAAAACTTCGTGGATTAATGCAACACAGGGGAGAAGGGGAAAAAAAACAATTTAAAAATCATACGAACAGTGTGGACGACGTGACATTAGCATTCTCCATTAGGTTTTTTTTTTGTTTTTTGCATAACACAGAGCATGGCGGCAAGCACGCAAGCACGATGCAACGGCGAGGAACAGCGAGTCATTCGGGACGTCCTCGATCGAGAGTCCGGCGGCCTCGGGCCCCTGCAGGCGCCCGGCGTGGCCACATGGAGGCGGCGGGGAGCACGGCCGGCTCCCCGCCGCTCAGGGAGTCAGACGATACGGTTCATGGGTGTTAGAGAAGACCTGGGAGGGGTGGGGGTGCAGACCAGCATGCAGCAGGGCGACGCGACATGCATAGAGGACGTAAACGGTGAGGGCAAAGGGACGAGGAGGGGGGGAGGATGAAGAGCGGACACACTGTACCAGACGTGCATGCCCCCTGGACCTCCCCCTGTCCACTCACAGACATGTTGAAACAGACCTAGAAATATAATCCGCTAAAAATGGGTTTTTCTACGAATTAAGGCAGGGTGGCGAGAATACTGCACATCCCTCTTCAGATTTTCCCCACTTCTTTCCTCCTGCTGATGGGTGTGTGTGTGTGTGTGAGCGTAAGGCTACGTAATAAACCATTCCTGCTTGTTTTTTTTTTTCCCTCTCCCCCTCACTTTTTTTTATTATTATTATTATTATAATTATTTAACACCTTTTCTCCTTTGGCTCCTAGCCTGCTGCTGTGTGGTTTACCTGTAAGGCAAAGGTGTGTGTCACATACAAACGTACGCTAACGGGCAGATTCATGCATACACACGCGCAACATGCACACGCACGCACACCTAAAGGGCTGGGCTTGACAGCTGCCCCTAACTTGGCCGGACCACGGACTGTACATAAGTGTTTCGTTTTGTTTTTTTTTTTCGACGAACGTTCACGAACGAAGCAAAAAGGGGGAACGCGGAGGTGGAGGAACAGGCAAGAACGCGAGACCGAGAATGAGGGCGAGGAGTACGAAACGGTCCGACCCCTGTCTCGTCCAAACGGGACAGTCCTGTAGTGCATGAGATTACTACGTCGGGCGTGGTTCACCCCTTGTTTTTTTTTGTTCTTTGACTTTTTTCAAGTAAGAGTTTGGGTCGGGACTCGGGACGAGACGGTTCGGACAACACTGAAACATATGAGCGATGAGGCGTCAGGGCTGTGGTATCTAAAGGGTCGTCCGGCTCGGGTGTAGCCCAGAAAATGCACATGGTGAACTCAGCATGGAGGTGGACTGTGTGTGTGTGTGTGTGTGTGTGTGTGAACAGGTATGCTTGTATTTTGCTCTAGAAATCCTTGATCCTTGAGATGCAGATCCTTGGTCGCACTTCACGGGATGTTCTTCTTCATGCTTCAGCCCGGCGAGACACACGCGCGTCAAGAGTCTGCGTCCGTGTTCACACGGAGGTCTCGGGCCCCGGAGCGTAGTAGGCGAACCCGGCCCCTGACAGCCGCAGCACGTAGGGGCTGAGAGAGCGCAGGTCCGCGCCCGCCCCGTCCGCCAAGTGGGCCAGCAGTTTGTGGGGGAGGGGGTCGGACCTGCGGAGCACCTCCACGGCGGCCAGGTGGAGGTGGGAGGAGTCGGCGCTCGTGCCTTTGTGGGACCGGCGAGGGGACAGCGGAGTCGGCTCGGCCGCAGCACCCTGTGACAGCTTCTCCTGGACCTAGAGGGACGGAGGACGCATCGTCAGAGGAGGGTCCCGCACACAGGAGCCGGGGAGGGACGGGACAAACCCATGCAGGTTAAATCGGAGGCTGTGAATGAGGAGAGGTGCAACGGCCGGGACACGTTCAGAGGGTCTCATAGACGTGCATTCGATATGCAGAAATCTGAGAGGATGAGGAAATGCATGATCTGACAAACCCTCTGAATGTTCCCATCATGATTACATGTTAGGTAAAGCATGCTAGCGACCAACTTCACACGTGCTGTTCCACCATCCACCAGCAGGTGTCGCCAGTGGTCCTGCTAGAACACGCTGCTCCCGCACATGGACCCGGCACATGGTTTGGCACCTGCCCATGCAACCTGGATTTTTCCAGATCGCTTTTGCCGCTGACATCAATCACGGCAACCTAGCATTGATCCTGCATAATGAAATACGGGCTCGGTTACTGACTCCATTCTCTACGAGCCTCCGAGGCCCGGCGGTCACATATTTCACAGCTGAACCTCCTCTGACCCAGGAGCGTCCGCTTTGAGGTCCTCGGCCTCACTCACACACTATCTCAGTCTGCAGAGCAGGAGGGAGAGAGACGTCACACAGCAGGTCTCATCGGGCAGAAATGGATTTCAAATGTCCAATGAAACACAGGATCACACTTCACACGGGATCTCTCGAAAAGATCATACCCATCCCCGCTCATACCCATCCGCGCATGCAAGGAGGAGCAGCACAGCCCGCTTTGGGAGTCAGCGCTGCCGAGCTAATTAGAGACTGTGATTCCTTAAGGTAGGTTTGACAGAAGGAAAGATCTGGAACAGGCCCACCCCCATCCCCAGCCCCACCCCCACCCCCACCCTGCAGCAGCAGCATGCCCCACGCAGCGCAGAGCAGCGGGAAGCGTCATGGCAGCGGCGGCATCAAGACCCCGGCTCCCCACAGTCAACGCCCTTTGTGTGCTGTTACCATGGCGACCCTAGCCCGGCTCAGGGTGGGGTGGGGCGGGGTGGGGGTGGGTGCTCGCTCTAGTAGTGCTTGCTGTGCGGGGTGCTGTGGGGGTGTGACATCATGGAGTCATAGGTCCTAGCAGCTCTCTCTCCTCTGTCTCCCTCACAGGTCCTATCAGGGTGGAGCGGCTCCCTCTCAGGGCCTCCTCCTCCTCCTCCCCCTCCTCCTCCTCCAGGCCGGGCCCCTGCTGGCCTTACCTTCTGTGGAGGACGTCAGAGGAAAGGAGGTGACAATGGAAGCTGCTCACACCTCCACATTAACCAACAACCGCTGATGCATTTTGTGTTTCTGCCCTGATCTACCTACCTTCAGCTGCCTACCTATCTGGTCAGCTCTATATGCGATAGCGAGCTGAAAAGCTCTGAAGCTGCTGATGAAAACGTAGAGCAGCTGTACCTGATGAACTGGCCGCTGAGCGTATGCGTCTGGATTAGGCTGGAGCTCGGGGTGTGGCTCACGCTTGAACGCTGCTCAAAATTGGTTTCATTTTAGATCAGACCCCCCCCCCCCCCCCCCCCTGCCCCCCGCCCCCCCACACCGCTCACAGCTGAGTTTGTGGGTGAGAGACTGTGACCACAGCTAAACCGAACGAAAAGAAAAAAAAAAAACACACGCATTTTTACTCCTCCATGTAGCCATAGAGGA
Organism: Karalla daura; assembly: GCA_029224185.1. Classification (NCBI taxonomy): domain Eukaryota; kingdom Metazoa; phylum Chordata; class Actinopteri; order Chaetodontiformes; family Leiognathidae; genus Karalla; species Karalla daura. The sequence goes on along the minus strand of CM055202.1, from coordinate 16,803,350 downwards.
GGCTTGCTCATTGGTATCTTGCTAACTTCAAAGCGACGGCGTGATTGTTTGTTTAGGTTAAACCAATAAACTGCAGCTAATTCTGCATGGGAGCTGTGTCGTTCTGCACACACACACACACACACACACACACACGCGCTAACACGTGGCGGCGGGCTTTCAGCGCGCCGATAGCGCGCTCACTTATCTGCTCACTCACATCCCTGAATAACTTGGAGCGAGACTCCAGATTAGATCCCCGTCTTGCCCGGCTGCATTTACTACAGATCACACGCATTTCACACGTTCCGTCGCCAAGTTTGAGCACCGAATCACTTCTGTAAATCCATTTTCTCTGCTATTTTTTTTTTTTGTCAATGAAATGAAAATAACAAGGAGTCTCCAGATTAGAGGGAGCCGGGGTTTTGCTTTTTTTTTTGTCCTTCTGACTGACGTTTCAGCTAATCGCCCCCCTCGAGCCTGCACCTTCGTCCGTTTGTGACAAACAAGGAATCCGCGGGTCCCACTCGCACCTCGTAGAAAACATGACAAGGCAGACAACATCGCAGACAAAAACACATGCGTTTTAAATCTTAAATACCAGACACTGAATGTATAATGGATCGGGTTGTCTCACAAATGAGAGGGAGGGGGTTTGAAGAGGACAGAGTTTACAGCTGAAGCCCCGGCCTGCAAACCCCCGACGCCGCGCTGCCTCTGTCATCGACAGCGCCCGGGTAATTAGTTTCACATTAGGCGAGGTGAGACAGTGATGAGTGGTTTACACTGGGACATGCCACCATGCATACAGAGATAAGGGCTTAAAAAGTGAGCGTCACCTCCTCCTCCTCCTCCTCCCGCTCCTCTCTCGTCTCTCTGGGCCAATCAGAAACTCATTCTGCTGGAGGACTGAGAAAGCATGAAGATGGTGGACGGCTCCACAGTAAGGCACGGGCGAGAGGACTGCAGTCACCCAGAGAGAGGGAGGAGAGGAGGGGAGGAGGAGAGGAGAGGAGAGGAGAGGAGAGGAGAGGAGAGGAGAGGAAAGGAAAGGAAAAGAGAGGAAAGGAAAGGAAAGGAAAGGAAAGGAAAGGAAAGGAAAGCAGAGAGCGGTGCGAATTTGGATTATGGTGGTCCATTAGGGTGCAGTGAAAGGGGAGAGAAGAGAAGAAAGAGCACAGCAGGAAGAAATCTGTCAGAGCTTTCAGTCGTTTTTCTATTCACAGTGACGCATGCTTCACGGGAAGGTGAGGCTAAGCCGCAGGGAACAGGAAGTCGGCCTAAAATGCGCCGTCGCTCAAAGCTATTAGGGATCCTAATGGTCTTCCTGGATGATTAATAGAGTGGAATAGATCGGCGGGCCCACTCGCACTGTTTATTACAGTTGGAAATATCAAGTATCAGCTGGAGGCCGGGAGAATTCTCCTCGCTCTACGGGGTCGCTTTAGTCTGCAGACTGGGATGTGTCGCTGGAAAACACATCTTTTAGCATTAATTAGCCGTTGGTTATTGGTTTTAGCGAAGCGTTTTGGATGAGGAGAACGTACAATCTATCACCTCAGGAGGGGAGAGGACGAGGGCGTACTGTACCTGTGCACGCTCGGTGGCTGTGGGACACATGGCCCTGCACAGGACCTTCTTGATGACATCTGGCAGCAGGCTGACCGTGATGAGCAGGATGATGCTGAGCCAGGCCGGACCGCTGGACAGCATCTGCATGAACACGTAGTACATCCTCTGGTAGTTGAGGAAGGGCCTGAGCAGGGAGGAGGGGGGGGGAGAGAGAGAGAGGCACGGCGTGCGTCATCAGAAACCGCCCTGACCCGCCGCAAAGGTGACGCATGCTGCGAGAGAGCGGAGCCCGTTATACCAAATGATTCCTCCCCAGAGGAGGGAGAAAATAACGTAGAAAAGCAGTGACCCCCAGATGACAAAGTGATTGATCCAGGTCCAGTGGTGCGTGTCCAAGGCGAGCTAAAACAAAGAGAATACACACGTAGTAAACACTCAAACAATCGATGGCTCTGCCTTCAGGCTTTGGCGCTGCGCAAAGCGGGCAGTCGATGGTTTACGGCAGGCGGCGGTCAGCGAGGGGGCGACCCGGCACGGCCGGGCACACGTGCCGGACGGGGCGGGGAGGGGTTCTCACGCCACAGAGAGCGGAGGGAGCGTGCTCACACACCTTGAGCGTGACGGTGAACACCAGCACGGTGAAGACGAGCGTCCCGAAGGTCCAGTTCCCAAACATCTGCCGGGGGGTGTAGAAAAACAAAAAGAAAAAGAAAAAAAAAAGAGGAAGGATCGGGTTAGAAGCAACCTGGGACGGACAACAGCAACTCACGCCCCCCGGGTGAGGGAGCGTCCCGTGGCCTAGACCGGCAGATACCAGTCAGAGCGGATTCTCCGGGACTTTCTTTGGAGCCAATTAGCTGGCGGCGTTTCCCCCCCCGCCCCGGAGCCGCCTCTTTGTTTCCCTACGAGCTGGAAGCCTAGGAAGGTTCAGGCAGCCATCAGGACCGAGCAGATGGAGGAAGAGTGGAGACGAACAGACAGGGGAGTTGGGATCACAACCACAGCTGCCTGTCAGTGCCGCTGTACCTCCTCTGCCTCACTTCAAACCTGTTTTTTTTTTTTTGCTGTTTGTCTCCAGCCCGCAAACAAGGTCAAAACACCTGCTGAGGGCCGGGGGCAGGGAAATTATTACAGTCTGACCAATCCCAAGTACCGCTGCCACAAATACATGGACCACAAATACAGTGCCCGCACACACACGCACACACTCATACTCAGACACGCACACACACAGAAAGTGCACAAAGACGTTAGAGGACACACAGATGTTGATTCTAACTCTACAGCACATACTAGCAATACTCCATAGACTACCACAGGGGGACACAGGGAGAATGTGAGGGAGCGTCTAGAGTTTCTACCATGTCAGTGGAGTTGTTAGGATCAGGTGCTGTGCAGGATTCAGGGCTTCACAGAGATTAAGGGGGAAGAATGGAGCACTGGAAGACTACACATCCAAATGAAAGTGCATGGATGATGTGAGGCGAGGAGGGATGAAACTGGATGAAGCGGTCAAATGGAAAGCTTAAACGGTACGACAGGAACTAAAAAAGCGTGAAAGACAGAGAGAGCTGACAGGGAGGGAGACAGGCTTACCATCTGCGTGTTGGTGGTCATAAGCTGAGGAGGGAGAAGAAGAAGAAGAGGAGGAGGAGGAGGAGGAGGAAGAAGAAGTAGAGGAGGAGCAAAATAAAGAGAGAGGAAGCAGAGAGAAGGAGGGGGAAGAAAAGAGAAAGGAATCAGGACAAAGGGTAAAATGAATTTCAGGATGTTTCAACTTAAAAAACAGGACCAAAGGCAATCAAAAACAGTTGACATGATACAACTTAACAATACAGAGAAAGATGCTATTGCGTTGTCGATATGAATGGAGATCCAATGCTGCTGACCTACGGGGGGGAGGGCCCGGCATAGCGACCGCCACTGTTTAAGGGCCATAATAACACAAACATGACCGCAAAGTCACCCCGTAACACTTAGCTCCTCCCTGATGAGAATCCGATGAAGATGGATGAGCCTCCATAACTTTGTGTCGATCGCCCCCCCCCCCCCTTTTAATTACCCGTAAGGACAACCTTCAACATCCCGGGAAGTGCTGTGAGCGTCCTATTTCTGCTTCCGCACGGCGGGGGGTGGGGGAGGGGGGTGTGGGGTTGGGGGGTGGGGGTTGGGGGTAGGGCGCTCTCACCTGGCCATTGCTGGTGAAGGTGGTGTTGTCGAACAGGAAGTAGGCACCGAAGAAGAAGATGACGGCGTCGAACACGCCCAGGCACGTCCAGTACAGGAAGACGGGCCAGCGGAGCAGGGAGTTCTTGGCTATGTCCCTGTAATCCATCCACACACACACACACACACACACACACATCGGGACAGAGAAGGAGTTGAGCCGGACAGACAAGTGGCAGACGAGGGGCACACGAGAGACAGACCGCCCTACCTGTACAGGGCGGGCTCCCTCTTCAGCGTCTCCATGGTGACGTGCTGCTCCACCAGGCTGTACAGGAGGATGGGCAGCGAGGTGAAGCTGATGTTGTACAGCGTCAGGTAGGCCGTGTCGTACAGGGGCTGGACAGGGACACACAGACAGACAGACAGACAGACAGACAGAGGTCCTTCAAGTGCGAGGGAGACACACAAACCGGGGCCGCCGGCTGTTTATGTTTGGGTACACACCTGCTGGGAGAAGCCGCAGAAGAACTGATAGAGGAACTGTGGGAAGATGAAGCATACATTCTGGAAGGGGAGGGAGAAAAAAAGCACAACAAGCGGCGAGTGAAAATACAGGCGAGGGGATTTGAGGGAGCCTAAAAACGGCGCTATCTACACATTTGTGCTTATGCGCGGAGCGCGCGCCATAAGCCGGGCGAGTGGGCCGCGGCCGAGCCGGCCTGCCAGCAGGGGAACATGAATCAGTTGGCAGGAGGCCGCTGAGCTGCCGAGGCCGCCCACGCCCCATGAATCCAGGAGAGAGAGAGGGAGAGAGAGAGAGAGAGAGCAGCGCTCCGGATCCAGGACTCCGGAGGAGCTGCAGGTGCCTGGCTCAGGCGCCTCAGCCGCTCACGATGCCGCGACATGGGTACCTTGTAGAAGAAGTACTGGACCAGCTCGGCGATGCGGATGTAGTAGTAGTGGCCGTGCACCAGCAGCATCTTCTTCAGGTGTTTGAACTTGGGGATGGCGTAGTCGCTGTTCCTGGCCGCCTGCCGGCCTTCTTTACCCATGATGCCTTGCGGGAGAGGAGAGGTGGATGAGGAATTAAGAGACAACACAACGGCTGGGACGCGCTGACCTTAATCTAAACACTGGGAGCAGATTATCCACGATTCCCCTCAATACATGTCTTACTGGCTTAAGACTCCTCACGATTATGTTTAATGCTTTTTTTATGTCCAAAAAAAACCAGTATGAGACAGTGGTTTATATGACACATGCTCAACACTCGCCCTCTATTCGTATCTTGACTTTTATAGCATCTGTTAATTCAGCCTACATTGCATCGGATTCCATCTGCTCAAATGCTGTTACTATAATTACCGATTGTCGACTTTGTGTTTGTACACTAACAAAAACAGACATCGATCCAAACGGCTTCATCTCGTCCGCTTTACTCCCACGCATCAATACCCCCGCAGGCTCTGGGGAGCGGCCTCCGCTCCGCTGTCACTCCGCACGCAGACGGTGGAGCGGAGCGCGCCTCCTCCCACCGCGCTGAGGGCGTCTCGTCTCGGGTTATCGTCTCCTCACTTCCTGTTTTATTCTGAAGGTCTAACCCTCCTCTCGGTTTCAGTCACGGTAAGCCTTTTGAGTTTTGAGTGGCAGTCCTTGGTTTAGTATGAGCAGTTCAGTTGGTTTTTGTTCTTTGTCTGTAGTTCCTAGTATAGTTTAGCCTCTGCCTTTTAGGAGAGTTCTTAGTTAATATTTTGTAGCCTTTGATTTTCCTCCTTGAGAGTGATTCTGATTGTGTTACATCTGTCATAGCTCGTTATAACTCGTTTTATAGTTTCAAGTTTCATCCCTCCTCAGGAGTCTCCTTTCGTCTCCTTCCTCGTGGCCACGTGTCCTCCCTCTGAGGGGACGCGCTAACTTAATGTCACAGCCCTTTAGGTTTCATCACCTTGCAGGCGAGGTACAAAGGTTTCAACAGAGTCTGCATCTGCGCTCCTGCCTGCCAGCCTCACCGATGCCCACGTGTGCTTCCAGGATCATGCTGACGTCGTTGGCCCCGTCGCCGATGGCCAGCGTTATGGGATGCTCCTTGGACGCCTTGATGAGCTTCACGATCTGCAGACACAGGGATTTCCCGTCAGCCGCCGGTCACTCCAGGACGAGCCTGGGGCGCGTGCTGCGCTCCCTCTCTCTCCCTCTCCTCTCTCTCTCTCTCTCTCTCTCTCCCTCTCTCTCTCTCTCTCTCTCTCTCCCTCTCACCTGTGCCTTCTGCAGCGGCGCCATGCGGCAGCACAGCACGGCGCTGCAGTTGCGACAGATCTCCAGGAAGATCTCCTTGTAGTTGCCGGGCCCCGACCTCTCCTGGTTGGGCTTCAGCACCGCCGACAGAGTGGCCCCGTCGATGATCAGGCCGAAGTCCAGGCAGTCCACCGACAACCTGGAGCCAGACGTGGCAGGAGGGCATTTCTAGTCACATTTGTTTGGCAAAATGAAAACCGTATTTCTGAAACTCCTGGACGTTTCCCTCGATGGGCGTTTTACTTGAGCAACATTTTCTTTAGCTTTAGTGATATTTGATCCATTCTCTAAAGCAATATTGAGTTTTTCTTCGGTACTGGATTCCCACCTGGAGAGTGATTAACAGGATACTCTCACAGTCTTTTACACTAGCGACACACATTGCACTTAAAGTGGTGTGATAAGTCAAATCACAGCATTACTACTATTACTACGTAGTGTAACTCCTGAAGAGCTTCACTTGTTAGAGAGCTGCTAGGGAAACATTCATCAGCAGCTGCTCTTACATTACGTATAACTTTTGTGAGACGGACGTAAAACCTGTGAGGATTCTGGCTCGTACCCGGAGATGGAGCGCTGCCTGAGCACGGTCCTGTTGAGCTCGAAGAGCACGTCGTGCAGGCTCTGCTCCTCCGTGCGCTTCTTGGTCAGCTCCAGGATCTGCGTGCTGCGGCGGAAGAGCTTGCTGGCGTAGCAGGTGGCCGCCGCCGTCTCCATCTTGTCCCCGGTCAGGACCCACACCTTCATCCCCGCCTTGTGCAGCGACTCGATGGTGTCGGCCGCCTTCTCCTGCAGCCTGCGCCGTCAATACGTCAATAAGCATTTCAGCCTCCAGTGAGGTCGGAGGACGGGGTGGGGGGAGGGTGGGGGGAGGGTTGGGAAGCATCCATCAAAACTCTGAGTCGATCAATTACCCACCGGTGATAACTTATCGATGCATGAACAGCCTTGGCCCGCCTGTCACCAGTTTATCTACTGGGGAGCGGGAGCGCCAGGCAGCCGATCGATCAGTTAAGGAAAACTGCCTCGGCGGCGCCATGATGAAATCTCCCCTTTAAGAGTGCCGGCTCTCGGCTCATATTATCAGGCGCAGAATAAAAGAGTTGGTTTGCGGTAGGTGACCTATGAGGGGCCCAGCCGGAGTCTTTTTCTCCCTCCTGAGTCATTACAATACTCTGAAGGCGGCTCATTCATCTTCCCTGAGCTGACCCCTGATGCTGCACTGTTTTCAGATGCTTCCCCTCCTCTCCCTCTCCCTCCCTCCCTCTCCCTCTCTCCCTCTCCCTCCCTCTCTCTCTCTCTCTCTCTCTCCCCCCGGGGACCAACCTGTCCTCCACCGCCGTGGCGCCCAGGAGCACAAAGTCCCTCTCGATGATGTCATAGGCCTGCGCCAGCCTCTGCTCCCTGTCCTGCAGGGCCAGCTTGGCTTCGTTCAGGTGGTGGCACGCCTCCTCGTACTCGGGCTGCGACAGGCGCCGGTACGCCACGCACAGAGTGCGCAGCCCCTCCTGCGTCGAGGCAGAGACAAGACACATGTCACCGGGTGTCACGTGACGCACAACAGCCCGACTTCACAAAAAGGACAATGTTACGAAACAGGGCTTCACGACTTCAGGGACGTCTGGCTTTAAATCCTCATCTTGACCGTGTTGCCAAAGAGGCGTTTCTGGTCCCTCCCCAAAAAAGCACAAGTTGTACTACTCAGCTCTCCTCGGATTTCCACAATAATAAAGTGGCTCTTTAGCCATTACATGCTCCGCTATGCTCCAAACGCAAGTGGCAAACTTTGTCTGCCTGACATCTGGTGCGGAGCCAGGAGCAGAAGAGCTGCGTCTCCCAAAACCAAAAGCAATGAGCTGAACGAGGAGCCGAGGTGAGCCGCCGTGTTATTAATTATCGGGGGCTGCGGCAATCGACCCTTCTCACATTAGCCATAAGTCACCCGGCTATTGTTCTGGCAAAAGCGCTGATTTCGAAGCGCCGCCGCTTCGGGTTACAAAATTCGCACGCCGCTCAACTTTGCCAGGATTAATCCACCCGCCGCTCGCCACAGGTCAGCGGAGCCGCTTTGCGGGGGCCGTGTTTACGCAACCCCTCCAGCGAGACGGCGGCTTACGAGGACACGTAACGGCACCGGCTGACATTTGAGCCACGTCTCGTCAGAGTAATTACACTCACCACGGCGTTCTGCTCCACCCGCGCCTTCACCTGCTCCACCTTCCCAGACACCACCCGCGGGAAAATAGACGAGTCGGCGCCCTTACAGAACAGCAGGTACTCTCCTGGGGAACACACACACACACACACACAGGCTGTTTAATCCACTGTCTGCTCGTGGATTTAGAGCGTGTTGTAATGTGTGTGCGTGCGTGCGCGTGCGTGCATATCACCTGAGCTGGACCTGACGATGACGCTCATTCGCCTCCTGACGGAGTCAAAGTTCAGCACGTGGAGCAGCTCAAACCTGAGGGGGAGAGACGAGACTTGGTTTGGAGAGGTCCTTCTCGCTCGGCTGCAGAAACTCAGTCTGTCAAACGCGGACGGGACGCGTTAACGTGGAAATGAAAAGCAGCGGGGGTTCGGCCTGTTTGGCAAGTGCCAGACAGCCTCATTATGAATCAGCATTACAATGATATCTGATTAGTAAGTGGTGATGGATTTTCTTTTAAATGGTTCACTACTATAATATCCAGCGTGAGTCACTCGAATCCGGGGTCTCTTGCAGTGTCATCCAAGCTGCTCCTAACTAAACAGTTTCTTTTTCTGGCTTTCAAGGCTTGTGGATGTCTTCTGAACGTCACACAATCTCCTCCACTCCTAAATTCGGTTCTTCAAATAAATCTAATCAACCAAAATGTCAGATCTCTGAGGACATTTTGTCACATGGCATGACTGGTAGACTTGTACAGGGCCAAAAGATCGAGACTCTCTGCGAATGGTCTAAAAGTAACACCAGGTGTGAGAATACCCCAGAAGCTCTCTGCCTCCACTCTGCTGAATGCACCCACCCCCCCCCCCCCCCCCCCCCCCCCACCCCCCCCACCACTCCTGCTCCCCGGCTTCCTTAAAATAGCTCAGTATTGACAGGCCACTGCAGTGATGGAGAGTGGGGGTGGCTACACAAACACTTCCTACGGCTCCAAAAAAATTAGACAACACCCCCCCACCCCCACCTCCAAACCCCCCCCCCCCCCAGCCCCTGCTCACTAATGGGATCTTGCTGACTTCTCCTCACAGGCCTGACTGAGCCCTTCCTTTCCTAGCGCGGCGCTCCGCCCCGTGCTCCCGAGCTTATTTCCCACTGTCAACGTCAACTGTCAAACGTGAAAAACACGACCCAAAAAAGGCCGTTTGTCACCGCGTGGCACAGCCTCGACTCCCATCGGAAGTGGAGCCGAGCCGGGCCTCCCCCTGTCCTGCTGCCGGACCCACCTCTCGATCTCGTCGTCTTTGTTGAGGATCTCCATGTGGTTGTCCTTCAGCCGCAGATAGGTGTAACCCAGCCTGGCAACAAAATATCCACCGTTAGTCCCTGGGAAAGGTTAAAGACACGCTCGGACACATGTCGCCGTAACCCGAGCGTGCCCGCCGGAGCATGTGCTTTTTGGCATGTTGTGGTGCGCGTCCTGTACGCGTCTGAGGCCCCGTTCGAGCCGCAAATAGCACAGGAAACACGCCGGTCTGCATCAGACACGCTAAAGTATCAAAACAGTCAGTGCAGAGACAAAACAGGTCGCCACTCTGGTTCGTTTTTCTTTTTCTCTGCGCAACGCTGAGCTCCAGTTATAATCTGGCGCTCTGACTCAGATCTGTCTCAGATTCATCAGGCTAAATTGCAGCTCCTGCTACTCGGACACTGCGATGTGTTCTGATGAACTGTTTGTCCGGAGGAGAAAAACAAGCCAGGAAGTCGCGAGTTCAGACGTCAGATTTCCCGATTCTGTTTGTGTCGGTATTACCAAACAACAGAATTAAACATTTCATCCGGGGACAGTGCACCCTGCTCCCCGGTCCGGTCTGCCAGTGCGAAGGCGAGAGCCACAGTTCTCACATCACCAAGCTTGTTAAAGAGCTTTGTGAATGTCAGATCGGGAGCGCATCGACATCACCGGCGGTTATCTTAGGACGAGTCTCACCTCTTCATTCCCTCCACCAGAGCCACCTCGTCCGGGGAGGAGGAGATGTAGAAGGAGGTGGGCCGCCCCTGGTGGATGCCCCTCTTGATGCCGTCCACCGTCTCCTCCTCCTTCACCTGCACCGTGTGGCACAGACACAGCGCCCGGAAAAACAGGTCTTCATGTTCCTGCACACACACACACACGCACACACAGAAGCCCATTAGCATCCATTACAACTTCTGGGCGACTGTCTGCGCTCTCTGTCTTGTCGTTTTATGGAGATCCAAGTGAGAACGTAGCCTTCCCAGAGTGACAGTGCAGATCGAGCAGAAGATCAGTGAAATCTCTTATCCTCTTCTCTTATTCTCTTCTTTTGGCGAACGCTGCTTTTCTCCCTCACTCTGAACATCTGCGGTGGCCGATGCTGCTCATGCTGACTGCACTTTTTTTTTTTTTAATCTAAACAAATCTCTGTTGCCACTGGCAGCACTGCGAGGGTCATCACTTTTTTGTGTAACGGGGGACTTTTTTTTCCCCCCCTCTCTCCTCGGTGTAAGACACAGCAAACACTTAGGGCTAATATAGGAAACGTCAAAGTTTTCATGAACTGGAAACAGCCGGTGCCTCCGCTGCGTGTGTGTGTGTGTGTGTGTGTTTATCCCCACTGGAAATGAGCAAAACACACGTTTGTTTATATTGAAGTGTCAGAGATAATTACTGGAACAGTCCTCTGGCCTGACAAGGTGACATTTTGTGTGCTTTCAGCCGCGGCTGCATTCAAGTTCTCCTCGCTCTGTTGTGCTGCAGCGGAGGTTAGTCGGCTGAGTGTGGGATCCTGTTTGCTTTGTCAGACACACGCACGCACACGCACACGCACGCACTTACTCTCCTGTATCCTCCAGGTGAGGAATCAATCATGTCTATACTGGAGGCAGCGCTGAGGATTTGGCCGTTGCAGATGGCGTGTGGGATGTAGACATTTCCATCGACGCAGCATTCAATAAACTCCATGTTGTTCTCAGTCAGAGTTCCCGTCTTATCTGTAAACACGTACTCCACCTGGGAGGGAGGCGAGAGGAAGCGGAGGGGAAGGGTGAGCCGCCAGCACTGTAAACACAGACACTGTATGTGTGTGTGGGTGCGTGCGTGTACCTGTCCCAGCTCCTCGTTCAGGTCGGAGGTGTTGACCTGAGCCCCCTCTCCCAGCTCCTCGTCGAACATTTCCTCGTCCCAGGTGATGAAGTAGGACCCCAGGAACTTCTGCATCTCCACCGTCACGTACATGGAGACCGGGATGATGTAATTGAACAAGACCATGAAGGCCAGGAAGTCCGTGAAGGCCCGGATCACCTGGGAGTCGAGACAGAGAGAGAGAGAGAGAGAGAGAGAGAGAGAGAGAGAGAGAGAGAGGGGGGTGA